>MU386593.1:4126-168384 GCA_022497025.1 Hypoxylon sp. FL0890 | reverse complement strand
CCGCCCGGCCGGGGCGCCCGGCCCGGGCCCCGCCCGCCGCCCCCCGCGCGCGCGCGCCCCCCCCCCCCCCCCCCCCCCCCCCCCCCCCCCCCCCCCCCCCAACGGCATGCCTGACTAAGCCAAGATAGGTATAGTGGAATTACGTAACCACCCACATGTAGTTAAAACCCGCTTATGCTGAAAGATGTATGCATATATGCGGGCAACACCAAACGAAAACGTGCATAGCAAAGATCGTCTTAAGTACCTAGGTAAGTATAACAGATCAGTGGAAGCGACATACTGGGTTATGTAGGTATGAGCCATGAATTCTTTAGGGAATCCTCTGCTCAGAATAGCCCTTGTTGAAGCTATACAAGCCGCCCGGTCCACACGGCGAGATCGGACTCTAAAAAAGCTGGCGACCCCGCCGTTACTCTCAGTTCGTCCATTACAGCTGACCAACCGCGCGAGACTCTTTCGTACTTCGTCCTCCGTCATGTCTATCATGCAGAAATCTGCAGGTGAGCCGGCAAGCAGTTGGCTTGGCCATCGAGGTGCTGCCGCCTTTGACCTCAGAAGTAAGCTCCTTTTCCTCAAGCCAAATTTGACTCTTCGATGCTAATAACGTAGGCGATACCATGACTACTCCTACTCAAGCCATGCTGTCTGCTATCCAGACGACAACACTTCTTGATGATGTAATGGAGGAAGATCCCACCACTATAAGCCTGGAGGCTCATGTGGCCTCGTTAGCGGGTAAAGAGGCTGGTCTGTTTGTCCTCTCCGGCACTATGGGCAACCAAATCGCTTTACGATCCTTGCTCACACAGCCTCCTCACGGTGTGCTGACAGACCATCGCTCGCACATTGTCAAGTACGAAGCTGGAGGGTAAATACCATCCTTCTCGCTGTATCTCATTCAGACCTGACCGTAACGATACGCAGCGTTTCGTCTTTAACAGGCGCCATGACCACTGCCATAGTTCCTAGCAACGGCCTCTACTTGACCCTAGAGGATATTCAGTCCAATGTCGTGCTTGGAGATGAAATACATTCCTGTCCGACACGCGTCATCAGCCTTGAGAATTCGCTGAATGGTTTGATCATGCCCTTGGCTGAGGTGAAAAGAATCTCCGATTTTGCAAGGGAGCATGGAATTCTGATGCACTGTGACGGTGCTAGGCTGTGGGAAGTCGCCGCTTCCGGTGCAGGATCGCTCCAGGACTTCTCCCAATATTTCGACACTATATCCCTCTGCTTCTCTAAAGGCCTAGGGGCCCCAATTGGAAGTATTATCGTAGGTCCTAAGCCTCTCATAAAGCACGCAAGATGGGCGCGTAAGTCGATCGGCGGTGGCCTGCGTCAATCCGGCGTCGTTACGGCCGCTGCCAGAGTAGCAGTTGACGTGACCTTCGGGAAAGGACCCAATGGCGAAGGCGGGCTTCTTCGAGCCACGCACGCCACGGCAAAGCTCGTCGAGAAGCTGTGGACGGATTTGGGCGGTAAGCTAGAATACCCTGTCCAAACGAATATGATCTGGCTTGATTTAAATTCTTTGAACTGTACTCCCTCCAGATTTATCGACCTAGGTAGTCAGGTAGGATTGCGACTTATGGGTGGCCGTCTCATTACACACTACCAGATTGGCGAGGAGGCTATCCAGAGGTTAACCGCAGTGTTTCAGAAAGTAGCTGCAGAGAAAGACGAAAGAGCACACGATGGAGACCGTGGAAAACAGCAGCGGAGTCAGTATAGTAGCAAGCTGTAGGAAATGCAGCGGGATTGAATGAAATGCAATTTATAGCAATCTCGATGAAAGGCCCCTAGTACGTTGTGAGTAGGTAAGCATCACCTGGTAGACGGTTGCGAAGGGACTGTCAACGGGTACCTAATAGCCTATCTACACACATTGACCTTACCCCTACCTTTCCTCAGGCTGCGTATCAGATTAAACCATGAAATAACATATCATTGCCAAGTTCCTGCGGGTCAAGGAAGCCATGGACACGTAGGTATGGTATGCATCGCACAATGATCACGAATAAGTCTGAAGAGCCATTAGTCTACGGTAGACAAGTCGACCTATCCCTCTCGAGGACAGTTTCAAAATCTTTTAGAAATTTCAGAGCGTCTCTAACGAGTCATACATCCGTCAAGATCCCTTTCTTGGAATGACGGGATTTTTCTTCTTAGACGATCCTGCTCTCTTCCTTGCTATCCACGATTAGCCCATAGAGAATCTCCCGTGCCTTTTTGTGCAGAGAATATGGCTATATACAACGCACATTCGCAACTACAAGAGCCTGCTCGCCTTCGGAGCGCTCTCCATATACACAAGGACAGTCCAAATCTTGAAGCGGTCCTGCTGCAACTCTGTGCCTTCTTAATCCCAAGCTTGTCCAGCACGAGGCGCTATTGTTCGTAATATTTCCTCATGTCCGGGGGTATTCTGCGCAAAATGGTTGTTAAACAATAAATGCAACCTTGCCCCTTACCGTTATGCTGGAATGGTATTTTGCTGCTTTTGTTGGATAGATGCTGCCACCAAACGCCGAATAAGGTAGAATGATAAGAATCATAACCGAGCAATCCGCCTTCGACTTTTTATCGTCCGTCTTTCTTCCCTAGGCCTTCTTGTGGAATATTCCCCTGCTCCTCGACTTGCTTCGGGCGCGCTTCTTCACACTGGTGGCATCATCATTATATTTCGGCTTGTGAATCCTACGGAATGAAAGTATTAGTTATAGGCGATACATCATTCAGCCGCTCGATACTAACCAGCTATTTCCAGGCATGCTCATGCCTTTAGCCTCAGCCATGCGGTAAAACTTAGCGCTCTTCTTGAGGTCCTTCTTGCAACCGACACCTTTAGCATAGCAGAAGCCAGCCTCGGCAAGAGCATCAACGTCACCCCAACCTGTTGACTCTCTGTTAGAGTGGTTCTCGAACGGTTTTTCTCTTGGGATTAACTTACTTCCAGCAATCTCGAAGCATCGTAGGGCAAGTGCCTTATCCTGCTCAATACCCCAACCATTCATGTGACTGACGCCCAATTCATAGATGCTCAAAGCAAACTGCGCCTTGCGGGCCTTGAGTTCCGAGATATCCACGGATTTACCCTCTTTAACATGGTCTTCGTCTTCTGCAATTTCGGCGCTGGCAACGTCGGCAGCTTTCCGTAGCCATTCCACGCCTTCCTTTTGATTCGGCCGCATACCCCATCCGTGCCGGCACGCTAGGGCATATAACAACATCCCTGTCGGATCGCCAGCACGTGCAGCAAGTCGCAAGTGATAGGTAGATTCTTTTACGGAGCCTTCTTCGTGGCATTTAATACCCTTGGCCAAGTGCTCCTCTGCGCTCATTTCAGAGCCTGTAGGCGCGTTAGAATGCTGTGACTTCGGCGGCCTAATGGTACTAGCAGAGTCACTCGTCGCCACAGACATTGGGGTCCGCCCTCGAGCTTGCTCGTGAAGGGGCGATGTGAGGGTGCGCCCTCTGGGAACCTCCTCTGAAGGCCGGCTCGCGCTAGTTGATGGTCGACTTGGGTCAGGCGATGGTTGCCGCCCATCTAAAGACATTTCGTTCGAAAGTTTGCTTCGTTCCACAGACGGGCGGGTTAGAAGAGAATCGGCAGCATGTGTGCCTTCTTGAAACCTTGACGAAGAACTCGAGGGCCGGGTGGGCGGCGATGGCGGCGCTTGACCGCCTCTAGGAAAGGTCTGGACATTGCTCGGAGGAACGATCGGATTTTCCCAAACGAAGGAGGACTGTGGCTCATTGTCGCGAAAAATAGCCGAATTGCGCTGCAAAGATTTGCCCCTTGGTAGTGAGTACTTTGAGTAGATGTATGAAGGAGCACCCCTCCCATCGTCTTCTAAGAAAGCTTCGCTATGCATGCTGACTGGAGTGTGGGCAGTGTCATCAGCAAGAACGAAAGACGGCTGACTGTCTGACGAGGCTTGGCGAGATGGCGCTTCTAGACCGGGTGTGCCAGCCCGGCTCAGGGGGCGAGAGAAGTTGAAAGAAGGACGTGGTAGAGGTGCGGAAACATCAGAACTGATCGAAGGGGATCTCTGGTAGTGAGCAATTGGAGACGTGAGACCTGGCCCCGAAAATGCGCTACTCGAAGAAAGCTTTCGTCCCGGCTGTGAGTGGAAAGAAGCGCTCATGACATCGTCGCTGGTGGCATCTAAAGGCGCTGACATTATACTTGAAGAGCGCTTGGGGAACACAGGCCTTGGTGGAACCAATCCTACGGAGTCGTGCGACATCGTTTTGGTTAGCTTCTCTGGCGACGGTGGGAAGCGGCCACGACTAGGCGAGGTTTCTCGGGTTTCGCGATCTTGCTCAGTTGATTTGAGCTCCGTTGACCTGTCCCCGATGCTCTCCAGATCACTAGGCGATTGTTCTCTGCGGGCGCCATACAGCCCACCATCCTCATCGAGTTTTTCAAGTTGTCGGCCACGCGAGTTCTCAAGAAATGGGTTGGGAGGAACAGGTATCGACTGGTCGGGAGTGGGAGGTATACGGCTCATTCGAGGATGCATCGAAACGGGTCTTTCTGATGGCGACTCCACCTCTGTAGTCAATCCAAGCCCGGTATTTGACTGCGAGGATTCAGGCTGCTCATCAGAGGAGTCATAAGACATGGAGCGAAAATACTCAGAACGCCCTTGGACGATTAACGGACTGTCAGTGGTCAAGGGGGGCAGGCGGCTCATTCGCTTCCCTGCTTTTGCACTTTCCTCGAGCTGCTTAGCAAGCAGGCGACTCTGAGCGGCGAAAGCATCGAGCGGAGATAGAGCAGGAGGTACTTCTCCTGCGACATGCAATCGTGGGGACCTAAGAGGACGGGATGACGAGCTAGCGACCGAGTTCGAGGAGTTGGTCCTCAGGTCGATAAAATTGGGCCTGTTCGCCATGTTGAGGCGAGACTATCGAGGCCGAGATCAAAGTTAGACGTTCCAGTACAGTATCAATCTCGTGTTGAGCCGTAACGTTCTATCTCCCTATGCGCCTGAGGTTCCGCAAGTGGACAACCAGGCTGGAGCGCTTCACAGTAACGATCAAGCGTACCTAGAACGAGGCGCAATTCAAATCGATAATGTTGTAATTTGGCGAGCGTTCGTGGATCGGAGTCGAAGACGTCGTAAGCGATAGTTGGGAAGCGCATGAAACATGAAGACGGCTTATAGGTCTACCAGGATGCGATAGGAATGTAGGATGGCCCTGATGATAGGATTCAAGTTGGTCTAAATGGGTTTCTATTAATCGAGTTGTTCAGGTCGCAATACACTGCAAGTGGGTTGGCAAACAAATCGGGAATCGTCTTGTTTTATTCAATGCCCAGCAATTAGGGACTTTTGGGGGGGTTTGAAGGATACAATCAGGTTTGAAGTTGACAAAAGGGTCGAGAAATAGAGAACTAGGTAGGAGAAGTGACTCTGTAACTGGTTGCGAACGATAATTGGCTTGTGTAAAAGCAAGGAGCGGACGATGAATGATCACCAAATGAATGCCTGGCCTCAACAGCAGGATAACACAGAAAGAAGAGGAATACGGCGTGTGTTTGACTCTATCTGCGCGAATGTGTGTGCCATGAGAGGAAGAATAGTCAAGGTGATTGGGGATTGCCCCGGGGGCTCGTCGTCAGAAGGAGAGGGTCGAGGAGCCAGCCAAATTGCTTCAAAGTTCTTGGTACAGTGTCATAAACAACCTTGGCATACTTTGACCACTCCTACACCACTACGATTCCGGTTAGTACCTCGTACCGTTTGTATACGGTATCCCGAAATTGACAGTAGCCAGGGGCGGCCTTTCTTTCATTGGCCAAGCTTAGGAAAGCTTAGGAGTCTGAGCTAACAAGGTTTCCCCGTACCCATGGAACGGTACATAGGGGTCCTGCTTTGACTTCATCTACGCATATACACTACGTATGTACAGTACTTCGGGCCGTGCTGTTAAAGACAGGTATCGGGTGCGTTTAAGCTTAATATATGCAGTTGAATATCTCCTCTTTTCCCCCAAATGTCGCTCATGGACATTACAGTGAACAACAGTTGGAAGTGAATACATGTCAGAAGGCGCAGAGTACCTAAAAATGAATCTCGGGATAGTGCCTTGGCGTTGTGCCTATTATGGCACAGTAAAATGATGCGGGAGCTGGCAGGTTCTCCAAGGAAGGCTTAGCGTACGGAGAGCAGAAGGATCGTGACCAATCATCTAAATTCGTGTACATAAAAATACGAGAACGCTTGATCTCCCTTATTTGACATTATGCATGTGAGCATGTACATAGGTACCTAGGAATGAACCTAATACCTGTCTAACACCATGTACATGTAGACAACTACCAGATGCTAGGTATTATACATACATGTAGGTAATTGAACCAGCATACAATCGCTTTGCTTTCTAAAAACACTCTCCAAAAATAATACCGTCATCACAATGAAATATGACAGGTATGCAAGATTGTTATGCTACCTACGTGTGGCTGAGACAAGTTGATGAGCTGACCTTGTGCCTGGATTACTTCAACCAACCAGCTCATAAGTTCAGCACGTCGGGAACTATTCTTCGGGAGATTGACGTCAGGGGTGCTCAGCCATCCAGCAAATAATATGTTCCTACAAACTTGTACCATAAACAACAAAGCCTACCCTAGTGCCACCAGCAGACAGCTGAATTCTTGCGGTGGCAACCAGTAGGCTGAGTACTACTGACCAAACACTACTCTCCGTCTCTTTTCTACGAATGTCTAATTTAGGCACATGTGCCTCAACTGCCTACCGAGAATATGAGACCCTCGCAGATATTACACTAGCTACTGCTCTTAAGGGGGGGGGCATTCAACATCTCGCTCTTCGTTTACTTTTGCTGAAAGGTTCGAATCAAGATCTACAAGAGACGGACCGCTCTATATTTTTTAATTGACAAGACATTGTCCTCCTAGCTAACCAACAACTCCATTCCCAGTGCCTAATAGATCAAGCAAAGAACCCATCATGATTGAGCGTTAATTTACAATTGAGGTAGGACATGGTAACCCCTCTATAGGTTTTTCGCCTGGAGCTTTTTCAGCCTCGTTGCACCCTCATATACGCCCCTGTCGACAGCTGCGGCTACCGTTAAGGTACCGCCAATGACAGCACACAGACCCGTTAGGAATCCGGTGAAAGTTTTGGCACGCTCCTCGCGGTTGATAACCTTCATAGGGGAAATATCCTGCTTCTTGTCAGGAGCTGTCCGTCGGAGTATCTAAGGGAAACACTTACATAGGAAAAGAAGACTCCCGGGATGCCGCCTCTTGCGTGCATTCGTTCTTGGTGGCCTTCGGCTGCGTCGTCGCCACCAGCCAAACTTCGTTTGTGGCTCGTAACCGAGTACTGATGCGTCTCCAGGCTACCATCAATTGCACTGCCTAGGTTGCCCAACCAAGTTTCGTCATCAACTGGCCGGTTATGTCCGCCCGGACCAGACCAACCTAGGGGAAGATAGGCAGTGGGAACAACTTTTACAAAGTACATGAAGTTAAAGTTGGGGTCGTCGGTGGTCTGCTTGACTTGGTCAAGCGGGTTGATGTGGTGGTTGGTCCAAGGGCTGTTTCTGGCGTGCTTCTGTGTGATATCCTCGGGAAGCTGAGGTCCGAAGCGAAGCTGATGAATCTCGTGCTCAAATGAGTGGCGAACAGGACTATCCCAGTAGTTCTTCAAGTCGTGAACGTGCATGTTGCCATTGCTGAAGCTTCGACCCGGCGCAAAGTGGAAATTGCCAATAACCTTGTTGACGCGAATTGCGCCTTCGATGCGGCATCCTTCGTGTCTCTGCTCATCCAACTTCTCGGCGTAGTGTTCACGCAAGCACTGCTCGACACCGTCACCCCTACCAAAAGCCCAAGATGCTTGTGCGTAAGCTTCTCGAACCTCGTCGCAAGTATTACAACAGCCGGGTTTCTCAGCGTTACTCGGGGCAGGCGCGCCGTAGCAAGGGCCGCAGTAGTTAGGATCCAGGTGTTCGGCGCTCTCCTCCTTGGAGTGGCTGTACCAGTTAGCAGAGATGGGACTGGAAAGGAAAGCGGCGTCGCAACGACATGCAACTTACAGAGACAAAGCGGTCACATCGATGACGCCTCCTCCTTGAGAAGCGGGCTGTAACCTAACTTTCTTTACACCGTGCAGTACACCATGCTGTTGCTCGCCAGAAACGTCCATCACGTCGAGGGTTAGAAGTTCGCAAGGAAGCTTAGGGAATGTGATGTTCATATGTATTTCCATTCGCTCTCCTGCAATTGAAGCGTTAGAAGTTTGAAATAGTAGATTTGAATTTTCTTGGTATTCAACAAACCTCTGCCCTTGTCGACGATAAGTTCTGGATGGATGACTATTCTCCTGTAGTCGGACCATTCTCCCCAGGCAAGCCAGAGGACGACAATCAAAGATACGATGGTGACAATTCCACCAGAGGTAGTCCGTATCCGCGCATCCTCAACGGTTTTGGTGAAGGCATCCAGCCTTGTGAATCTCGATTTCGCAGGCATGTCGATCGATATGTTGCGCAGCGCAGACTCTAAATCGAACTCTGCGCGACGGGTAACAAAACCTTGGCCCCGAAAACTAGCAGGGCGCCAGAGAAGTCAATCCAGTAAAGAGAATCGCAAAAATGATATCACCGTCGACGCCGCATTGGAATACCCAGACACGGCGTGAAGTAAGGAATGCGAGGCACAGCTACAAGCGGGAAGATCGGACAAGCACAGGTCAAAAAGTTGAGTACGTGTTATGGAACCGAGAGGTAGGTATTCAACACGGCTCAGGAAAGGCCACCTTCACCTTTCCGACGCCAATTGAACCGAGTCTAAGAGTCCAAGGGACCACCTGCAGCTCTAGGTAAGGCAGTGGAGTGCAGGTGGGGGTCCTTGGCAGCGGGCTAGAACCAACTGTATGCGCGTACATCTCTTAGCGTTATGTTAGCAGGTACTTACCTGGGGGTCTAGGCGGCTCCAGCTTACCTAACAGTTGCGGCGGAGGTCCATAGCACAAACTCAAAACATTATCCACCATTAATCATATAATGTTCACACATGCATCTTGAAAACTTCAGTCTTTCACAAGTACCTAACCTAACATATATTTTATTTCATAGCATACCCGACTTGAGACGATACAAGATGCATGGTCTATAGAGGTATATAGGTATATACCAAGTCAATGTCCGTCCAGAACAATTTCTCATATACTTATGGCCATGAATATCACAGCGAAGTATATTATTCCCTAATTGTGGTTTTTATGCCTTTGCCCAGATGAGCTGGTAGTTGTCACTGACTGTCGGATTTATAATCTGATGCGTGTACCCAAAGTATACCATTGATGGAGTTATCGCATGCAAGCTTCAGATCATCCTCGGGAAACTAACACCTGTTGCCCGCGCGAGTCACAATATCGAGCTCAGTCCATGGCTAGGTAGTCAACGTAGACCTCCCCGATGGCTTGCATCGTGAACATGTCGCAATTTCCAGACGCGGTCCATTCTCCCTCCTGCGTCAAGCATCCAACCTCCTGTGCCTGGTTCCAGCTATAAACGCGAACTTGGCCGCTCTCAGTGCCGGAGGTAGGCCAGCCGCTACCCAGGATGAGAGCAGTAGCTGCAGTCGGCAGGATAAAGACCGAGGTTCAAGAGGCCATTCATAGTGATATAAAAGAATATATACCTGGAACCTGTCAAAGGACTTGCTGAAGAAGTTAGTGATACAGTCGATGCTCTTATACATCGTCACGAAATCCCACTGCTTTATGAAATTGGGTTATTTGATTATCTATATCTAGGTATCTAATTATTTACCGGCTTTGAAGTGAATGCTTTGCTTGAGTTTTCTCATTCGGGCAATTCAAGGTATTCGGCGGAATCGATCAAAAAGCCCTTGCCTCTAAACATGGAGGCGCTCCGGGGTAGGGCGGAAACTTGTCCCAGAAGTCCTGTCAAGGCATTCCAGCCGCAGCCCAGTCACCAACCCTACTACGGTCAGAAACCCGATCCCAGAACCATCGAAGTGACGGCTCTGCCGACTTCATTTGCCTCGGCTTTCTCTAGCAGTATAACAGCCATGGAGAAGCCCATGAAACGTGACCACGCGATCTATTACCTGCCAGAATCGGATAGTTGTAGGTACTCCGCGTCATTGCCTGCACCATCTACCCTCAGTATATAAGCAAGCCAGTCCGCAGCTGAGTTAAGTAGCTAGTAAACATTTTAGTATTAAATGCATAGCATGTTGACCTTGGCGTTAATAATGAGGATTCGATAGCTACCATGATAAGGTTCGCAAATATGTTGTATCGGTCAATAGAGCTGAACGAGATGTCAAAAGCTAGCATCTCGCGCCCTTTAATGCGGAAGAAAGCAACAGAGTTGGGTATGTTTTCTCCAAATCCTCCAGTACCTATGGAGGAAAACCTCCAACTTGAGCAGTGCCCATTATTGTTTGGTGAAGTAGCCCAACGAGTCTTGGGGCTATATTAGGGTTAAGTAGCATAGATTGGCTAAAATATTTTAATTCTGGCCCCATGAAAGATTGAACGAGGTTCGTATCGGCCTCCATTGTGTCTTTCACCGGCCGATCACGACAAGGAAGTAACAGTACATGAAATATGCTATTGAGAAAGGGGAATATCGGGCTCATAAAGGAGTTAAGCAAAATCGAACTATCAGAAGGCTAGATATGTCAGGGTGAGGCAACTTGTTGTTGTACGAAGCGCTGGAACTAAGATACAGTATACTTAAAACGCCTTTATATACGAGGCCATTCTTAGGTACTTTAAGTTGCTAGAGCTATGCCAAGCGACCGCCCTGGTCCAGACATCTATACGTGTTGGGGCAGGCAAGGGTATCAGGCGACCCGGGGCCATGTGCCTACCGTGGTACGAACGACATACTTGTCTCGTCACAATATATGTTATAGTATCTACAATATAGCTAGTGAGATATTTGTAGTAGTATATGGTGACGGAGGAGTCACCCGGGTGCATGCCGATTGGTCTACACAACCGCTCTCGCGGACTATCAGTGGTCAGCTTTCGACCCTACAAATGTATCTAGGTGTTCTAGAGCTCATGAACCTATCTATATATTTCTTCCATCAGCTTCGACTGTTAAGCATTACCGAAGAATAATCTCACCGTTAGTGGTTTATCTTGCCAGAGTAGGTAGAGTTTACATGTTATGTAGTCAACTATATGTCACCTCGGCTCCTGGCTGATGACTGACTCTGTTCCAACCGGGATCACGAAATTGTATAGGTAAAAACCAGCAAGAACTTCCGCCGGTTCTCTCTAGGCCTCCCCTCTCAGCTGAGATGCTGCCTTCACCGACTAAATCAATTCTTTGCGAGGATGAGATACAGCCTAGTATGCTTTATCCACTACTGCAATTTGCATAAACACCTATGTTAGTAGGGGCTCTTAGTGACGAGAGCATGACGAGAAAGTTTCTCTAAGATCTATTAAGGGAACTTGTTTTTTTTTTAGAGCCGATTTGTTCTGATGCCTCATTTGCCTACTAGGTCGCTGTATCGGAAACTTCTTATGATGCATTATACCGGCACCTGAACTTACGGCACCGTTAGTTGCTTCAACTGCCTACATGTAGCTAAGTATCCAACTATATAATCGAATCAGCTGAAAGCATCTTAAAACCCATGTCAGGGGTACTATGATGATTTAAAAAGCCTAGATTGGGATAGGTAGGGCGTAAGCTCGACTCATCATGTTTGGAGCATCTCAAGGTTTAACCTTCACCTCCCAAATAATATAATAATATGAATCGTCACCGATCTATGACTTCGTAAGACTAAAACTATACATAAGCCCCTGGATTGTCCAGGGGAAGAGAGACAAAAGGGGGACTTAGGGAGTAGGTAGCGAGGGCCTTATCGTACCAATGCTCCTCAGTAGCTTACAGTCGAAGAACAAGGAGACGTTCATATCACCTGTAGCCAGCCTAACTAAAGGTATGACAGGGTCATATCCTATTATACGGCATATCGAGGCCATTGTACTACATTCCAGTGAGTATTAAGATTAACGGGGAATGCTATTATCTGTTCTGTTTCGGAATATTAAGAGATTCAGAATTATGTTTCTTAGATTCTTTGTGTTGCCCGGCCGAATTTAGTTATCCACCCAGCGTCATAAGGGGACAGTTCAACCGCTCGCTGACCGAGGATATCTCTCCTCATCTTCTGTTGGCTGGTATTTGCCGCCGTTAGATTACCACAGTCAGGCCTCTGTAGCTTATTACCGAATGTGTCGACTGCCCAGATTAATACACCGTTTGTCCAACCGAATCCTTCAACAACCTCATATTCGCCTCCTCCACCGGCGACATTTGTGGAGTTATCAGCGTCTATTACGAGTTAATATCAGTAGCACCTACGTCCAAGGGATAGATTAAGAAAAGCTAAGGTATACATAATGAAAAATCAGATGACATACATTTTTCGAACATGATTCCCGTGTCTTCCGGGCCAAACCCCTGTAATTGAGGGGTTTCGTCCGTGGAACCGCCTGTCGCACGCCATGTGCAGAATGTGCTGTCCAAGTAACGCTGTGCTAATTTAAGAGAAAGGTTTTGCGTGGCGACGTAGTCCGGATCCTCTATACCAAAAGTCGCTGGCGTCTGGAGGAGACCCTTCATCAATATGTACATCAAAGGTGGCCAAACATTTGGTTCATCCCATTGCTGACCGGTCAAGTAGTTCGTTGCAGCGACGGCACCAGGCTTCTCGGAAAGAAGATCGGACACACGTTGGAACGCGAGCTTCACAGCCAGGGGGTCGTCCCTAAGCCGTGGGGGGGCTGCACCTAGCCAGAACGGATAAAATTGAGCGATGTGAAAGAAAACTTGATATCCCTCAGGGGCATCTGCTTTCTGAGCCGGGGTGGCGTCCGAGTCCGCCGGCACATAGAGGTTTTGCGATGCTGAGGTCAGATTGTAATCAAAGTAACTCCCGTACTTGTCGTTCCACATAAGTACATACATGGCTTCTGAGCGATTCCTCGCCAGCTGCTCGAACTCGGTGGCCAACGTGTCGTTTCCAGTCTGATTCAAGTAAGTTGCAATGACGATTTCGTTGCCATATAAGATGGAGTTCAGGTCTACGCCGACTATATTCCCTGTATTCAGAGAGCGGAGTGGAAAGTAAACGTCATTGGCAGCATCAGATGGAGTGGCAATAAAACGCGAGTTATAGTCCCATCCCGATTCGGCGCCCGAAGCAAGGTTTGCGTAGAGCTCGGCTTTCTCGGTATCATTTAAGGGGCGCGTCTCAGGATAGATTATGCCGGAGTTCGCATAGTATGACTGGTTATTGGCTGTAATATAGTCCTCGAGGTATGACTGAGTTTCTAGGTCAGCTGTGTACGAGCAAGCTTTTGATTATAACTTCTACTGTCCGACTCAGGGGCACATCCCTAATCGCCTGGAGCCGATTTAAAGTTATAGCATTCATGTTGCTACGGTGTACGTACCTCCGGCCGTGGCTCGGTATTCTGAACTCCATAGCTATTCGATTAAAGCCCAATTATATAAGATACCGCCACATGAGATATTGAATGCGTCGCTTGATGTTACTTACTGCGCCAGATGGAAAGTTCTATGGCCAGACGTGATCGCTACTGTACGATTTTCAATCCAGAACTGGTGCTCCTTGACTAGCAGAGGCAGGGCACGTTCGAGAAGGCTTGTATCGTTGGTATAGTCAATGTAAGTCTTGACCATCTGCGTCAGGAGTGGCGGCTGGGAACGATTCAAGTAGTCTGTTATACGTTAATATCCCTTGTTAACGTCGCAATGTTGCGTCTTATAGTCAAATAGACACATAAGGGGTAAGAACTAGTGGAAGTGCGAGGACCAATGTTACGTACTGCCGAACAGTTAGTATTCATATACTGCAGGACCTCATTTAGCATAAAGCGACTATGAAAAAATGGAATGCCGGAAATCAATGTTCTCACACATACCATACGCGGGCACCGTTGGGTACAAATCCAAATTGCTCAACGAAGTCGAGGAAATTCTCGATAATGTTCCTGAACCTACTGTCAGCATATTGGACTTGGGTTGACTCGATAAGGTTGGGTAGATGGTTGACCTAGAGATCTGAGTAAAGCTGCCACCAGTTCTTAGCAAGCCCTCGATGATCCAGTATGAATCCCAATAGTAGGGTTCTCTGAAGCGACCGCCAGCAACGACGAAAGTGCGATTGACCGGAATGAAGCTATCGACACATCCTGTACAGTTGCTCGCACCCACATCTATAATTCGGGGTGTCAGTGCGTCCTAATCTGAGCATAAGGCTCTGGAACCGTTGCTAAGAAATCCCTTACACGTCCGTGTTAAATCGGGCCATATGTCGATGACCTTTTGTACGAATTGCTTGACTACAGTGTCGTTGATGTTGTCTAGGAAGACCGGATCAGTTTGTAGCTGGTCCCGAGAAACCTGGGCTAGCTCAGACCCGGCCTCGCCAAAATAAGTTGATAGAAAGTCATTTAGCTCGGTGTTGTTGCTGAGTGGCTTGCTAAGCTTGTCGAAGGCGGCAAGGACTTCGTCCAATGGCCTCTTTGTTGGCCTATTCGCTCGTTAGCTAGTGCAACTACCTGAGAATTGGACAGCCACAGTTACAAATCTACGAAGGTCTTAGAGTCCGAGAAGGGATGAGCTAGTTCAATCTGCTTCAGAACATCGCCCTGGCAGTACAAGGGCGAGTCGCAGGGCGTGAAAGTCGAGCCGTTTTGATAGAGACCGTAGACCACGCCAGGCGAGGCCAGAGCTAAAGCCGCAGCTACGTGTCGTAGGCCCGTCATACTGCACTGTATTGATACGCCAAAAATGCAGCGCGGTAATGAATGAGGGTATGGGCCGCAAGTCGGATATGAGCAAGTTCACTCAGCACAATGACGACTTGGTAGACATGAAGAACGCGTATATGGGATTCATTGGTAAATATAAAAACTATCGATGAAGGAATCAACCCTCGTAACACCCTCCCATCCCAGCTACGGCACAGCTGCTGGGGTAAACACTATCTAGCCTGGGAAGCTCTCGAAAGCCTTGGAAAGGTCATGCTGCTTGCGGGGTAGCCGCTTAGACCCTGGCTCTGGGGTCGATCTGGTGGCTGGGGCACGGTCATATCATCTCGGGAAGACGTTGCTGACGCTGTGCTGTTCTAGGATCTAGGACCTAGGACGCTAGGGAGAATTGGTTAAAGAAAGGTGAAGTTGTTTGCGGATATGCTGAATGCTCCCGAGTTTGCTTACCGGGGAATACCTAAGTGATCACAACATAACACATGTTAGGTAATGGCATCATTGAGGTGATATCATCGCTTGGAGAAGACGTGCAAAGTTCTGTTTTTTTCGGCCCTTTAATGAGACTAGGTAGTCCTGGTCTCCTCCGCATCCCCACTGGTGAAAACCCCAGGCCACTCTCCGCAATTGTCTGTTACTGGTATTGTACATGTTAGTTCGAGCGAGTTATGGACCGACCTGTATTATTTTTTTTAATATACGGACTTATACCTTGCATAGATGTATTTTAATTTTAAACTTCGGTGTAGGATTCTATTTTCTATACTGCTGCTATATACTAACTAGCCTGACGAGAACAATTGCACCGAAATAATCCCATACCGACTTTATCTTAGGTATAGACATCATATCCAAGTGACCGTACCCGGTTGCCAAGTTAGACTTGGGAGTTGAGCTAAGCTTCTGCTTGACTTGGAACCAAGAACCATGGATGAGGTTCGGTTTGGTTGATTGACAAGGGATTTAGGAATTATTAAACGAACTTGGCCATATTGGGATTGCATGTATATAATAATACCTTTTTCAATTCACCAAGGATTCGCTTGTGTAAATAACCAACTTATACGAGCAGCGCTGATACTTCTCAGAAGATAGTTCGTTGTTAATGGAATTTGTTCGAGTTCGCATTATCACTAAATACCCTCTATTCATTGTTCATCCTGTTCGTGATGGGGCTGAGGTCCTCATATTATCACAATATATGGGTACAGAAGACTAGCGCTGTGTCTCCATCCTCGGAGGCGCTCATGTCTCTCACGAGTCAACGTCCATCTTCTCTCCTTCTGCTGACTCTAGCTCCTGCACACTGACATACTTGCCGATCTCATCCTTGGTGATAATCTTCTCATTAAGCACTGCAGTAGTACCGCGCTTGAACTTGTAGTTCTTCAACTTCTGACTGCGCTCATTTGGCTTCACGAAGCCGCGGTGTAAGGTCGTCTTGTCTCCCGTAATGACTGCTAGATCGACGTTGGATCCCGAACCTAGATCATTGAAGATACCCGCTTGAATAGCCTGAGAGCAGAGCTCCATGGCATCCTCCTTGGTGCAATTCGGCTTCCATTGCGATTCGAAGACAGACATAGCTGCGAGCGATCCCGATCCCATGGTCACATAGGGCAGTTTGTCCGTACTACCGTGAGCGTGTACTGTAAAAAGGTGGGTGCCTGTAGGATCAACACCGGCGACTACCAGATATGCTCCAATATGGCCCTGATACCGGAAGAGGTGCTGCTTGAGGAGGGTCATGCAAGTAACAACGCGAGGCTTCCGGCCGGTCGAAAGAGAGTGAAGCTCGAGCTGAGAAGAGATAAGCGCAGTGGTGAACTCAGTATCGGCAGCAGTACCGGCACCAGCGCACCAGATTTGGGGCGAGATGTAGTGCAGCTTTTCGCAGTTCTTGTCGGCAACGATGGGACCGCTAGTAGCTCGAGTATCGGCAGCGATCTGTCGCTCTGCATCAGTATGATATTACGCACAGGCGGGCAAGCCATGGAATCTAGTCGGAACTCACCACCACACCGCCATCGAATATACAGCCGACAATAGTGGTACCTGTGCTAGTCGCCTTTGGTAAAGGAACACCTCGGGCGTGCAGAGCCGCATTGCGGTTGTAGTTTGAAAAGTCGAAGCCAGGCATGCTGGCTGGTCTTGCAGTGATGATCTTTTTAGGGTAAGGTTAGACGTAGAACTCGGAGGCGACTTAGCGTCAAATTGCTAGGCGTTGATATCGGAAGAGGGATATTGGCTGTTTGTTGAGATCGAACTTTGGTATCGATGAAGATGTATGTTTGGTGGAATTGGGATTGGGATTGGGTGTAATGAACATTGAAGCGGATGACGACCGGGAGCTAGCTGCCTGCGTTGTACCTTACTTACCAGTTAATTCAACGCGTAGTGCCTGCCAGCCTGCCTACCTGAAAATGTACTGAATACTTGCTAGATACGGATACACAGACCACATGCAATATGTGGGGCTGAGATTCGCCGCAATTTGGAACCCGGAAGTCAGTACCTTCCAGGTACAAACTACTCGATAGTAGGAATACCTAAGGTAACATTTGATGTCCTAAGCTCCGATGCCAGCGACAGGGGTACGCGAACTCTTTAGGTGCATAACGTATCTACATAGCAACCCGCAACCAACTAAAGGTAAGCGCATCTCGTCTTAAAAAAAGTCGAGCTCGAGTTCCATTGCGCGCCACCATAGAGCTGCCCTCATATCTTTCCTTTTTTCAGACTTCTGCGCCATGTCTTCCATGCAGACTTGTCCCTTTGTTTAAGAGCCGGCCCAACATTCGAGAGTCTGAAAAAAGGTGAATACCTAACTGCGCAACCCGATCGATTGTATCCAAGAGGCTCCACACGTGGGCTAGCTGAAGCTTCTGATACAAACAATTCTATCTACCAATGTGACGGCCACTATTCCATGAACGTTTATCCGTGAAACGAACATTCTTTCTGCCATCAACATGGCCTTCGGCTTTGGAAATGTGGGAAATACAGGTGGTGGCCTTGGGGGCGTATCCCAAGGTCCCGACCTTGGACTCATCCAGACTGAAGCTCTCGGATTCTTGTCTCTAGCTGGTGATGCGAAGCTGCGTTTAACGTCGCAATGGTCTCCGCCTCCAGCTGAGAATTCCTCCCTTCTCAGCATCGCATCGCGACAAGGCCTAGTCGCTGCCGCTGGCCCTGACGCTGTCGTGCTAGCTTCTACAGAAGCCGTCCGGAAGGCATTCGACGGTCCTAAAGACGGCGATAGCGATATCCGAACTTTTCAACCTCAACTAAAACTACCTTTACCTATACGAATATGTCAACTCGCTTTTACCGCCGACGAAACCTATTTGATACTGTCAGCAGAGCAAGGAGGAGGATTAGCGGTTTATGAGGTCCAAGCTCTCCAGCAAGGCTCGACTCAGGCCGCCTTCGAAATACCCACGAATGGCGAATCACTTAGGGCCCTGGTGCCAAATCCGCGTCCAGAAAGGGGCGAGTTATGTGCCGTTGTGACGAACGAAGGCAAGCTTCTCATGGCAAACATGAAAGAACGAAATTTCATACCGGGGCCCAACGGCCAAATTCTGAAAGACCAAGTCAGCTGTGTGGCTTGGAGCAACATGGGAAAACAGTTGGTAGCTGGACTCGGTGATGGTACTATGCTTCAGATGACACCCGAAGGTACCATTAAAGCAGAAATCCCACGGCCGCCGGATCTTACTCCTTCTTATTTCGGTATATTTCCTCTTCGCGCTGAAGTACTGAATTTCTAAACTAACAACTGTCTAGTCTCGTCCCTGGTTTGGCTCGAGAACCTTGTGTTCCTCTCTTTTCACGTTTCCGCATCAGAACAGCCTCCCCAGACTAGGTGCCATATCATTACAAGACAGGGACAGAACTTTCAATTCCAGAAAATCGGTGATCCTGTAGATCCCTTTGGAAGTGAAAAGACCCCGCATCACACGATTATGCGACTCAAAGACTTCCTACCAAATCTCCAAGACCTCCTTATTTGCTCTTCAACAGCTAGTCCTGATATTGGTCTTCTTACGCGCTCCAAGACCCCACTGGCTCCGAATGGCCCTACGAATGTCTTCACTACTACTGAATTAGCCGACGATTCTAAGCGGGCCACTTTACCGATGGGTGACGATGGTATGGAAAGTCCGGTGCCAATCGGTACGGCCCTTGATCTGTCCAGCCGAGAGAATGTCTACAAACCTATACCTACTGACGAGCTGGACCAATCTCCCGGCCCTTTGCCAGGTTACTGGGTTCTTAATGCCGAGGGTGTGCTTTCCGTTTGGTGGGTCGTTTATGCCGAGTCGATTAGAGGAGGCACGACATATCCAGGACTCGCCGCCGTAGAAGGTAACGCTCCAAGCTCTGTCGAGACAACGACCCCTAAAGCTGTACAAGCGAACCCATTCGGGCAGGCAGTTTCCTCGCCCTTCGGAGCGCCGCCAGCGGCCAAGGCGGCCGCATTTGGTAGTCCTTCAGCATTGGGCTCGAAGAGTTCGCCCTGGGGCGCTCAGCCTTCCTCTTCTACTGAAGCTAGCGGACCTACGTTCGGCTCCAGCAGTTTCGGTACGGGAGCTGCTTCGGCGCCGAAATTTGGCCAACCGTCATTTGGCACTACTGCTTTACCGGCATTCGGGCAGTCTACCGGACTTGGTGCAAGGTCTTCACCTTGGGCCTCCGGGTCCGCCTCTTCGGGTACAGCCGTGTTTGGTCAATCGGCCTTTGGCAGCAACGTCAATAATGCAGGCGGATCTGGCAGTTCATTTGGTGGCGCGAATCCCAGCACCGCAAACTCAAGTGGCGGGTTCGCTAATTTTGCAAGCAAGGGTGGATTTGCTTCCCTTGGATCGAACAACACTCCTGGCGGATTCAATGTATTTGCATCTACGAAATCGGAGGCGCTTGAAGTATCCATGGATACAGACACTTCGTCTATATTCCGCGCTCCAAGCACTAAGCCAAGCACGAGTACCGGAAATGTCTTTGGGTCAGAACCGTTCAAGTTGACTTCCAGTTTCCAGCGTGATCCAAATGACAAGGACGATGCTACCGATGAAAAAACTCCGAATGCAGAGGAGTCAATGTTCTCGGGCCTTACATCTACATTAGACGAGTCAACGAAGCCCGCAGCTTCGAACCCATTCGCTACTGCGACACAAAGTGCCTTTGGACAGCTAGCGGCCCCATCCACCAATGTGGAATCAACTACGCCGACCTCGACGCCCGCACCATCCAAATTCTTATCTCCAACTTCATCAACCCCACAGGGTAAAGGACTCTTTGATTTCCATCCGAAAACCCCCAGTGGTCTTAGCAGCGATCTTGGATCCGCCGCGTCTCAGACGTCAACAACTGAAACTCCCGAAGTGAAGGTGGAGCAGGAAACCCCCAGGCCCCTGAAAGATATCCCAGACGCACCTCTACCTCCGGAGTCGACTAGCAGGGCTGCTTATCCATTAGGCGACTCGTCGTCCTCATCCGCTGCCACCGCAGACGCTTCGGATATTAAGAGAACCCCCCCTAAGGCTGAGGACGCTCCCCTACCACCTGATTTTGCCGACTCAACGCCTCCGAAGGCTGATGACGAGAATCAACGCGAGGAATCGCCCGTCGCTGTTGATGATGCACCCTTGCCTCCTGACCCAGTCACGAACAAGAAGGCGTACGATGCTCCTCTACCTCCATTGCCCGGAACTGTCCCCAAGCCCAAACCCATTGACGATTCGCCACTCCCGCCAGATCCTATAAAACAGCCTAAAGCTTATGAAGCTAAGTTGCCCGCTCTTCCCATCGCCAAGCCCGCCTCCGAAGTCGCTGGACCTGGTTTCAAATTCCCGACGCATCTTCCACCTGTCCCATCGGATAGCGACGATGATGAGTTATCTGAAGAGGAAGAAGGGACTGAGGCCGCCAGCGAAGGTAGCGGTGTAGATGTCGCAAAAGATCTTAGTCCCTCTAGCACTGGTGTAAACAAGACACCCGGTTTCACTCCACAAAGCTCGTTCGACGGTTTGGCAGGAAGCTACTCTACAATATCCCGTCCGGATCAGGAACGGCGAAGCTTCTTTGGCGAATTAGGCCGGAACGCCCCGGTTTTTCCCCAGCCGAACCCTCTTAGTCCTCGCTCACCAAGTCCCGTGCGAGGCTCAGTGCCGCCGAGACTGCTGGGCAAAGATCAGCCACGATCATTTAGTGCGCCTGGCATGGCGTCTCAAATTCTTGGTGCGCCTAGAAGACAGCAGTCCCGACTAGGGTCATCGATTACCAGCAAGGACAATTATGTCGAAGATGCTATCATTGAGCAGCAGCGGAAGGCAAAGGCAAGAAAGGAAGCTGAGGAGAACCAGTTACTTCTTGATGAAGAGGATGACACTGTTCAAAATCTTCTAAGGACAGAAGTGAAGCCAACGTTGGAGCTCGATGAGTTCATTGCTCACTCGGGTGTAGCTCCCCCGGCTGGTGATAGTGTTCCAGCACAGGTCGAGGCTGTGTACCGTGATATAAATTCTATGATCGATACTCTCGGTCTCAATGCACGGTCTCTTGCCGGCTTCATTAAAGGTCACAAGCAGCTCCATACCGAGAAATATACGAGAGAAGATTTAGCTACTCCAGAGGATTGGACCTTGATCGGACTTGAAGACATGGCCCAAATTATCGACGAGGATCTTAGCAACGCTCTCCACGAAGCAAGGGTCAAGGACATAGCAGGAAAGCTCGCAGAATGCGAGGATATCCAGCGCGAGCTTGCTCGTGATCGCAATAAGCAGGCAGATCTAAAGAAAATTATTGCCTCGCGCCTCGACCCGGAACAGGCCGTCGCAAACCGGGCCCTGCCTCTTAGTGCAGAACAAGCAGCACAGCAGAGCGATTTGCGGCGGGAGTATGCGAAGTTCACGAAGCTCTTGGCAGAGGCTGAGGAGAACCTTACGCTGCTCAAGGCCAAGATCGTCTCCACCAACAGCGCCAGCGGGAAAGGCGGCCCCACACCGACCATCGAGGCAGTTGTGCGCACCATCACCAAGCTGACAAGCATGGTCGAGAAGCGCAGCGGCGATATCGACGTTCTCGAAAACCAAATACGGAAGCTGCGACTCGGCTCCCACGGTCCTACGAGCCGTGAGGGTTCCCCCTTTGCTACGCCGACCCCTAGGCGATTAGCCGCGTCGGTCTTCTCGCCAGAACGCTCGGTAAGGGAGAGCACGCCGCAACGTAGCAGCGTGCTGCGCCACTCAATATCCGGGTCTATCGGTGGAGGGATATTTAACACGCCACCGCGAAAGAAGCTGAGCGGCTTTGGAGACACGGAGAAGAAGGCCGTGAAGGAGAAGCGTGAGCGCAGGAAGGCTGTCCTGGGGAAGCTCAAGAGCAGTCTCGAGAAAAAAGGCGTAGGCGTCTGGGCTGTTGACGATATTGAATAGAACCCTAGATCGTCTGCGGGTATTATGCCCCATACGTCCCCTACGACAATCACCGAGGACGATGAGGATGCTCAGGATGCTCAGGATGATCAGGATGTGCCTAGGGTATCTTTGTGTTCGACTAATATGTAGATAGTATCATATGCGGAAACGTTTCGCCAAAAGAATAGGCATGCATTACTAGGGTGCAATGGGAAATAATTCAAATCTTTTAACACCTGACGTTTTCCTCTTCTCGTAAAGTAAATTAGCTAATGCTAGTGCGGTCTTAACTCTTCACATCCCGTTCAGTCAATAAGTGCGTCTCGGTATCCTAGGTAGTTCTCTAGAAAGCTGGGAAAGCCAAAACACCACACCGCGCCGCGCCCACCATGTCATGTAATCCATCGTTCGACATCTGCAAATGCTATTGTTGGGCCGGGTATAATACAAAGACGCATGCCAAGGTAGCCACTTACTCCTCCTGACCTCTTAGAAGCCACTCGCACCAGGTTGAAACGGACAAAGAATTTGCTAAACCCAAGCTCACTTTCGCTTATACGAAGCCGACAACACCCCCGCTCACAGCCTCAAGCCTCGCGACGAGCTTCTTGACGCTGGTCCACTCCTCACTCCTGACTGCTTCCTTGCCCCCTAGGTCCAGTCCAACCTCGAACACGCTAACAACGGCGTCAATGCCGCCCGTAGCCAGTTTCTTACCCTCGGTGGGCTCCCAAGAAACCTTATTCAAGCTCTTGCTGAGCAGCTGGCGGCCGTCTTTACGGGGCGTAGGGCTGATCTTGGCAACCGGTATCTCGGTCTCAACGGTAATATCCCAGAGCTCGAGCGAGCCTGCCCCGTCGACGAGAGCGAAGACGCCGGGGCGCACGGGCGACCACGCGGCGTCGTAAACAACGTCCTCGCGCACGAAATCTAGGAGTGGGGGTACCGCCGTGCCCGCACTCTCCACGATAGTGCTGGTTGCAGCTGGTGCGCGGACTTTCCATAACTTGACGGACCAGTCAAGAGACGAAGAGAGCACCAGGTCGCCAAGGTCCACGGGGCCTCGGGCCGGGTGGAAGTCAACGCTCATGACAGGGGCGGCGTGGCCCTTGTATGAAACACGGGAATCTACGCCTGCCTTGGCGCCGGCACGATCGTACCGATGACACGGATAGATTGGTCCCTCTTCGGAACCGACTAGGAAATATGTCGGATCTGCTTGGGGGAAAGCCATGGTAGTCGGTGCAAGGTCTTCGAACTTGTTGGGAGGCGGGGTGGTGAGAGTGAGGGATTCTTGCGGCTGTGAGAGCATGTCGACGCTCCACACGCAGAAAGCGCCATCTGTCGAAACAGATATAATGTTGTTCGCATTCTGAGTGCCGACAATGTCGACGGAATAGACGGGGTGAGAGTGGCCTGAGCCCGTCAATGGTGTCTTTTGCACAGGGGCAGATTTAGCCCGGGTATCCCAGAGAAGGACCTGGCCAGAGTAAGTACCGCCTATAATTAAGTTGGGGTGGAAAGGAGAGAATTTGGCCGTGAGGATATCGGACTGGGCGTGGAAGAGAAACTCGGGTCGGTCGTGTAGATGCTGATTCCACACTTGCACAATACCGTCGGGATCATGAGGAGCAGATGGGTTCTTGGTATAAGAAGCGAGTAAAAGCTCGGGGAATTTTGGCGAAAAGTCGATGCTACTAATCATACGCTTCTTGGACCACCGGTCATCGTAGAATTGTACAACTTCCTTGACCCGCCGACGGCCCTTCCCACCCGTGTTTCCTGCTTGCTCATCCTCGTCCTCGATGTCGTGGGCCTGGAGTGAGTAATCCGTCAGAATATCGTATTCGTTGCTAACGTCAAGTGCTCGCTCGATGACTTTGGTAGAACGCTCGACAAAATCCACAAAGTCATCGGATGCCACGACAGCTGCAAGCTCCTCGTTGCTTAGCGCTCTAGCCGGGAAATTCGACGTAATGACGGAGGCTGGTTGTATTGGCCCGTCGGTGACCAGCTCCCGGGCAGCTTTTAATTCCTCTTCGATTTCTAGTCGCAATTTCTCACGTATCTCCTCTTCTCTATCACGTTTCCATCTGCTCAGCCGCTTGCTGGGAGTGGATGTCGTGGCAGGAAGTTCTTCATCGTCTGGGTCCGAGAAAGCTCGGGGTCGGCTTGCGGGCGGTGTCCAATCATCTGTGGTCTGCACGCCCTTGCTGTAGGAGAATACCTCCTTGACTGGAGACGGTGGACATTCGTAGATGGTCTGGAGAGCTACTGTGGTTAAGATCTGTGGTTGGGAAGAAGCGGGCTGCCCGTTTGCTTGCGAAGCATATTCCGAATGTTCACCGCTCAGATCGTCGGCACTGAGAACGCTGTTGGGTCGACTTCCTCGTGACCGTGGACCGGGCGAGGCTGCGCCTGTTGTAGAAGACGCAGGCCTACTTTCGCCTACTAGACTATTAATGAGGGACTCGATGACCTTTCTATTGTCGCGGCCCGGTGTGGGGGAAATGAGCTGCGATGTAGGTTAGCGAGAATGAATAGGATTTTGGAGGATGAACCGACATCGCTAGGTCCGCCTATGCTGGTTCTAGCAACAGAGGCCGCTTGATTTGCTCTAAGTTCCCGTTGTCGCTTGAGCTCGGCAAGCTTTGCCTTCTTCGCAAGAATCTCATCTCGTCGTTGTTGCATCTTGTCCTCCACCAAGACCCATGCCGGGTCCCTTTTCTACGTCTAGACTAAAGGGGTCGAAGTAAAACTATGGGGGAGGCCCGTCTCTTGGAGCAGATGGGAGAGTTGGACGTTATGTTCCGCGGTCAGCCTGGTAGATATAGGTGGATTTGATGGTAGAGGGTACAGAGGGTACAGAGGGTATTAACAAAAGTGAATGACGGTAAAGTTCAGGCGCCGTTTAGAGATAAATATACCGCAGCGGGGATAGCTCGTGGCAAAGAACCATTATTTATAACAAACAATGGTTCTCGAATGCTTTAACGCGTGTATAAAGGAGTAATGGTTCCTTATTTATCTCAGCGCCTTAAACCATAATTCGGATACTTAAAAAGTATTATCTCAGTGCCTCAGACTATAATTCGGAAACGGCCCTAGCACAGGCCATAATGTGGTCAGGGCTCAACGCAAGTTGCGAGTGTCCGAAAAATTCTAGTCTGAGAACACCTGAGATAACTCAAAGTAGGTATGGGTATGTATACTTAAACGATGCGCGTTTCTTTGTTCGGGGCATCGCGATACTGGTGGCATCCGTGTACCCACCTAATTTATTTTGCGGGTGCTGGACCTACAGTTGCTCTGAACTACCTAGGTACTTAGACAGATACCTTGGACTCTATCTGTTGCATAGATATGATTGGTTGAAAATCAATACTGTGCACCTGCTGCGGCCCCACCTGTTGAGCTCCGGTAGGTACCGGGACAAGTATCGATTTCGTTAGGTCGTGCCAGCAATAACACTGTAGCAAGCTGTGGCTCTTTGCCGTGGTTTTGAAAGAAAAAAAAATAAGTCTGCGAAATTTCCCGACGCCAGTCCATACTTCGGTAACACGCTCTCACCATTCCACCTCCTATCTCTAACCTCAACCCTCGACAATTCCTCCCCCGGAATAGGGCCAATTGGCATTCAACGCCTACCCGTGCATCGCTAATTGATCGCTCGTCTCCTCTCACAAGCGTTTGCGCCCTAAACCGGCCCAATGTCTAGCACTTCAGGAGTCAACGTATGATCTCTTGTGCCGCATGCCCGAGCTTCACCACGGCAAAGCTAACAGCAATGTTTACAGGTACTCCGGTACTCGGCCCTTGCCCTGGGTGTTTTCTACGGTTTTACGCACCAGAGATCGATCAACGCAGCGCAAAAGGCCGCCGCAGCACAGAAGGAATATGAGCACAAGCAACACTTAATAGAGCAAGCCAAGGCCGAGTATGCAAAGTCCAAGAGCCCGGCTGGTACAACGACAACTGAGAAGAGCGCCTGTATGTTCACCTATTCTCAAGCAGAAAGCAGTCATCTGGATACTGACAGCTGCATCATAGTGAACCAAGACCCAATGGATCCCAAGTTCGACCTAGAAGCCTACCTCAACGCCCTCGCTGCGCAAAACCCATAAGGATGTAATAATAATGCCGGGTCGACTGCGTGCGGAATGCGATGGAGTATGGGGGCAGAGAGGGCTGGGAGTTGAACTCGGGGCTGAACCGATAGCTGGATCGAAGTCGTGCCTGTGACGACGGCTTCGGCGGCTCTGTGTATAATTGCGATACGGTCGGCAAAACCACCTCATAGATTTCCTTGGGTTTCACGCTGTACATGTGTACAATACCAAGACTTATGCTCACTAGACCATTGGGGATGACCGGATCATGAATGACGTTCACGGTACGGCCTTCTGCGGCTAAGTTCGATTTCCTTGAGTGATTTTTACCCTTTACTCATTGATATCTACACCTCGCATACTCTACGTATTTCCCTATATGCCAAAGAGGAACTCCACAGAGATTTGCTCGAATAGGCCCTCCATGCCGTAGCAACTTATTAACTCACACAGGAATAGTCGTAGATGATCTTCTAAACCGGAAGATGAAGTTCGGACACCTTTTTAATGAGATTCTCGGGTTGTTCACGGAACACACATTCCTACATCGACTCGGGATATTAAAAAAAGGGGAAAAAAAACTAACAAAAGGAAGAAAAAAAAATAGATTTGTCCTATGAGTAGATTAGAGACATTGAGATCACAACTTAATAAGAGCTTTAATAGTATAGTCTGATAGGACTGACGTCTAGTGTGTAGGATGAATGCAGATATTAGAACTTGCATGTGCTAAAATACATCATTGTATGTATTTTTGGTGTTGGCACGGATGAATAGGTACTCATGTATCATGTACTTACTGTTTTAAATGTATACTGTCCTTTCTCTTTTCTGATTGGTTAGCCTTGCTGGCTGTCACTTGCATACGTAATGGCGTGAACTTTATCTTTACGCTTCGTACCAAGTACATGTACCCTGAATTGAATTTACATATACGTACATGTATACTAAGGTACGTAGGACCCCTGCAGACGTGGAGCTCTTTTTGCAGATGCGACGCGCGGATTCAAAGCTCCAGCTGTCCTCAAATCACAAATCACCACTTCCGCCGTTTTATCCATTGCGGCCGAGTTTGACAAAATTCAATTTCCCAAGACACTTCACGTTCTCAAATGTTGACGCCGTTTACAACTTAGTTGCATTGTCTCGAGGTAACCATTAGGTACCCAGAATGGCGGCTGTCGCAAGAGACGCCAGGCCTAGACCTTCGCCTGTCGAGTTATTCGTCAACGTCGGCAAGAATCAGAGCACCAAGACTCTGTTACGGGTCATTATTCTCGGCTTCATTGCCGCCGCTGCTGTTGCAAGTCGACTATTCTCAGTCATCCGTGCGTTACTTTTTCTTTTATTATTTAGGATATTTGCTAACTGTTGATCATAGGTTTCGAGAGTATCATCCATGAATGTTAGTTAATTTCCCTTCCTAATATACCCTACCACCCGAATCCCTTCTAATTAGGACATGGTGCAGTCGATCCGTGGTTCAACTTCCGAGCAACAAAGTACCTCGTAGCTCATGGATTCTATGACTTCTGGGACTGGTTTGACGATCGAACATGGCATCCCCTCGGTCGAGTTACCGGAGGCACACTCTACCCCGGCTTGATGGTCACGAGTGGTGTTATCTACCACCTCCTACGGGCCCTGACCGTTCCCGTCGACATTAGAAACATCTGTGTCCTTCTGGCACCCGCCTTCTCAGGCCTGACTGCCTTTGCCGCCTACCTCCTTACCAATGAGATGACCACATCCCCTTCTGCCGGTCTTCTCGCCGCAGCTTTCATGGGCATTGCCCCAGGTTACATCTCGAGATCCGTGGCTGGTTCCTACGATAACGAGGCTATTGCAATCTTCCTCTTGGTGTTTACCTTCTACCTCTGGATCAAAGCTCTGAAGCTAGGTTCCGTGTTATGGGGTGCCCTCTGCGCTCTCTTCTACGGCTACATGGTGGCTTCGTGGGGTGGATATGCCTTCATTACCTGTTTGGTCCCTCTACATGCCTTTGTACTCATCTGTATGGGCAGGTTTAGCATGCGCCTCTACACCTCGTACACTACCTGGTATGCTCTCGGTACTTTGGCTAGCATGCAGATTCCATTCGTCGGTTTCTTGCCGGTCCGCACCAGTGAACACATGCCTGCTCTAGGTATCTTCGGGTTCCTTCAGCTTGTGGCATTCCTGGAATATGTTCGCTCAGCTGTCCCAAGCCGTCAGTTCCAGACCTTCCTCTACGTCGGCTTGGGCGGTGTCTTTGGCATTTCACTACTTGCCTTGATTGGCCTTACCACCTTTGGATACATCGCTCCTTGGTCCGGCCGATTCTACTCTCTATGGGATACCGGCTACGCCAAGATCCACATCCCGATTATTGCGTCCGTATCTGAACATCAGCCTACCGCTTGGCCGGCCTTCTTTTTCGACCTCAACATGTTGATCTGGCTCTTCCCCGCCGGTGTTTACCTCTGCTTTCAGAAACTGGAAGACGAGCATGTGTTCATCATCGTATATGCCCTCTTTGGAAGCTACTTCGCTGGTGTAATGGTGCGATTGATGCTCACTCTGACACCGGTGGTTTGTGTGGCCGCTGCCATCGCTGTCTCTCAACTTCTTGACGCATACCTTGTCGTTAAATCGCCGGAGCCGACTGACAACGAGGAGGAGAACCCCGATGCAACTGGAAAGAAGGCATCGAGACACGGAGTTTTACGGACCGCATCCCAACCCGTAGTGGGCATTTACAACTTGTTGTCAAAGGGCTTCGTGGCTGGATGCATGACTTTGTACCTCCTGATCTTTGTACAGCACTGCACCTGGGTCACCTCAAATGCTTATTCGTCTCCCTCCGTAGTGTTGGCAAGCAGGATGCCAGATGGGAGCCAGCACATTATTGATGACTACCGTGAGGCTTACCAATGGCTCCGACAGAACACCAAGGAAGACGCCAAGATCATGTCTTGGTGGGACTACGGCTACCAAATTGGTGGAATGGCTGATCGCCCAACTCTCGTCGACAACAATACCTGGAACAATACTCACATTGCCACCGTTGGCAAAGCCATGAGTTCTCGGGAAGAAGTCAGTTACCCAATTATGCGCCAGCACGAAGTTGACTACGTTCTTGTCGTCTTCGGCGGTCTTCTCGGCTACTCGGGTGACGATATCAACAAGTTCCTCTGGATGGTGAGGATCGCCGAGGGTATCTGGCCTGACGAGGTCAAGGAACGTGATTTCTTCACTCCCAGGGGCGAGTATAGGGTTGATGACCAAGCGACGGACACCATGAAGAACAGCTTGATGTAAGTTTTTATCCCGTGAGGATCTAATTAACCGATCTTTTTTTCTGACGATTTCCCTTCCAATTTAGGTACAAGATGTCATATTACAACTATGCGTCCCTCTTCCCACCCGGACAGGCTCAAGACCGTGTCCGAGGTGCCCGGCTTCCCGATCAAGGCCCAGTCCTCAATACGCTGGAAGAGGCGTACACCAGCGAGAACTGGATCATCAGGATCTACAAAGTGAAGGACCTCGATAACGTAGGCCGAGACCACGCGGCAGCTGCCTCGTTCGAGAGAGGACACAAGAAGAAGGCAACCAAGAAGCGCGGGCCTAGGATTCTCAGAGTAGATTAATGAAACTAAGTGGTCTAGATGTGAAGGATTGCGTTGAACAGGAAAGCAGGGAACTATGTGATATATAAGCTGGCTCTCATCACTTCATACGTGCTGGTTATGACGGGGAAAGCAGCTGGAGGTCAATGGTTGGCCATGTACAGGTATTCAAAATCCGAGGCAGGAAAAAAAAAAAAAAGAATACATTCCCTAAAAGATCCGTACATGTGTTCAGACATGTAGACGGAGCAATGGCTTTGTCAAACTTGACCGAGGATCGCAGCCTATCCGATGAAGCATAGAATCACTGTTGGGAGCATGGGTAAATGAGTTCAAGGACTTCGAAGCTACAGCTCTCAAACTTACCTTCTATCCCCGGCAAATTCTTATGCTTCCAATGTTTGCTACGTTCACCACCTCTAATATTATTTTCCTTTTCCCACTGTAACCCAAACTTCTAAAGTTGGATTGAAATCCCGATATATATTAGACGAATCTAGGTAATGATAGCAAGCGGATGATCGCCTCGCCTACCCCACATCTCAATGGACACAAATTTTTCATGTGAATAGACCACCAACCTAGGTTGAGAAAATAAAATAAAATAAAATACCTAACAGTAAAAAAAAAAAAAAAAAAAAAAAAAAAAGTTGAAGGAGATCGGCAAGCAAGCACACCTTATATACATACACAAGTAACAAAAAGCGATGTTGCCCCCTACTGGAATCGAACCAGTGATCTCATCATTTACTATTACTAGTGATGCGCTTTACCACTGAGCCAAGAGGGCTGGATGTGTTCAAAATGTAGCGAAGCCAGCTGGGCCTCACGACCTTATTGACAAATTTTGCGCACAATTTTGCATATATCCCAGACTTTCGTGGGTTACCCTAGCTTAGTACCCATCCTATGTCGTGCAATTACCTAATTAACCAAGCTGGACTACGATGTCACTTTAGGTATATACTCTTTTTCATCCCTTAGTAAGAATCCCTCGACTTATAATGCGATAGACTTTATGATGTGATATGAATTCCTTATTTCTCGTTCTCATTCGGCGACTCCTCGCTAATTGGCAATTCTATCACTCAAGTGTAGTATGAATTGTATTGTATTGTGTTGTATTAAAAATTAAGAATTAACTACCTAGGTACCTAGGTAGACATTAAGCATTAAACAGTCTAACGGCGACTTCGTCAACAACATTATTGAGAGCTATTTTGTACAACCTGCAGCTAAAGAATGCAATCCACGGGGTTCGTGTCACGAATCAACACCCCGTATCCTCGGAATCAACGAAGTCCGTACAGTACAGCAAGCTAAAATACAAGCAATTCTCCTCCACCTCGCCGAACAACTACTGACAACGCCTCGAACCGCTAGAGTCCGGCAGTATAAACACGTGAAGGAAGTAGTTGAAGGTAAAGATGGGTGAGAATCAAGATGTCGACGGTGTGCGTTAGAAGCGCACACCAATGTCGACACGGTAGAATCTCCTGACAAATGTTCGTGGTCGTTGATGCGGTGACTCCTGTGGCATGGTGTCCTAGACGTTGCAACGATGGAGGCGCAACCAGGTTAGTAAAATTAGTAACAGTAACAACGACGAGCGTGTATAGCATCTACAGGCGCGAAGGCCGACGGATGCGGCGGCGTCTGCCTTGGACACTTGAGTTAGCCTGGTCGCCCGATCGCAAATTCTCCATCGAATGGCCCGTGTGGACCACCAAGGAGGAATCAGCATTCGGAGACACCTGATTAGAGGAGCTACTCGATCCTTTCACACCAGACTGGTGCGCCTTCTTCTCGGATGCTTTCTTTGAAGACTCGGATCGGTCGCCTCGACGTCCTTGAGTGGCGCGATTCGTCGAAGCGGTTCGGCCTCGAGTACGAGCGGCTGCTTTGCGATTGAGATCATCTTCACCGGAGAATTCTAGATGTCGGGTTAGCTGCATCATCTAGTCCTCCGGGTACATTGGCTTTTTATTTGGATGCTTACCAAGTCCTTTGACCGATCTCTTCGGGTCAACTGCTTCACTCCCGTCAGAACTTTCAGCTAGTTCAAACATAGTAGTATTAGGAATGTTAGGGTTGGGTCCTTCGTTAGGGTCGCACGCCTTGACCGAAAGCTGTGTTCGCGTCACGAAGGTCCGAATAGAGAACTGGGAGGGACTAGAACTACCAAAGGGATTGGCCATGCCACTGAAGTGCTTACCAGCCGCGGCCTGATATTGCTCAGCCAACTCCTCAGCGTCTCGCTCCACGTCGGACATGTTCTCACTGGATCTCCAATAATGGCCCATAAAATATGGGTTAGAAGCCCGACTGGCATGCGAAATATCCGTAGGCGTAGGCGGCAGATCCCATTTGAAAGTATAGTTAGGGTCATCCGGTGTATCCGGTTCAGTGTCCGTTGCGCGGTCCATTTCCGAGTCTCGGGCTCCATGATGAGGGGTCGCAGTGCGGTCTTGGTGTCGTCGGACTCGCCTACGATTAGAATGTCTTCGCCGGTCAGGTTCCGGATCTCGAATAGGTTGCTCGGGTCCAGCCTCTGTGTGTGCAGGTGTTTGCTGCTGCTCGTAAATGCGCCTATCCTCACGAGTGGGCCAGTATGTGTCAGCCCAACCATGGACTCGGCGGTTTTGTTTCTTGGACCAAGGATTTGTGTCGTGGGCTTCGGAACTAAAGGTCTTAGGCGTCTCCCTGGCCGCACGAGAAGAGTTTGCGTGACTATGATCATCGCCCACGACCTTAGGTGCTTCGCCACGAATTTTGTAGTCGGGGCATCCCGTTTCTTCCGAGTAATCTGAGACGCTCTGCACAGAAGCCTTGGGTTTAGGCGTGGGTTTTACCTCGAGAGAGGGTTCGGGAAAGCGTGGTTGTGGAGTTCTAGAGCGTCCCCCAGTGGGAACTTTGGGAGACGTCGCATTGTAGACATCGCCGCGAGAATCGTTCGGTTCGCGCACCTGTGCAGTCCCTGTCAGTTTATCCTCATTGAGATTGGCCGCCGAGCTAAAACTTGCGACGCGGATGTCATTTTTGAGAACTGGTCCCTTTTCCTCGCTACGACTAATCCTTCGAGAACGTCTGGATGCATCAGGCCTTGACGCGGGCTCCTTGCCATTGGTCTCGTGGGAACCATCTTTGACAGAAGACATCGGTTGCCCTTTCCGGTTTTCAGCCCTCGAGTTCATGATAGATGCTGAACCTCTAGAGTCCGACTGTCCAGTAGAGGATACAGGCGTGGGTGGGCTAGGATGATGCTCCGAGACAGTCGAATCAGATAGGACGCTTGGCAACAAGCTGGGCCGTCTCGGTCTTTTCGACCCCAACTTTCCAGAAGTACTACGACTCTTTAGTTCCTTCTTTTTGCTCGGCGGAGAATGAGGTACATCGGTGTCGGTAGTAGACACAGCACCTTCACTGGCGGACTAAAGTCTGGCTGTTAGCTTTGAACCCCTTCTACCAACTTGTCTAGTGACGTACCTGGGCAACGGATGCGTTATCGATCTCGTCACTTTCCATGGAAGCGGCATCACGCAGGCATTTGGCGCAATAAGCTGGTTCAGGTATTTGACCTCTTTCCAAAGGATGCGCCCTCTGATATGCCTTGGATCGTACTCTTCCGCAACCTGCACAGTGGTTGATATGCTGGATGTGCTTGCCGATGCTTCTCTGATCCTCGGCTTCATTCTCCTTCTTGTTCTTTACCTTGCTTGTGCTACCGTTTGTTCCTTGTGCACCAGCTTTTAGAGCTGCATTATAATGCTCTTCGCACTTCCTAGCCTCATTAGGACTAAACCTCACGGGTTTGTTTAAGGCTCCGGTGCTTCCGCCACTGCGCAGTTGGCCAGGTGGGAATTTTTGATACGTGAGTTGAGACGCAGGCAGAGATGCCGGGCCCGATACAGGTCCGGAGATGGGGTAGGTAGGAGATATAACTACAGGTTGCTGAACTGTAGACTGACTCTGTTGAACGTAAAGGGGGATGGAGGACGGTTGGGAAACTGGAAGGACCGATGCCTGTACATAATGATGACCCGGCGGCGTGGGAGTCACCGGCTGTATCCATAGAATACTACCAGTATTAGGTGTCTGGACAGCAAATCCTTGACTACCAGCATTTGGAGTAACTGGGACGTTGGGTGTCGTAGGTAAGCTGTTACCAAAATTCTGTGTTGAAGGCAGAGGACGAGACGGAGGTGGCATTGATGTTGATGGGTATGTATTACCCGGTAACGAGGTTTCTTCTCTTGCTTCAGACGTTCCATCAAGAGATGAATTAGAGGACTGACTACTGCCGCAGTGACAAGAACGAACGGGAGTAGAAATAGAGCTGGACCGAAGACTCTTTTTGAGACTGCTTTTGCTCGTAGTCGTGGGTGCAGAAGAACTAGATCGGCGGCTGCTTTCTCCAACAGTCACAGGAGAAACCGCACGCCCACGAGAGTGGCTGCGTTGGCTAGGCCTCCCGCGTCTTTTGAATATGCGAATCGTGGTTGAAATTGTAGTAGGAGCCGAACTCTGGGGTTGAGAGCTGAAGCTCATGCGAGGACGAACCTGTCGCTTAGTGCTACTCTTTAAGTCCTTGTAAGAAGCAAAACCAAAAAGGTAGCCAAGAGGATCGAACCCCAAATCTTTCAATTGGCTTTCTTTCTTACGACCAGAGGCTGGTTTTCGGTGCTTGGTCTTGGTAATGCAGATGCCTCCAATGCCAGGAAGGTAGAGCTCGCCATCATCGTTGACATCACTACGTGGTTGCTGCGATAAAGACAGTTCCGACTGAAAGCCGGTGCTCCTATTTCTTTGTTAGTGAGAGCCAGAGGACGAGGATGGAGCTGGGAGCCATCTAGGAGAGCAACTTGAAGTATCGTAGAGGATGCTACTTGACTCGAAGAGTGCAAAACAAAGGCAAGTTGGGAACTTACTTGGAACGGTGTCGACACATGCTGAAAGGGACAGCACTCTAGGGTGTATCCTAGGCCTTGTCACTGGGCCTCAAGCACCAAAATATAGAAGGGGCAACATTAACGGGAATGAGAAGTGTAGAATGAGATGATGGAGCAGTATTGGCCAACAGCAATGGGCGAGTTCGTGGTCACTACACAAAACAACAGCCCATACAAAATAGCTGCTGAGTTAGAAAATGAAGGAAAGGTGGCTGCAAATAGAAGAAAGTGTCGCAATAGGAGAGGCGATAGGTATAAAGATGTTCCGAAGGGAGGTAGAAAAGAAGATGTTCCGAAGAGAGGCAGAAAAGGAGGGTGACTGGGATAAGGATGTTCCGAAGGAAGGTAGAGAAGGAGAGAGCAGGTAAATACATGTGTAAGTGGAGGGTGCAAGTGAAAGTTTTCAAGATTGGTTTCAGCTCACTACAAACTTCTCACTGCAAGTTTTCCTGACACGAGAAACAACGTCTTTACCTATCGTGGGAAAACATTAGATGGAGTATACGAGTATACGTGCAAATGTGAATTTGTTAATCCACTTATGAGCAACGTAGACGAATCACCACACAGCTTCTACTTAGGTAACGTACAAACACTATCCGCCGACATCACAAGCTTCTCAGACCATTGCACGGCCTCGTTAACGAACATTTATTGTCTTGCCGTATTTATTCTTTGACTGATCTTCCCTATATGGACACTCCTTTGCTGCCTATGTATGTAAATGTAGGCTGGAGTATGAAATACGAGGAGTTATCATTCTGGGAAGTCCTGAGGTACATGCGTACGTGAGACATGAAACTTGGGCCAGTTCTTCCCTTTGATGACGTGGCCGGAGTCAGTGGCTATATGCCTTATATTCCTCCAACGATGAGTTATGAATCTAAAAATCCGGCAGGTCCTTCTCTCTCGTCGGCCTTCTTACATGCCTATACTTGTACTAGTGCTCAACTTTGGCACCCTGTACATAGGAGTAAAATCCCTTTAATATACAAGTAGTAAGGTGTCGAAATGGCAAGCCATGATGTTGGCATTCTGGAGAGTGTCGCTGTATTGAAACCATATTCCTTCCTCGTCCGAGCGCTCCATCAGCGACATGCCAAAACAAGACGCTGGACAAGAAGTATCTCTATTCTATTCACTCAATGGTTGATTTTGTCGGAACTGAGGAACCGTCCTCCCGGCGATAGGGGGCGCACTAGCTGCTGAAGCTCGGCGAGTAGCACGGGAGGCAAGGTTCCTGACTGCTTCGGCCCGCTTCTCCTCGAAGACTCGAGTGCGCTCTAACTCTTCGTCCATGCAGAGCATCCTCCTTTCCTGATCACGTTGCGCTTCAGCTTTGATTCTATCATAGTGTAGCGTGATAACTGCCTTGGGCCAGATACGGTCAAGCTTGCGGGCCTGCGGCTCAGGCACGCAAGTTGGTGGCTCGCATGCGGGTCTCGTACCCGAAGATCCGCCCCAGTAGCACTCAAATGTCAGCTTTGCTTGGGTGTGGACGTTATCCGTTCCCCAGAAAATTATTGTATCCTGGTGGTATAGCTTTATCCAGTATTTGCAGGCTGCCGCGCCGTTCTTGGGATCGTTGGCCTGTAGAGGCGTATTATTGATCCGTATCCCATTAGTGGCCTTGGTTGCTATGTAGAATGCATACGAATCGGGCTCTGGCGAGGCTCGCATCGTACGGCTAGCTGCTGATCGGGTAGGCTCCCAGGGACGGAATTCACTGAAAGAAGCAGTATAGCCATCTCTCCAAAGCATGACCCTAAAAGCGTTCTTGGGAACCTTCGATTCAATGGCTGGCTCATAAACAACCGTGTTATTACGATCCCGTCCCCACGAAATGACGGGATCGTTTAGATGAATGGATATGCCTGGCACCAACGACCCCTGCGCCGAATAAAACGCTGCAACCGTTTTTAGCGGGTCGGCAGCTTGCGCAGGTTGCTCTATCTGTGTTCCTGGGGGGAGAGTATCAGGAATCGACTCTAATTCGTCTTCGTTCGCAGGCAAAGCTGCGTGGGAATTTTCCCAGTCACGTACTTCGTTAACTGGTCGATTGTCGCGTTTGAGTAGGGCTGGACGTATTGCGAGGGCCTTGCCTGTTTCCCTAGGTGGTTGTCGGGTATGTGTAGGTGGGAAATTTCTCATTGCGAGATCCCATAGACGTGATTTTCCTGGCCCGAACTCTTCCTTCCTCTTTACGGCAGCCTGTTCAAATGCATTGTACTGGAGATGCGTCATTTCAGGATACTCTAGGTGCCATGAGTTCTTATTTGAACTGTCCCAAAACGTCGTCTTAGGAAGAGGGTAATCAATTTGACGACCCGACTGGTTCTTCACAATCTGCGGCACGCTAGCAAGTAAATGAGTTTCGTCTTCCTCAGACTCAGAATCGTCGATATTCCCTTGTGATTTGAGCCTTTTAAAAGACGGCTTCACTTTTGTCTCACCTGTTTCGAATTCGTCACTTGTGTCGTAAGTAGGCTTCCTCTTGCTTGTGTTTAGCTCGCTGGCCCCAATTTGACGACTCGGGTCACCATTGACAAGGGATTTGACGTTCAAGTTACCAAGGATCGAAGAGGCACCGCCAAGGCTTTGGGAACGCGCTCCCAGCACAACACTCTGTGGATTCCCTTCCACCGGATCAAGGTCGGTTGGCAAGGGATCATGGTTTGGCTGGTCCCTTTGCCTTGGCGTAGAAAAATTTTCTGATTCTTCGAAGCTGTCAAGGATCTCGGTTTCTCCCAAGCTTGAGGCTGAGACTGGGAGGTTCAAGCGGTCTTCTGGAACGGCACCTGAACTACCGATAGCCGAGACCTCCCCGAATAGTCTGTTTGGTCGAGGTTGCACAAAAGTGTGATTCTCTTTTTCGGACTCATAATCGAGCGAAAAATAGGGATCTAGTTCTGCTAAAGAATCTGCACCGGACTCCGTGAACTCAGCTGCTTCTTGGTCATCAAGACTGAGCTGTGAGGCTTTCTTTCCCAACTCCGTGTCGCCGGAGTCAGTTGCACCCGCAAGCCACGGGTGAGCCTGGAGTTCTGAGATGGAGGCACGAGTTTCCGGTCGTACATGGATCATCCTTGATAGGAAGTGAATCGCTTCGGGAGATACGCCGTGTTGCGCCAAAGGAGAGACATTGACCGGCGTCTTGATGATGTGGTCGAGCAACTCAGTGTATGTGACCCCGTTCTTAACGGGGAAAGGTGGACGGCCAGTGAGAGCATAAAATAAGACGCCACCAAGAGACCAAATATCCACTGCATGGTCATACCTCTCCCTGTCTACATGCCTATGGCCGTACCTCTGCGTTCGTCTGCCATTGTCATCATACGACGAATATTCGCTGTAGACCTCAGGTGCGCAGTACAGAAGGGTCCCGCAGAACGTTTTCAGGAAAGTCTGCTCAGTATCAATCATCTTGGACAAGCCAAAATCCGTTAATTTGACCACGAGAGGATCTGTTGACTTTATCAGGATGTTATCGGGCTTCACATCGCGGTGGGTAATCTTATTTTTGTGCAAGTATCCAAGCGCGTCAAGCAGTTGTTCGGCCATTATCTTAACATAAGGCTCCAATATGGGACCGTGGTCCTGAACCAATTTGCCAAGATCCCCTTGAGGAACATATTCCATGATGATGAAAAACTGGTGGACGTCCCAATCGAAATGCTCAATGTACTGAACGATGTTGTTCTTTACTCGAGTTAGGAAGATCTGAGAACACCAGGACCAACAAGGAGTTGACTTACGTGATGGACCTTTTGCATGATCCTCATTTCATTCTCGACTTTTTGGTCTAAAACACCATTCTTCATGAATTTGCGCTTATCCAGTTCCTTCGCCGCGTACGGCGTACCGTCGAATTTGGACGTGACCTTGTGTACCGTAGCAAAAGCGCCTTTCCCTATTATCCCTACGCGCGCATACTTCTCACTTCCCCGCCATTCACGTGGTAGGCGCTCATGTTGCGTGATTTCCCAGTCTTCATCACCAGCCGTATGCCTGCCTCTTGGAGTTGGAAAAAGATTGACCTACTTGGAAGTTAGCATTGTTGTGTGTGGTCCTTTGTTGATTGGTCGTCTCACATGACCGCCTGGCCCAGGGCCAATAGTCCTGTTGACATCATCCTGCCCTTGAGCTCGTCGTAGATAGTCACCCAGCTTTTTCCAATACGCTATCTCGTGGTCGCGGTCACGCCTGGGGATGCGAACGAGGAAAACGAGATCCTTCTCACTTTGGGCCATGACAATTTTGATGGTAGATCCACTCTCCAGAGTCCTTCTGATATAACTAGTCTGTCCTGGCTTGTCGGGATCGCTTCTCTTTCGAAGTAACTTGCCGTCGACGACGGTACCATTCGTTGATTGATCTTCGAGCATGACGCTGCCATACTTGTTGACGAATATACGAAAATGGATATTGCTGAGCCTTCTGCTTGGGTCGTGCTCGAAGCAAATGTCACATCGATTCTTGTTTCGACCAAAAGTAAAGCCTAGACGCGGATCCTTGAGTTTGGATGACAACTTGATTACGACAGCATGATCCCCAATCCCTCGATTTCGACCAAATTCTCTAGCATCGTCTTCGAGATATAGATCCGATTCGATGGCCTCGGCAGTGTACCTTCCAGCAGTGTGGTGGACATAGTCAGGCGAGGATGCAATGTTCTGAATTTCGTGGCAAGCGCTGTCGGAGTTGGGGTATAACAGGCAGATTATATCGGATATGTCCTCGTCAGAGAAGCCTGAGTTCTGCTTCCCAAACCTCCGGGGATCCAAGGCATTTTGAGTAGCTATAGACAGAGGTTATCAGCGACTATTGCCTGCGAGGCAAACAATGGACTGGTCTGGGTGCAGGTGCTAACCTGGTTGAGTAGGCTGCGAGCCTTCAGTCGACTCCATTGGTAGCAGGGAAGATGCGCAAGGCCACCGTGACTGGCCGAGAGGTTGGAACGAAGGGCCGTTCACACCGACTGCAAGAATCGCAGTTCAGGCAGCCGGCCGGTGTCGATTTGTTAGGACTCCCAGCCCGACCAGCTAGCTCGAGGGCCTTCGTATGCGACACGTTGTGGTCATTCAGAGGAACTCCGTTCGCATTCTTTAGTGACGAGATCGATTGTGTATTGTTGTGGTTGCACAGGTTACCATGACAAATTGCAAGGTAGCTGTGAATCAAAATAGTTGGCTTGTTAACTCTTTACACCAAGATTTAGGAACTCGAATATGTACACGAGGGTATGGATTAATATGACAAATCAGTTGGAACGCTCCGTTTGCTCAGATCAGGTGCGACACGAAGAAAGATCTCGAGTAAAAAGTTTTCGAATGTCAGTTACAAGAAACGACAGGAAGTTTTCAGACAAACTTGAGAAAATGCACGAAAGCCTCAGGTGGATGCACGCGGCAGGTTGCATCAAGTGCGGCTGCTGCCCGCTCAACCAAATAGAGTAGCCCACCTGCCCACCTGCCCACCTCTGGTTTACCCCACAGGGGTTCTGACTCCTACCTTTACATATAGGTACCTAGGAAGCTTGATTGGTTCCCTCCTTCTTCTGGAATAGCTACCCATATTAGGTAACCAATCACTATAAGTGCCGGGTAGGCCCGCATCCCCCAGTACCTAACCTAACCTACCTAACCTTATGTACGTAGTGAACCGCTGTCCTGGAATGGCATACTACTTTGGCCTTAACTTAAATCTCAAGTTAAGATAAGGTTGAAATTGGATGGTAAAGAAAAGCTTCCGTCGCAGACACGTTGCGTCCCCTGTAACGGTTATTTCGACTTTAACTTAGCTCTGTGCATAAGTAATACCTATAACCATCTTGAGCAACAGCACCACATGTTGAGCAGAAGGCCATAAACGTCATACGTCACCTGGTGACATTATTTCAGATGACTTAGAGTACAACCCTGTTCGGGGATAATTGATATGATATGCTTATTAGCCGTGCCGACCAAAATTATTCAAAGTCGACCATGTGTCCGTTTTATGCAAGTGCTAGTGTATATAATTTTCCGACGTCCTTGTATGCTGTTGTACTTTATTAGACCATGCATGCCTCAACCAAGAAACCACCCCCGAAAACCTTGGCTCTCCCTAAAAAGAATAACGCTGAGAAAATCGTAAATCGTGAAACCAATTATTAGAAAAAGCCTCTCTTCTTTTTCGGCTTTTGCTCCATGTCTTTCAAAATGTCGTCAAATGTGCTCCCTCCGACGGAATCTTGCCGAGAGCTATTCCGCGAATCTGTACGGGGGTATACTGGTGAATCTGGGAGACCAACTAGGTTACCCGAAGACCTACTGCGGTTCATCATGGCGCTAATGGGCCGTTGAACCGGAGAAACGCCCCTAGCGCTGACAACGCGAGACCCTAGCATGTTATCTGTAGGCAGCAGGATAGGTTCGAGTCCCAACGCTACGCTACTTCGATGAGATTGACGCCTGCCGCCTGGAGACGCAGTTCTCTGTCTGAGCGCCACTCCGGGAGGACCGGTTTGGGGAGATTCGCTCCGATTGATAGGGGCCGGACTCATTAAGGCACCAGGATCCATATCTTGGAATACGGACTGTGGTGCTTGGAGTGGGGATAAGTGTTCTTGGGGTGCCGCAGGACCCGTGTCCTCTCCAAGCTCCCACCGCTTAGCTGCTAACCAACAATGACTGCGGTGGTAGATGCCCTCAATACTAAACTCCACAGCGTCCGCCGAAAGCTCCACGACGCCTCCGCCAGCAACCTCGTACCATCTCTTGCGCACGGAGGGCGCATCCTCCAACCATGGTGGCTGGCCCCTTGGCGGCTGACACAAGAAGTACTCGACGCCTTCTGTGAATTGCAGGCCGGGCGCATCTACTACCAACATAGGAAGCGACTGGATAACGACGTACAGGAATAACCAGTAGCCGATGCGCTGATCTGCCATCTCTGCTGCTGTTTTTCCTTTCGCTTCCTTGTATTCAAATTCCTTGAACTCGTCGAGGAACGGCATCTGCAACTTGAAAGTCTCGAAATCATAAGCCTTATTCAGAATCAGAAGCATCTGATATTCTTGCAACTTGTCTAGTCGTGCTCGTTCTTTGTGGGAGAGCTCGTAGTAGTTCTCCTGAACACTAGTCATGTCGGGCAGCTTGGGAAGATCGAACGGAATGGGAGGGAGCACGGGAGGCGAGGACTGATCGAACTCTGTGAGGACTTTCCGCAACGCAGCAAGGTGGGGATTTTTATGCTCATTGGTCGCCTCCTCAGCACTTTGGTCGATCACACGTGTTGTTAGCGACTCACGGTCAACGAGGAGGTCGTATAGAGCGCAGAAGTCCGAGTAGAGTATTTTCAGAACCAGTCTATTCAGGCCGCTCTCTGTAAACGGGTTCTTCTTGCTACGGGCTTTTGGCGGCCAACTCCCAAAATTGGATTTGTAGTAGCCGAGAACAAATTGTCTCATCCGCCCGAAAGACCTCCTCCAGGAGTGGAATTTCACGTCCTTGTAATATGGATTGGACGTCGAGTTGGCGACACCAGAAAACAGGGCCGGGAATTCAAACGATTCGAGTCTATTATTGACGCCGTTCTGACGGGTGACTAGTTCAAAGTACGAGCGTTCCAGGCGCTCGCGCGTGGTGCGAGACACCTGATCCCATAAAGGAGAATGGAGATCCCGAATTGCTGAGTATTTACCGACGGCGTGAGTAAATGCTTCATTATAGAGCGGCATCGAGCGCATCCGCTCGCCTAGAATGAGAGACTCTAATGTCTTTTCTCTACTGTGTCTCACATCTGCAAGAGCCATTTGGTCCATAAAGAAGCTGAAGCTCATCTCCACAGCGTCGCCAAAAGTTGAGCCGTCGACGTTGGTAAACTCAAATTCCTTCAGCAGAGCAGAAATGCGCAGAATTACACTGAACAAAGTTGGTTGCTCCTTAGTACAAACTAATGGTTGGCCGGTTAGAAACGCGAACATATTTCGAATCGATATCAATCGCTCCATGTCTTCCTGTGACCTATGGTCCGGAGTCGACATAGAAACGGGAAGATAGAGGCGCAACTCTCCATTACCCTCGCCCTCAGTCAAGGGCGGTGATTGAACTCTGCGCGCTGCATCGTCAACAGACAGACTATCCCGGCCACTGAAACTGATAGCGCGACTCCTTCCCGGCGTTGTGGGCGACGTCATCTCGGCTTCCATGAGCTCGGCGAAAACCAGCGAATAATCCACCACGAATGAAGGGACTTTGAAAGACGGCCCAGCGCCAATCCCCTTAGGGTCCAGGTAGATCAATACGTTTCCATTCTCATTCCACAGCTCCGGGACCTTCTCACCATTGGCGAGGAAAGACGTATTGTAATCTGCATTCTGCCCAAGGATCCATGCCGCCGAGGTATGAGTCTTCGAATGACCTCGAGAGTGAGACCTCGACCTTCCTCCTGGGAGCCAGCTTCTTCTCAAGCGTCCACGCCGTTCACCGTCCCGGGTAGGGCTTTGGCTTCCATTGCTCGACCCGGGACGAGAAATGGCCGCCGTAGCTGGTGAAACGGCCAGGTTTCCAGACGGTTGAGCCAATCGAGTAGTAGGTGGGTTGGCAGACACACTTCGAACTCTATTCTCGGGGCTCGGCGAGCTTTGTCGAGGCGCCAGACCTGTCTGAGAATATGATGGTTTGTGAGAACTGCTGGTGACGGAGCTACTTCGCCGTCTCTGCTCTTTCTGAAGTCGGGAAGACGACTTGGACTCTGGGGAGTGGACGGTTGAGTTTTTCGGGGGTACGGCGAAGGTTTCGGTTTGGGGTGACTTTTCTGCTACCGGAGCACTTTTCTGTAACTTGCCCGTGGAAGAATTTGTCGCATCGCTTTCAGACAGATTCCTGTTGTGATCCGCAACGGTCCGGACAGTAAAGGAGTTGTTAGAGGGTTCATTTGAATTCGAAATTCCAAGTTCTCCTACTTTCTCAGACAATTGAGACGGGAGACTCGGTAAGCTCGGTGGTCTGTCTTGGGTAGGGGAATCAGGTAGCGGCTTGCGATGAAGGGCCCCTGAGGTAGGATCTGTGTGATGAAAGCTGATTAGTGATGGGAAGAAGGATGACAAGCGGTCGAACCGGGACCTCGTAGAGAAGAACATTGAGGGCCGCCTTGTAGTCCTCCTCCTCTGGTCTAATGGATCTGTGTTTGATCGATGTTCATAGTTGGAAGGCTTATTCTCAACGGACATGTTCGGCTCTTCAAAGCTGTTATCGGAGGGATTGGTGGTTCGAAGGGAGGAAAGGGAAGTATTAATGGAGACTTGGCTCGCCGACTCACTTGAAGAAGCCATGTTTTGTTTAGGAATGAGGAAGCAAGCACAGCCTTTTTTCTTGGGACAGGGAGTGCAAGCCGGGTACCTTGGTATCCGCGGATTTGATGGAAACGGTGCACGTGTAGTTGGTGTCTTAGTTAACCTAGTGCAACAGGTACCGGCTCCACTAGGTAATATTAACGAGGAGCGTATGTCGCGACCAGCGATGAGTTACGAGTCCCGGATGCGTGGGCTCGATAGTGCGAACGCCTTCGGTGGGTAAGCGATTCGAGGCGAGTATGTAAGGAAGATGGCTGGCTGTTTCACCCAAAAGGTGATAATTCCAAGACAAGACAAAATAGACAAAATAGGGCAAACGCCCAGACAAAAATGGTGCAATAATGTATATGTATAACGTACTAAGCACTGGAACTCAAGCAATTTGAGAGAATGGATTATTATATGCCTCTAAGTACGTACATGTATTTTTAAGTCTAAGTGTCGAAAATACGGTACATTTGGGAGGGGTGACGTCGGCTGTTTGTGGGGCCTTTCTTTTTTGGTGCAGGAAGGGTACCTTCGACCAACCCTCGAATGCCTGAATATTTTCGTACCCGTACCCTTAAAGAGAGTACGTACCTTGACTTATACGGGATCTTTGAACCCAAAGGACGCTAACACGGACATTAAATCCACATTTGACTGGATGTACTTACGTACGACGTTGAACTAACAGCCTCAAAATTTTCTTATTTGTAGTGTAAACGTACGTGTAGCCGGATCATGGATGTACATTCTAGAGATGACTGGCTTCCATCCCAAGCAGCTCCAAGGTCCGACGTCGTGTGCATGTGGGAAAATAAACGGTTCTAGCGAGGCTCAGCCCATCGTACATACGTGTGTTGTTGAGCTCCTTCAGCCGCAGCCTCTAATTTCGTTTCCCCGATTTCGTTTAGCCTGAGTCTTGTCACCAGGCAGTCGGAAAAGCGTACGCATTCAGCGCAGTCAGAGTCGGGTCAGACGGAGTCTCTCAGCTCGACTCACGAGCACGAACAGACCATTTGAAGATGGCCTACCTGCAGCATTTTGTATGTTTTTAGTGTGAATGCTCGATGACGTACGCCCGGTAGACAAGCTGCAGGGGGGATGTCCATTCCTGGCACTTAAAGCTCGCAAGCTGACGTGAGACCTTAAACTGAGAACGAGCAAACAGCAGAAATGAAATAAAAGGAGGGAATACATTTAAGAAGGCTTGCTTGGCAGACTTAGGTTACTACAACGATCTAAACGATATGATCGGTGGCGACACAATGAAAGTTGACTAATAACCAATATTCCCAATGGATCATATTCATCTCACTCGCCTAGCTACATTAATACAACCGTCGCATATGACTATCTCGGCCTTAAGTTTTCTCGAGGGAACCTTTGAAGAGAAGCATATATGAGAGTATATGCATAGGAAGGAGAATAAGATTATTAGGTTCTATGTAAGTTCGCACAGGTATAACGAATTGAACTTTTGGTGCTCTTAACGTTTAACGGGTCGGGGCGAAAGTTTGATCTTGTAGGGAATCAGGGGATCGAGCTATTATTAGCATCGTGTAATTACCACATTGTGTATAGGACTAGAAGTATAACGCTATGCGGGCACTCACGAAATACAGAGGCGACGCCAGCAACCAGATTGTCATATGCTTTTCTGTGCATACCACCTACATGTATGTAGGTACATGTATGTATATAGGCTTGGTGGTACTCGGTAGGGTTCCGTCCTACCCGCATAAGTAGATGAGCCTTTATTCGCCTGGCTTTACACCACGAGGGTGACACAGTGCAACACGCAGATCTACATGTAGCTATCCATCCGTATAACCGTTCTAGAAGATCTGTCACTCGGTAACTTTTGATGCGGTGCCTTCAATGTTGAAAAAAAAAAAAATAATTACAGAAAAGTCGACGGCGGCAAGTTGCACCGAAATAGCAATGCCCCGCTTACGTAAATGCGCCAGTATAAAACTTCGATGCAAGCCCAGTGTTTGTAAGGTCATGCATCTCTTTATACCACTTTATAAATAATGCATCTCAGTATAAAGTTCACCTTACCACCTTACCTACCAAGGTAGCAGCTTTAGCCATATACATCCGTGATAAGCACCTTGAAAGAGGTAGGGACCCATGTACCTATTATGCATACACTTGTACATACATATCTACATACAGTATGTATGTAGATTCAACCTTAGTCCCGATTAGATAAGATTAGATACCCAAAACTTTCTTTGGTGTATCGACTGTGACTCTTTCTCCCCTTATTCGAAGCGACCCATGACACATCTAATTACCTTCCCCTCGACTGCTTGACATGTCATGGTTTCGACGCGCAATCAGAGGCATCATGGCGTCCGAACTGAAGAAGGTGCCCATCCCCCGCAATGGTGTTGACTACCGAGGTAAACTCGTGCTTGCGCCGATGGTTCGTTCGGGAGAACTACCATCGCGACTGACAGCGCTTCATTACGGCGCTGACCTAGTATGGGGTATATCTCCGTTCCGCTTCATTGCCTTCTAAATCACAGCAGGAACTCATTGTTAGATAGGCCCTGAAACCGTAGATAGATCGCTGATCGGAACGACGAGACGATTCAACCCCGAAACTAAGACCATCGATTGGACGAGGAAGCCATCGCAAGGCGCCAAAACTCCGCCCGCCGACGTAAAAGACAGTTTAATCTACCGGATATATCCCGAGAAAGAAGGGCGAAAACTCATCTTCCAAATCGGCACCTCGAACCCCGATTTCGCGGTACAGGCAGCTAGGCTTGTGGCCGGCGACGTCGCAGGAATCGACGTGAACGCGGGGTGTCCCAAACCATTCAGCACCCACGATGGCATGGGCGCTGCTCTCCTCCGGACCCCAGACAAGCTATGCTCCATCCTAGAAGCGCTAGTCCAGAACATTGTGCCCGAATTCGAAATCGGGATCAGCGTCAAGATCCGGATCCTCGAGACTGCGGAGGAGACGGAAGCGCTAGTCAGAAGGCTAGTTGCGACTGGAATAACCGGCCTTACAGTCCACTGCCGAACGACGCCTATGCGACCAAGAGAGCGAGCAATTCGAGGCCAGCTGCGCATGATCGCAAACGTGTGTCGCGAAGCAGGCGTCGCATGCCTCATGAACGGCGACGTGGAGACCAGGGATCAGGCCCTGGAACTGATCCAGGAGTATGGCGTCGACGGAGCCATGATAGCGACTGCAGCAGAAAAGAACCCTAGCTGCTTTCGGAGCAAGGCCGACGGTGGCCTATTACCGTGGAACGTAGTCGTAGAGCAGTATATCCGCTATGCAATGGAAGTCGAGAACAAATTCGGAAATACAAAGTTCCTGCTTTGCCAACTCATCCCGGGAAAGCAGCCGGCGTATCGGCATATTAGCGGGTGTAAGAGCTACACGAAAGTGTGCGAATTGCTCGGCTTTGAGCACCTGGTGGAGCGGGCTCGCGAGGTTGATTTCGCCCTTGATATCGATCCGGACAACACGGGGAAGAAGAGCAAGAAGGTCAATAACAGTGCACTCGCTGCAGGAGGCAACATGGCAGAGTCGCGGTCAAAACCACAAGTTAAGAAAAGTCTATCCGACCGTGGGGTCGAAACCCAGACAGGAACACATGCAGAACCGCAACCAGCTGAGGCCGTGGCGATATCTGCCTAAGGGGGGGTTCGCGGATTGCATCACTGGAGTTGGCGGAAATAGCATTTACAGGCGTTGAGCAGATACATATCCCATTAAAGACTCTAGAGTGAGTTGGGAAGGCATTTACACGGATTAAAAGGGGTCACGATCCAGATCAGGCAGGCAAATGAAATATGGTATGGACTCGGTGATATTAGAGACAGTCAGAAGTAGGCTGTATGTGCAAGTAAAACCGTAGTCACTATGACTGCTCAAGAATAGACTCTCCAGTCTATACTACACTTGCGAGACCTCCTCTAAACCTTTGCTATTCATGAAACGACTAACAGCTACACCTTTTTGCCCTGCTTAAGGAGATCGGATACTTTAGGGGGTAGCACTAAAGCGCTCCTATCATTGCGCTTGTGAAAGTCTACAAGGGATATTGCTGTTTTCTCAGGCAAATCTTCGTGTATGAAATGTCCCGCTTCCGGAAATATTTGTAGGGAGTATTTGCCTAGCGTAGTAGAATGTTAGTACTCTAGGAGCCCAAGGTGAACAGATGGCACTAACCTTGCATTTGACCGATTGTTAGTTCCGTGTCTAACCTGTCGGTCCCCGCGAGAAGCAGTAGCTTGCCGCCTCTCGCGCCCAGGAACTTTTTGCTAAGCCCTACGAACCAGTTCTCCCAGAATGGTTGCGTGGCGCCGAGATCTGTCCTCCACTTCCAGGGTCTTGGATCACCTACGGTATCGCTGAGAGTGAGCAGGGCAGGAACACTAGTACGCGCGGAAAGCGAGTTCCGAATCGTTCTCGTCCGGATATGCCAATCAATGCCTGCCTCTAGTGTAGGAAAACCTGGTGGTCGTGTTGAAAGATAGGTGTGCATGCTCTGTAGTGCGTCGATGGCCGAGCCCTCCACAACGTCGAGAACTGCATATCCTAGGAGCGCATTGCCAAGCTTCCCCGTCTTTGCGAGTTCAGTGACGACTGCACCACCTAGTGAGTGCCCGACCAGGATAATAGGCGGCAACTCTGCCCACTTCATCTCTTTCTGTGTCATTAAGATGGTGGAAAGGAGATCGGCAGCAAGCGTCTCGAGGCTAAGGCCCATTGGTTCGCCGCTTGGAACAGTCGTAGTCGAGCCATGACCCCGTGCGTCAAGCGATAAGATGCCGGCAGACGGGAGACGTTTCCGAATCTCATCTCCAACCACAGCGAAGGAGAGACCTGACGAGCCAGCACCGTGGTGCATAACAAATAGAGGGCCCTTTCCTACAGGCGAATTCAGGTATGCATGGATAGTTGGATTTGTAGGGCTACTTGGGTCGTGGAGGGATAGCTCCCTCTCGAAGTAGGTAGTCCAGGGAATCTGCTGGAGAGACCGTCCTCTGGGCGCGCTGTATACCACAATCAGCCGCCGTGGAAAAGAGCGCATATAGGGTTGTAAGGGACTACCCCTGAGGTCTGGCAAATAAGTTCTGGCTCGGAGATGGGATGACAGTTCCCGTAGAAGAAGCTGATGACGCCGAAGACGAATCGTCGTCGAAATGCTCTGGGAGCTCGGGGACACGGTCAGTCTCATCTTCTTCCATCTCATCGAAGCTCTCGGGAGGTAAGGCGCTCAGGCGGTTCTTAGCCCATGCCTTTTGCAGGTCACTCATTTTGATCGAGTAAGGTTATTATAGGGAGCTATGTAAACTGCCCAATCGTGATAATGAAAACGAATAAGATAAAACTTCAAGGTTCCTTATCCGCAATGGCACGGTCGATAGAGAACCACATAAAAGGTACGCAAATCATAACTACTTGACCCTATGTAGCTTTAAGGTACCTTAGGTATGTTAGGTACCGTATTTCAGGATCCTGCCTGGACTCTATTAGAGCCTCTTCAATAAAAGGCGGATCTACATGAAACAAACATGAGATTGTTAGCTGATAAAGAACAAGAACAAGGGGCACAGTACCTACCTCTTCCTCTTGGTGGGGAAAAGTTCAACCCAATGGCAGCAAGTTGACATCACTCACTCCTTCCCAGGTAGCCCCACCCCCCACTATCACTTCAGTACGTGAACTTACCTCTTATACTGCCTAGGTACATGTACCTACATGTATCTACAGCCAAACCACCTGCAAAGATTCTTTTCATACATACCACCTACAAGGTATATATCGTCTTCGTAGGCACCTCCGTAGAATTCTTCATGTGAGAATCTTTAAGTTCTAGCAAAGAAATAAGCATAGTGGCCTATTCCTTTCATTCGATTTATATCACTCTTAGGCGACGACCGAACTTTTGTGTGCGCAGACAAATTTATAGCAAGCAACTATCTTCTTTACTCATGCCATTGCTTCGACAAATAGGCAGCCATGTATATTCTTTATATTGAAGGATATTTTGCGCAAACGCCTCGGTTTCTGTTCAGAAAGAAGCGAAAATTGCTATTTTCGGTGAACAGCAATGTCGCCACTGAGATAGCTCTGGTGGCCAGAACTGTACGCATAACGACCTCTCATGAATTCATGCGTATCTAGGCTTATAATCCCTTCATGAACCAATCCATAGATGCAATTACGACAGCGCTTCGATATATATCAAAATATAACCACCATGTGTATTTCAGCCATAATAGGACCAGCTCCTGGCTAGGTGTAGGCTCGGGTAGGAAAAGCCGTGCAGAGGCTGGTCCATTACCAGCTCGACGCGCTGATCTTCGCTCTCGGGGGAACGGCTCACATAGCCCCTTACTAAGCTCCTTAATGCGTCTTTGTCCATGGATGCCGCAGCACCTCACTTCAGCCTATACTCTTAACGCTGTAATAGGAGCCGCGAAACTGAAGGCTGCGCGTCATTCTACCGAGTGAGATCCCTAGAGGCTTATCTGATCGAACCGATCTTGAAATGACCATTGTCATTGCTATAGCCGGCCTAGCAAAAGCGTCATGGATAGCGCTACGAGAAATTTGGAGATGCTGATGCGAAGTTGGCAGAAGGGCAGATTGGCTTCAAACTATCTCAGCAAATCCCGAATCCACCAACTTCTTAGCATCGGACCATCTTAAGATGACGACATCGCCATTCTTGCCGTCCATTTGACCATCGGCATCGGTCCCGCGACCTTCAACCAGCGTATCTTTGAGCAGGCGGATAAACACGGCCGTGTCGAGGTCCGGGGTATCGATCATACTGATGTTTCCAGCGGTGTCATTCAGGTTCTGTAAAGGAGGGGGGAAGGATGATAAGAAAGAAGAAAGGTAGTGATTATGGAGTAGTGCTTGATGCCGTGTCGCATATGCTAGCTCTGATGGTGAGAGTCGCGCACGAAGCTCGGGTCTAGATAAATAGTGCAAGGTGTGCTTGTCGATCTGATAGGCATGATCAGCCCTAGTAATCCATGAGCAGATCTTTAAGCAGCAACATAGACCCTACCTTAGCAATGCGGGCCCTAAGGTAGCTTCGGACCAGGTATTTATATCGCTCGAGCTCGGTCTGTATAACGATCAAGGCGAAATTGGTCTTAGGATCCATGTCGCCGGTCATTTCTTCAACCTTCTCGATCTGCTGCTTGATGCGCTCGTTAATACGCTCGAAAAAGCCGTCAGCTGGCCAACTAGGAAGCAGAGAGGTTTGTCAGTCTCGAAACCCGAGCGGTACGAAGGTCGCATACTCGAGGAGTTCGGGCGAGGATCTCTCTGCCATCCAAGCCCGTGTCAAGGCCTGTAGATCGCGCGTATCTTGGGGGATTGAGTCGAAAGTAGGATCGACTTCTCGTAATATGTCGTCGATATCCATTATTTAATATTGAAGTGACTTCGACTTCTTATAGACTATCGTGTCCGTGCAAAATATATCATCTTGATGCTACCGAAATTGCATCAAAGGCAAGTCAGACGCGTTGTAATTGAACTTTGGACGCGTTCTGTCAGAAGCCGTACGGTACATTAGGTGGTATGTAGTTGCGATAATGGTGGTGGGGTACATATAGTCGATAACCCCGCTATTTTTTTTTTGGTGCTCTGGTGCTGTGGTATCGCCAAGAGGGTTGTATAGCGGGACGCTATAGTGGCCGCCAAGACTGAGCCTCGGGCTAACCTTTGAAGTGGATACTACAAGACGCCTTTGGGAAAGCGGAAGCTCAGCTTGGCTTAGGTACTTACCATATGTAAGGTACATGTATTCGATGTAGATATTCATCTGATAAGGCACTCACTGAGGTACATATAGGTAGAACCTAGGCGATAATCATATCAGAGAGAGCAGTAAACCCTCCTCGAGGTCAAACTCCTAATACATACAGTACATACAATACAAATCAGAAGATCATAGGCGATCCACAATAACTCATGGAACAAACACCAGCTGGTAAAATCTATACTACGTAAAAAAGGTCTCATAGCTTTAATAATGAATAATCCTTACATATCCAAAACGTAGTATATCGAGTTCGACCCATAGCCAGGCTCTCGTCATGTCTGTATTCCCACACAATCCGACAATGATTTGAAAGAAAGGGAAAAAAAAGGGTTACAACATCCCATCTTGTTAAATGCTCCCCTGAACGTATAACCAAAAGTTTGGTTGGCCTGTCTAACGTGTTAATCCCGTCCCACTACATAGTAGTGTCAAGCTGCAAGGAGTCACCTTGCAAATATTACAGGTAGACATTACACTCCTTTTGTCCCAGTCACCGAAACATTTATCCAATGAATTCCGTGCTAACCAACGTCTCCCAAGGCTTCTGTGTCTCCCACACCTTTTGCATTAGTCGACGTGCATTATGTATCTAAAGCGCTCTGTTAGAAGTCGGGCTCTAAAAGATGAACTCGTCGAACTTTACCTGGGTCATCCCGTGCACTTCAGCTGACATGAACCTTTTGAGGATGAGATCCCTCTGCCCCTCGTCCCTAGCATCGCATCCAGCAGTGAACATGGGGAACAGGAGGCATGATTCTGCTGTCCCACCAGGTCGAAGCCGACTAAAGCATTCGATAATCTTCTGTACAGCCGTCTGGACTGTTCTATCCTCCGACGGCTTCCCCATGATCCTCCGGTAGAGATGGACAAGCCCAGCCCAGTGAAAGGCCTCGTTCGTCGCTTCCATTTCGCGCCTATCCCACTTCTCCACGTCGCCCTTCTTATGTATGTGCTTGCAAGGTACCGGCGACTGAACCATGCTCTCGGTAACGGCTGCTTCAATTCTTGAAGCCTGCTCAAAGACCTCGTCGCTTGGCTCCCAGTCGTGTCGCACATTGAGATCGTCTCCAATGCGCTCAGAGTCACATTTCCTAGCGAGATCAGCAATTTTGGCGAGAAGGTATATGCATCGCGTAGTGAAGCCCATTATGCAGTCTATCTCATCATACCCATCATCAATGTCATCCACTTCATAGTCGAATATCCAGGCTGACGAGGAACCTTTAGGCCCTCCGCTGAGACTTCCGATAACATCAAGGTAGGCGGCCCAGCTCCACAGAAAAGAGCAGACTGGGTCGTTGCGGAAGTTAGACTGCAGTCCGCGAAGACCACCTGGGCGCGCAGTGATAAGTTCACGCGCAAGTCCTAGATGCCTTTGCCATGAGATGTCATATCCGAATACTTTTGGCGAAATTATCTCAAGCGAAGCCAACATGATAGCTGTGGCAAGGTTCGCATTGGAGAAGTTCTTGTCCGGGTCATTAAGAGCCTGCCGGAGAGCCGGGAATACGTCGTCCACCCAATAAGCAATCCTAAAGGTAGGCTCCGGGTGATTCAGGACTCGCGCTCTATGCGAAGCTGTGCGGCTAATTTGAGTAACAATGCTACAACTAAGGGCAGTTGATCTTCTTACCTGAATAGGCAAGTAGAAGCGCTAAGAGGTTCTCGTCCTTAACAGCCATTTGAGGGAGAATTGTCCGAAACGGGTTGGCATGTGGATCATCATAGGGAACGAGAACTTTACCGGGGTTTAGTATAGGATCGAGTATATGCTAGAAAGCTCACTTACCTCGGGCGGTATGGTTCAAGAAATGGTGCTGATCAAGATGTAAGTAAAATCATCACTCTTTTTTTTTCAATGGTAAAACTTACAAAGTACTATCAATCGTTAGTTGCGGTATAAACGTCTAGGAATGGGGTCACTTACGAGAAGGTTCATAGGATTGTCTGTCAGCCTGGGAAAACGTCAGTACTCGTAAAGGGTATATGTTTACCCCTGATGTATTTCACTTACTTTGAGGGAAGCGGCTCTAGGTTGCGAGGAATGTAGATCTGCACTGATTTTGAATAATATCCACCATCTTCATCGTTGAATTCATTAGTCTCAACTCCGAAACCAAATTCGGTCCAAACCATGTCGTCGCCTCGTTCACCGAAGGGAGTGTCCATAAACTCCCGTTGTAGCAGCGGTGACGCTCCGCTAATGGCAGAAATGTCGTCGTTCCTGCCTAGATCCTGATCCGGAAATCCTCTGTCGATGCCGTAATAGGTGGCCTCTGTCGGTACACGCACTCGAGTGTCTATCGGCGGCAGTCCAGCCCTAGCACGACTAGCATTCTCATCTTGCAAAACCTGGGGACCTGGAGGTGCCGATAGGAGTGAGTTTACAGAAAGTCTCCGGCTCACGTGTCGCTGATCGTCATCGCTGTATGTAGACGATGTAGTAGGTGTCAGCGGAGAACCGGCTGACAGGCCAGAGCCGACTGCGAACCTGAAGGAGGCGACGCTCGACTCCAAAGTTGAGCTCGCTGCAGAATTGTGCCTATGTTCAATTAGTCGCGCCGGTTGGGGGTCAGGCGACTGGAGATCCGACGTCAGCTTCGCGCGCTTACTGCTAGGCAACGAGGAAGAGTCTGTATCGTCGACACTCGTGGACGGCGAATTCACCAAAGGAACTACGGCCTGGGGAAGTACTCTAGTGCGTTCAGCTCTCGGCTGAGTTACTGGGCTGGTCAGGGGCTCAAGCCTTCGGGTCCCCGGCGCATCAGACGACGGATACTGGTGGACCAGCTTGAACCCTCTGGCAGGTAAAGGTGGTGATAGGACTTCATGGCTAAAGTCTAGGACACCGGGTTCCGGTCGCTTCCCCCGTCGACCTTCCCAGTTCAAACGGATGCTATAGTCGCATGTTTCACCTGTCCTCTGACAGCTTTACTCGCCAAAGGTTAGCTACAGCAAATGTTGATTTACAGTAAAAGAAGGATTGTCATACTTCAAACAATTAGGTCGCTCCTCGCCGCACTTGATTTTGCGGTTTTTGCACGGCCTATTTGATTAAGTCAGCTGAATAACGCGGGTAGAGCAGGGCGAACAAGTAAACATACCAGCATCCATTTCGACTTCGCCTCTTCGGTTCAGGTGCGCCGGGTCTTTTCGGGCGTGGCATGATACGGCGGAGACTCCTACAGACTATTCGTCGTCTAAGTGTGGGAAATTGCACGAGCACAATATCCCTCGTCCCAACGGCGACTGTGGCGCATATTCGACATGCAGGACTCTCGAGTTGAGAGGCAGATTATTTTTTTTTTCTGGGAAGGATTGTTACACGGCTCGCGGACCAATGCAGCGCAGGACAAGAAGGATGGGATAGGATGGGATGAGACGGTACTGTTGCAGTTCCGAGGAGTCGGTTGCAAGAATACTTTGTGGTGGGCAGGGCAAAGCGACTTTATGGGATGGGATGGGATGGGATTGTGACTGATATATAGCTCTGCGCCTTAACGGTTCCCTCGCACGCGTGAGGAGTTTACAACACAAGACTTGTTGGACTACCTATCTATGGTCCAGCAATGTGAGAAGATAAGGCCAAGACCAGGTGCAGTAGTCAAGCCCGGCGGAATGGCGGGGGATGATTGATCAGAGGGACGTGGTAGGCGCAACATTCAAAACGCACATTCTGCAAGACCCCGGGAATGCGATACCCGGAAGCTCAAGCGATGCCTAGAATTGGTCAAGCTCGCTCTGCATTGGAACCGGGGATGGGTTACGTGGGCTTCGATGTTGGACTGGGCCCCTACGACTGGGACTTGCGAGAACGCTACATTAGCCACCTAGTTAGCTGGAGTATAGTATATGTCATTTCCATTACACACTGTACGTATATCACACACATAGGAGAGAACACACGTGCTACCCCGCTTTCCGCTCTCACCCGTGGACGCAGGTGGGCGGCGTTGTATGGCTGTAATTTCTCAAGAATGTGGTGCTATATCCGATCAACCCCCGGAGCTGGTTTCCGTGAATGCTTGTACAATGGTATTACTACGCTAATAGTAATTCACGCAGAAAATGAAGAAATTTCATCATCGCGTACGTATTCCTGATACCACCAGTACCAACAGGTCATTCGTCATGTGTAGTACAGTATAGTGCAGTAGCTCGCTTGCCACTTTTTGAAATCATGGGGCCAAGATACCGCCAGGCCGTTAAGGTTTCGGAAGCGGGTGCGGTGGTGAACGGCTCACAAATTGCTGGGTCCCAGTTGGTGGGGTCGGCTTATGGTATTAGGCCAGGCGAGCAGGCGAGCCAACGGGTCTGTGGGTATTGCGGGGCATCGGAAGTCGCAAAGGCCGACGAAGCTTCATGGCTTACCTAACTGCCTAACCCATTTATGTATTTGGTTGGAGCACCAGCAATCCGAAATTTATGTAGGAGCTGTTATCGCGTCTGCGCGTTCACGCTTTAAACCGTAGCCTCGCATACAACATCATAACTAGTACTCTTTTTCAAGCGACGAATACTTTTTTATAGTACCTTAGCTCCAGCAGAACCTGTCGCGTCAGTTGGCTAAAAGTCACAAGCTACACCTCACTTTTCGAAAATTAGACAGACCCAACCTCATTGTCTTCCTATAAGACGCGTTGTCGCGACTTCGCTAATTATCACATTTGCGAGATGGCTGAAGCAAATAATAAGAGAAGTCACTCAGACTTGGCGGAAAACAATGGAGAAGACAGCTCTTCTGACGATGATATGGGACCCCAATTGCCCTCTACGACAGCTCCGCCCAAGAAGAAACGACGAATATTGCCGCACGAAAAACTCTACATCGAAGCACTCCCAAAGTCAGTGCGCTACTCGAAATCTCTAATGCATAAGGAGCAGTTATCCTTCGTGAATGTCACGCGATCCGAGTTCCTGATTACAACTTCTATCGATGGCGTAGTAAAGTTCTGGAAGAAGATTGCTGAAGGAATCGAATTCGTCAAGGAGTTCAAGGCTCACCAGGGCGAAGTACGGTCTGTTTCGGCCAGTCAGGACGGCCGGAGCTTTGCGACAGCTGGAGCCGACAAGACCGTCAAGATCTTTGATGTTGTCACTTTCGACCTCCTTGCTATGCTTCCCCTCGATTATGCACCGAAAAGTGTCTGCTGGGTACATAAATTTGGCGCGTCGCTGCCACTTCTGGCTGTTTCGGACGAATCAAAACCCTTAATTTATATCTATGATGGGCGAGGCGAAAATCAGACGCCGATACACACCATCAAAGGCCTGCATAGGAGCCCTGTTTCGATAATGGCTTTCAACGATACCTATGATTGTGTGGTATCTGCGGACGACAGTGGGATGGTCGAATATTGGTCCCCAAGCGCTAATTACGAGAAACCCGATAACGTGTTCCAATACAAAAGCTCCACAAACCTCTTTGATTTCAAGAAAGCAAAATCGACGCCAGTTTCCTTGACGATATCGCCATCGGGTCATCAGTTTGTCACCTTCTCCGTACCCGATCGTAAGATTCGGGTTCTCGAATTCGCATCGGCTAAACTATACCGAACGTATGACGAGTCACTGCAGGTCATCGAGGAGATGCAACGAGCGGGGACAGCCATGCAAAAGCTAGACGAAGTAGAATTCGGGAGAAGACTTGCTGCGGAACGTGAAATCGAATCTCCTTCATTTCGGAATAAGGTCAATGTCATATTTGACGAATCAGGCCACTTCATCTTATACGGCTCTATTCTTGGTATCAAAGTGTTGAACACCCTTACAAATCGAGTCGTAAAAGTGTATGGTAAAGATGAACATTTCCGGCCAGTCAACCTAGCTCTGTATCAAGGGCAACCCCAGAAGAAAGGCGTCACAACCGTGGCAATGGCAGCTTCAAATAACCCTCTCCTGCAAGAGTCAGAGGCGAGAGACCCGATACTCTTCGCTACGGCCGTTGGAAAAGTTCGATTCTATATGTTTACGAACGACGAGGAGATATCAAGATCCGAAAGAGATGTCCAAAATGAGAAGCCGACCATTTTGAACCCCAAAAAGGCTACCGAGAAGAAGAAGGGTGAGACTGGCACGGCAGCCATCATTCACACGACATACGGAGACATCCACATTCGGCTCTTCCCGGATGCTGCCCCGAAGGCCGTGGAGAACTTTGTGACTCACTCCAAACGTGGTTATTACAACAACACAATCTTCCACAGGGTGATACGCAAGTTTATGATTCAAGGAGGTGATCCTCTCGGGGACGGCACAGGCGGTGAAAGTATATGGGGGAAGGAGTTCGAGGATGAGTTTAGTACTCTCAAGCATGACAAGCCCTACACTGTTAGCATGGCGAATGCAGGCCCGAATACTAACGGAAGCCAATTTTTCATTACCACGGAGAAAACCCCGTGGCTCGATAACAAGCATACCATATTTGGGCGAGCGGTACAAGGGTTAGACGTGATTCACAAGATAGAGAATGTAAGGACATATAAGGAGAAGCCCGAGGAGGATATCAAGATCCTCAATATTGACATTGTTTAGGTATTCGCTCCACGAATTCAAAATACTAAGCTTGACTTAAGTGCCGAATATGTAGCACATGCAAATAACTACTACATACCTATGCCTAATGTAAAAGAAATCGGAATTCGGTGTCGTTCCACAGGACGAGATTTTGCATTATATGCCGCATCCAGTCGTTGGTCTTATCAAACCGCCAATGCTTGTCCATGTTCCGCGCCTAACAAGATTTGTGCATATTCTGTTTCGCAGTCCTCGTTTCTCCGGTCACTATTCGGGCACCGAAACGACCACGAGTTCATCGGCCCATACATGTATCTGTACGCATGTACAATTATTATGTAAGACTGCCCAAACTGGAACAAAGCTTATAGGCCCACAACTTATGCTAAAGTGGGACGATTTCAACGGGCCGCGCCTTATTAGATACGCACTTTGGCCTATTGGCTATCAACTATGTACCTAATGTTTTACGAGTGCTTATGTAGGTACCTACATGTATGTACTATGTACAGGTCGTAGTCGTAATCCTCGTGCGTAAAGTGGATGGCGTCATTGGTAGATGCCGGGACATTGGAAGGTACATCCAATTGGTGTAATGCATATGTGGGTACCTTTCTGTACTACTGAAGGTACCACTATGGTTCGCAGTAACGACAGACCCGAGACCCCGGATGACATCCGCTCTCAATACCTACCTTACACACACATATGTACTTGCCTAGGTAGTACCGCATGATTACCTCCTTCTTTTCACTGACAATTTACCCTGCATATTGGTACAGTCAGACGCTCCGACTGCGTCCGCTTAATACAGAAATCCTAGAAAATATAGCTTGGATAGTCGCCAGGTTCATTCTCACCGTTGTCGTTTACTTTACCGCCGGAATGGCCCGTTGTCATCCGCTTCAGAGACTCACGTCTCCGTCGAGACATGTTTCTTTGCTTATTCACTTGGCGGGAATTCTGTCTTTTGCGGCATCGTTCAAGTACCTCGCTGGCTGGGAAACCCCCATGTCAGCTGCATTTGGCGGACACTTCCAGTTTCTTACTATCATCGGTCTAGCTCTCGCGCTATGCACTTTCGTTGTTGGGTTCTTAGCTGATATTACCCTCTCCCCGCAGCTATTTGAGCTCAAGAACATACTCTCAGTATGTTCAGCGCCCTTGGAGGTGTTGATTAGCATTCTCTACTGGGGACTTTGTGCCATTGATAAGAGTCTCGTCTTCCCGCCCGAGTTCCAGCTCGACTTTCTCCCTGATTTCGGCTTCCATGCCGCCCCAGCTCTGTTTTTAGCAATAGACTTGGCCCTTCTCAGCCCACCGTGGACTATCCATGGTTACTCAGCATTAGCTCTGAGCGAATTCTTAGCGTGCCTGTATTGGTTCTGGGTGGAGTACTGCTATTCCCGCAACGGCTGGTAAGCTGCTTTGTCTAGCCTCGTTTTAAAAGGGCTTTGTCAAATTCTAACTTGTACAAAGGTATCCTTATCCTATCTTCGACATCTTGAGCACGTGGCAGCGTGCGCTACTCTTTACATTCTCGGCGTCCTTGATGACGGGGAGTACGATGATATTGAAGTGGACGTACGGAAAGATAAACGGGATTGAGGAGTATAAGAAGGATGCGGTAGCTGATCCTGCCGGTGTCCGGGAGAAAAGGGAATAGATTGTTACGTATTTGAGTGTCCAATCATATTAGACGCTATGATGACTACATGTTTACTTTCTTAGACATCAAGCCTGTACATATCATAAGATCCCGCAGATGGTAACGGAATAGCCGAATCTGAAAGGATTAAGAACGAATTAGGTGGTACTAGAGTAGCGGACCTGAGTTTTGACAAAGTGTCTTTGACTATGTATAGTCAGATTAGGAACAAGGAACGCCTTCGACATATCTAGCTTACTCATGAGATTTGATCCTTCGAATTTATTATATGCTTTCTGTACGCGTAGGAAGTTGTAGGAACTTCGAGCAGTACCTTGCATACATGTACATGTAGCCGCCAGGGTATGTAGTATCGACCCCCCTGCCGAGTCAATGTCAAATTTTGAAGCACCCCGCCATCGGAGCTAACACCCCTTGGAGTTCCTTTAAAAATACATAAAATTTCAATACACTATAACAGTCCCGCCCCCACCATGATGACTCTTGACTGAGTGGGCTAATATTTTTAGTATTCATAAGGTAGATCGGCCGCTTTACGTTTTTGCGCGACAGAATACAAACAATTGTGCTCTCTATAACGAATGCAATTGCCTGTCAGCTATCGAACCTCTTGATTTAGTTTTCCCCTACCAGACAAGTGACTAGTATCACTTGAGTAGTGCCCATCATGTCTGTAAGTGTACCTCGGATACAGTATTCCAAAAGGTTGGCGCAAATAGTTGGCTCACGACTTCCAGAGCTTCTACATCGAGAACAAGAACGTGGGCAATAAGCTTGAAAGCGAGGATTGGAGAAGTAGGTAGTCGTTCTTAGCACGAAATTGACTCCAAGGCTAATTGGCTTTCCAGTTCGCGGTTACAATCCTCTGACGCCTCCCGACCTACTCCAACATGAAATTCCCCAGACAGTCAAGTCGAAAAGAACGGTTCTCGGAAGTCGCGAAGAGGTGGCGGCTGTAGTCAACGGTACCGACGAGAAACAGAGACTACTAGTCATCATCGGCCCATGTTCCATCCACGACCCGAAGTCGGCGCTCGAATACTGCGACATGCTACTGAAGGAGAAGGAGAAGCACAAGGATGAGCTGCTCATTGTCATGCGCGCTTACCTTGAGAAACCAAGAACCACAGTTGGATGGAAGGGCCTGATAAATGACCCCGATATTGATAACAGCTTCAACATTAACAAGGGTCTGCGCATGTCGAGGCAACTTTTCGTTGACCTCACTGACAAGGGAATGCCCATTGCTAGCGAGATGCTAGATACCATCTCACCACAGTTCTTGGCAGACGTCCTCTCAGCTGGAGCTGTCGGTGCTAGAACGACTGAGAGTCAACTACATCGGGAGTTGGCGAGTGGCCTCTCCTTCCCAGTAGGATTCAAGAACGGTACCGACGGGACGCTGAGTGTGGCTATTGACGCGATCGGTGCCGTCAGGCATCCTCACCACTTCCTCTCCGTCACGAAGCCCGGAGTCGTAGCGATTGTTGGCACTGTTGGTAACGAAGACTGCTATGTGATACTTCGAGGTGGAAGCCGCGGCACCAATTATGATGCGAAGAGCATCGCAGAGGCCAAGGCCGCCCTGGCGAAGTCAGGTTTGCGGCAAAGACTTATGGTCGACTGCAGTCATGGCAACTCGTTGAAGAACCACAAGAACCAACCCAAGGTAGCTGCCGAGTTAGCAGAGCAGATCTCCAAAGGAGAGACCGGTATCATGGGTGTTATGATCGAGAGCAACATCAACGAAGGTAAGCGACTTTCCTAGAACTTGAATGCCTGGCCCAGACCACGAACTAACTGCCGCCATAGGCAATCAGAAGGTGCCCAAAGAAGGGAAGGCTGGTCTGCAGTACGGCGTTAGCATAACAGATGCTTGTATTGGTTGGGAGGATACAGTGTCAGTGCTCGACAACCTCGCGAATGCCGTCAAGGAAAGGAGAAATAAGATCACCCTGACTATAAATGGTAAACATTAGAGAAAAAGTGGCGTATCATGGGTCAGGGCTCATGAAAGAAAGGATTTTTCATGATTTGTAACAAAATGAGGGTTGAAAGTTGAATTTTCTAGATACCTATATCCAGCCGTTATGCAAAATGAAGAAAAAGTGAAGCGTTCCTGTGGTTTTTAGTTTTATTAGTTTCCGTGGTTGTGACGAGAAACGAGTGCGGCACCGTAAGGATCACCAGAAAATAGGTACATACATGTAGATGCGCTCTGCAGCATTGGGAACGTTTCTGTCTCGGAGAGCTCCTTCTGCCCATAGCCAGCTTACATAAACAGGTTGGTTCGGTTTTAGGTTCGGTTGAACGTTGTCAATCGGTGAAATCATACCGTACGATTTGGGGAGGCTCTTGGTGGTATTAATCACGTGCATAGTGGAAACAGCTTCAGTGAAGCTAACCTCGGCCAATAGGATGCACCTATTTCCAATTGCTTCAAGGCCTGAGCACTTTTTCATTCAACCCTGTTGCTAAACCGGTTCGAACCTCTTCCAATCCCAACGACGAATCTCGCTCACGTCCCAATTGACTCGACAATCTACCCGGCGCACCTCCTACGAACGGGTAGAAGCTCGCCCTCCATGTTGGCAAGATCTTGCCTGCGCTCTTCGCGCATCCTCAATGGAGCCAGAAATGGCGCGACCGCTTTTACCAAGGTACGGACTGGAATTACCCGGAATTCCGCTCAATAGCTTCAACGACAGGAGGGGTAGCGATTATATACTTTTCGATGGAATAGGAATGCAGCTAATTATTGTCGTCACGTAGCGATCTATCTCCACCTCGAGCTCAGGAGCCTCTACCGAATCCCCTTTGAAACTGAACGTGGCCGCTGCCGCTTCCACAGCTCTCGCTATCGGATCCGTGGCATGGTACTATCATCTCTATGGATCTACCGCACACGCCATGACGCCTGCTGAAGAAGGGTGAGTCCACAATTTCGTATGAGAAAAGACCCCCCGATCTGGTCTTCCCCTCGATTTTACGTCGAGATGCAGATCGGACTTGGCCGCTTTCCCACGATTCAGGCTCACCATACTAATACGTCAAACTAGTCTGCACCCGACAGCATACCCGTGGGTTCACGCGCAATGGTTAAAAACATTCGACCACCAAGCGTAAGTACGAAGTCCTATTCTCATGGTCCTATCATCTCTTACGGGTTATTAGGCTTCGTCGAGGTTTCCAGGTCTACCGTGAAGTCTGCGCAGCATGTCACTCGCTCAGCCGAGTTCCTTACCGAGCTCTTGTCGGAACCATCCTAACAGTAGATGAGGCAAAGGCGTTGGCGGAAGAGAATGAATATGATACCGAGCCCAACGACGAGGGTGAAATTGAGAAGCGGCCCGGAAAGTTGTCTGACTACATCCCGGCGCCTTACAAGAACGACGAGGCTGCTCGAGCTGCCAACAACGGTGCTCTTCCTCCCGATCTAAGCTTAATTGTCAAGGCACGACACGGCGGCTGCGACTACATCTTCAGCTTGTTGACTGGATATCCCGATGAGCCTCCGGCAGGTGCTCAAGTCGGCGCTGGCCTGAACTTCAACCCTTACTTCCCGGGCACTGGTATCGCTATGGCCCGTGTCTTGTACGATGGTCTCGTAGAGTACGAAGATGAGACCCCGGCGTCTACGTCGCAAATGGCCAAGGACGTGACAGAATTCCTCAACTGGGCCGCGGAACCGGAGATGGACGACCGAAAGCGAATGGGTATGAAGGTGTTGACGGTCACGGCCGTCCTGTTCGCGCTGAGTGTCTGGGTCAAGCGATACAAGTGGGCAACGCTCAAGGCCAGGAAGATTGTGTACGACCCGCCCAAGGCTAGCAACCAAATCCGCATCTAAGGGCGTCCGCTGTATGTACAACTAAGTCATCGTACCGCTCCTTTGTCATGGCAAGGGGAGAAGAAAAAGACGCGAGACTGGAAGGGATTGGAGTAATCCTGAGTCGCGGCTCTAGAGTGTATATCAAGTTCCTAAATTTTAGACGTTCACAGAAGTTTACTTGAAGTACATGAGCGACTCGATATCTATGAGAAGTCAGTTTCTCCCACTCGATTAAATTTGTGTTACATTCGTAAAGACCTTATAGTATGCACTCATGATTCCCTAGATGGTATGTTGAATGAACATATGTACCTTAGGTACTTTTCCGTTGATTGTGAGCTATAAATATGTACCTAGGTAGTCATTCCAGCTAGAATTCGCTTGAGACGGGTCCCCTGAAAGAGGACCGTGCCTCAGCCACCTGGGCCCTTCCACAAGTGCTTTTCAGCTCCGCGTACTGTAACCTCCCCTCCTAAAGCACCTAAACCTGTACTAACCTAACCTCCACTCTCTCACTGACAGCTGGAGCTTACCTTCACCACATACTGAGCACACAGCACGCACAAACACTGTCCACCTACCTTTAGCTACCAGTGAATGCTACAAATAGATTAGAACAATGGGAATAATAAGGTTAAGGCGGGGTCCTCGACCAATTCTTCTACTTTTCTTTTCGGGCAACCTGACTTGACAAATTCACTACGAACTCAACCACGTTTTCAACATAATCGCGATATTTCCCTGCGAGAGATTCACCAGCCAACCATTCACCACACCATTCATTCCGCGTTTTCGTTTCATTGGGCTCACTTCTCTAACCAGATATTAACCCGAAGCACTTGCAACGAATATAAGAGCACTTACAGACTTAGGTGCATATATCTAGCCGGTCTGTTCATGACCCAACTTACCAGCCATTGACGCATTATTACTACCCAGCGAAAGCCAGCTTCCTAGCCCCGAATACTAGTGAAGAGTCCCGCGGACACGTCGGTCAGGACCATGAATTCCATGGTCTGGGATTATCTCGCCGAGGCGGGTGACACGCCTCAGAACAGACTAGCCAATGACTACCTGTTCGGCTTTCAAGCTGGAAACAGTATCGAGCAGTGGTACGTAGGAGACACAATCGCCAATGGCAGGGCACCTGGGGATGACATCAAGAAATTCACTCGCCTCAGCCTGCTGCGTGGATTTGAGGAGTTCCACCAGATGATCTGCTGCGCCAACTCAATGAGGGAGAAGGCATCATTCGACGACCCTCTCGACGGGCAGGATCTTCTTACCTTCATTTCCAAGATCTTCACAACGCCCTCTAATTCTCTAGATGAGAACACTAAGCAGCTGCCTATCATTCAGCCAAAGGGCAAGGACACCTTTCAGGAGCTCGAATCTGACTTGTTGGCCATGGATGCGCAACAGACGGACAAGAAGAGGAAGAGAGGCGAATCCCGCGTGAAGGCGGACCCGGATGAGCCCCTCAAAAAGCGTGTAAAGGACGAGCAATCACCATTCTGGTCTACTCCCGAGACGGAGTCCTCTACGCAGCAAGAAATCCAGTCAGCGGAGGAGAAACGGTTGAAGCAGAACATGAAGAAGGCCAAGAAGGAGAAGAAGCGAGCGCTGAGAAAGGAACAAAGGGCCAAGAAGACTGCGAAACGGCGTGGTACGGGATCTTTTACTACTCCTACCTCAGCTAAGGACTCAGTTCTTCGTGAAGCCCGTGGAAGTCGCCGAAGCGATAATGTCATTGCACCCGCACTAGCCCAGACCGTCAATCAGGAGCCTCTTACTTCAGCTTCGTCCGAGAACGCAGGAATTCCTTTAAAAGGTCGCCGCTCATAGATAGCCAGGAGTCTGTGGGCGGTCCTGGTTTCCTGCGCGACAATGACTCGTTACACGCCGCCACAGATTCCGAAGAAAGAGAGGTTACGAAAGAGTCACAATCACCGTCAGTAACTCCTGTCAACATCGAAGCGATGTCCAACCCAGCTATGCCACGTCGAGGCACATTGGGTAGCAACGATGAGCTTGAAGAACATAGGACAACATCTGGTGTGACCTCCTACGCCTGTTCCCTATCACAAATACTGGGCCGGACGCCAAAACGCAAAGCAAAATCGCCATACTTCGCCACTCCAAATGCGTCTAGTCCGCCCAAGGCAAAAGGTCTCCGTCCTCCCAGGGGAACAGTCCCTTGCGTTCCTTTTCCACGCCTTGACGCCCCAAAATTCGGTTTAATTCAGGAAGACCTCGCGACCGACCCTTTCCGCCTCCTCATAGCTGTGACCTTCCTCATCCGCGTCAAGGGAAAACACGCAATCCCAGTGTTCCACGAGTTGATGAAGAAATACCCAACTCCTCGGGATATAGCAGAAGCAGATACGAACGACATCGTGGCAATGATCAGACACCTCGGGCTTTCTGCGGTTCGAGCCGCCGCAATTCAGAAATACGCGCGTATTTGGTTAGAGAATCCGCCTCAGGTAGACGTCCGGTACGCCGTGAAGAACTACCCTGGCCCAGGTGATGCGGCTGATACCCATGCGGGAGAAGTCCTAGGTCCCGACGATCTCAGGGCCTCGGCTTGGGAAATTGGGCACATGACGCAGGGACGGTATGCCATCGACAGCTGGAGAATCTTTTGCAGGGATGTACTTCTAGGCCGCGCAGAGGACTGGAGAGGCAAAGGACGAGAGGGCGAATTCCAGCCTGAGTGGATGCGAGTACTGCCTAGCGATAAGGAACTCCGCGCCTGTCTTAGATGGCTCTGGATGCAGGAAGGCTGGGCGTGGGATCCGAGGACCGGGGAAAGGGAGGTCCTGTCGGAGGACATGCGCAGGGCAGTTGATGAGGGCAGGGTAGCGTATGATAATGATGGCGAGTTGAAGATCCTAGAGGAGGTTACTGCCTAGGATGGAACTATACGTGCGCGTACCCCTTTTTGAAGGGATTATCCATAAATGTTTGCAACTATAGCCTACTCAAGCAACCAGAAAGGCTGCTCATGAGAGACGGATTTTACCCCGAGCCAGTGAACGTGATCGTCGCGTTAACTTTAGAGAAGCGATCATGCAAATATATCAATTTGCAGTACCCATTAATTCAGTATGCGCCCATCTATGTTCATTATCCTGATAGCCCCACGACTCATTCCTCACTCTCCTCGATCAACCCCCTTAGCCGCTTCTTGCTTCACAATAGCTTCCAGTATCAGCGCCGTCTTGCGATCATGAATCTCATCCAGCGCACCGGATGCACTCATCCAGGCCGCGATCAGGTTACCTTGGCGGGCAAACGAGCCTCCCCTCCAATTCTCGGAGCGAAGCTGGCATCTGCGTAGATGTTGGTAGCCCAGCCAGGGGAAGTTGTATGCAAGATGCAACTGCATGAGACTCGGGTGCTCGTCTAGCGACACGAGAGCCTGCCGCAAACACTGCCGATAGTAGTGGACTGAGCCGCCCACAAAGCCTAAGCAAGAGCCCAGCAGGAACCCCAAGCTTCCGCTGCCGGTAAGGATTCCGGCCGCGGCGGCGGTGGCAAGGCCGACTAGTGCCTGTAGAGGTAAGCAGGGCACAAGAAGGAGAGCTGAGGAGGTAAGGGAGTGAGACAAACTGCTGTCGAGGACGCCACGAACATGGACCGGAACATGTAGAGACCGTGACCGCTTTGAAGACCATGTCAGTTTCATCATTCCATGTTCCCATGGACAATTTTGGACTACTGGTTTTACCTAGGTCTGCTCCAATTCCCAATGGATCTCAATAGCTGGCTAACATGACTGCCGACGTCTTTTGCGGCGTTGACTTCGTAGTCAACCTGGGAACAAATTCCATCATGTCAGCGCCACCGGAGTTCCGCGTATCGACAGGCATCATTTACCATATTGATTACATGTAAATATTTTCTTTTTGTCGGCTTCGTTTCTTTTTTTCCTTTGTCGCAATATGCCTACCGATTCAAAAGGATGGCCCTGTATTAAGTAGGTACATGTACGTACTGTACATGGATAGATGTATCCCTTGAGGCCCTACATCCATGTATCTTTAACACTTGGCCCACTAGAGGAAACACGCAGATGCTCTATCGCGCTGAAAACACCGCATTGACCGCTGTACCTCCAACTTCCAACTTTGCCAACATTGGAATGGAAAGGTAGCTGCCACAGCGCAGAGCTAACTTCCCAACTCCTAACCTCCTACGGAATACTGTTATCTAATCCTCCCCTTCCAATAGTAAGAATTAAAAACTGGTCGCGTCAACCTAAACTCACATTACTAAACATGTCCCCGACCTGAATGCATCTCTGCATCTCTGCATCTCTACACACCCTTATAGCTTGCGGTTGGCGAGCGATAGGAATAAACCCCTGCTGTACTTCAGAATCGTTTAACGAATATCGTGGCCGAAAACGGCAGTTTCTCACGTTAGAAAGCCTCGATTCCACAAGATTTCTAATATTGAAAATACCGGGGTAACCTGTCACCTCCAACTCCGAGGGGAAAGCATTCACATACATGAAATGACACCTTAGGTACCGTCGAAGCTGGGTCATTTCGGCCTAACGTCAGATTGATCAGTAGGTCGATATGGATCCATGACTGGGGAAATATAATCATATAATTGAATCACCAGATAGTCACGAGTTGTTCTCTCGAGCTGAGGGCGAAAAACGACCAACTCTTAAGAAAGACTACCCCCCTTGCAGACTAAGGCCACAGTAGAAACCCCGCAACGCCTGAGACCTGATCTACCAGGTAGTATACATCATATTTAAGTAGCTCGTTAACTTACCCAATTACAAAACGCTTTTTCCCTTTCCGTACACCCCCTAAACACCATAAACAAGCTCGATGGGTTCGCTGAACACTAAGAAGGATGAGCTGACCGTGTTGGTCACTGGATTTGGGGTATGTCCCGGGATATCCAACCGCCGAAAATGTCTTAACTGATTCCGAGCAGCCTTTTAAAGAACAGTACCCCGTGAATCCGGCCTGGGAGATAACGGCGTCGCTGCCGGATTACTTGCCTCCGGACAGGGTCAAAGATCCGGCCCACCAGGCGCCAGCTAACCTTCCCCCAGTGCGGATCATAAAAGACGGGCCGATCCGCGTGAACTATGAGGTCATCCGGGACTTGGTGCCCATACTTTGGGACGATCCCGACCAGAAGGTCGACTATGTCATCCACATCGGCATGGCAGGCCCGCAACCCGTGTATTCTATCGAGAGACGTGGTCATCGCGACGGATACGATATGAAGGATGTGGATGGCCAACTACTGGGAGACGACCAGAGGCGCAAGAAGGAAGGGGACAAGTGGATATGGCAGTGAGTCTAACTTTACCTAAAAATTATCTGTGCGCTGTACACGGACTCTAATCATATTTTGCAGTGATGTCCCCGCAGAGCTCCTGACTGACCTAGATATCGAGAATATCTACAAGCGATGGGTCGATGGCAGTCCTGTAAGCGTTCCAGCTCCCGTTTCCCTTCAAGATTCCACTTGCTAAGGCGTCATGCAAAGGACGACCTCAGATTGCAGATCTCAGAGGACGCTGGGCATTACCTGTGCGACTTCATCTACTTCTCCAGCTTGGCTCACCTGTACAAGCAACAGAGACCTAGGAAGGTCATCTTTTTCCACGTTCCCTTGCATTCTGACGCCGAGTCCATCAGCCGTGGAAGGAAACTCGCCTTACAACTGATCAGGTCGATATGCGAGGTCGGTCTCAAGAAGGGGCCCGTGTCTTAGTTTTGGGTTGGATGAGGGAAGAAGGGTAGGTCCGTCACATAGAATGCCCGACATTTGTATCTATCAGCGTCGACATATATAAGTAATTAATAAGGTGAAATTTAAGCCGATGCTACTAATATTCGTGATGTTTACAGGATATGTAAGAAGGGATACGGTAAGGAGGATTGGATAAACCGGTCTTCTTCCCATTCTGGTAACAAGAGTAGTAGTGATGTTGTGTAGAAGCAATACCCGTATAGCTCCTTAGTATAGGACCTATATAACTGTGATTACCATTTCTTATTACGATAGGGAGCCCCCCCTTAGATATTCAATTCCCACTGTACGCTTTTATACAAGCCTGCAAACTAGAACAAGACCCAAAACCAGTCTTTACTACCCCTTCGGGTAATCTCATTATGAGAATGGAACTTGCTCCTGGTCCGAGTTTTTATGAAATTGAACGAATGTCGGAACATAATGTGAATTATATGAGGATATTGTCACGATACTAACCTCAGATAGGGGTATGAGCTACGTTGTTCCGCAAGGAACTCCAAACCTAACTAGCTAGCTCCTGGTACATATGGGAAACGACTCCCTTGTCTACGCTGTCTTAGACTGAAGGTCCCCCGAGGAGCCCTGACAGGTCACCTCTGACGGGTCAGTCTTCTGACACGCAGCATCTCTCGATCAAAAGGGTCCTTGTGATCTCCGGCAAGGGGAAGAAGCGCTCGGAAATGAGGATATCGGTAGGAATATTGCAGACGTCCTGCGCAGCTTCGCGTACCTCTCGGTACACATTGAAATAATGGGGATTTCCCCTCGTTACGAAGTAGCGACACCCCGGCACATTCACCTTGACCTTGGTTCGACTTATATATGGTACTACCAGAGTTGATTATGGCTTTCGGAGGTGACTCCAAATTGAACTCAATTTATTTAAGTTTGAAGACTCGGAGTTTTGATATCTGATGGCGTCTCGTGGCTCTTCATGTGTAAAGTTTACTTACCCCTTTTCTCCTTTTTAGCCAACTTTGCCCTTTTCCTTTTTTTTCTTCTCCCACCTCGTCTCTTTCCTCTCTTCCCCCCCCCCCTTTCCGCCTTTCCCTCGTCTTATTTTCATCAAATTTGTAGATTTGATTAAGATGTAGAACTATTAGATTTGGTACAAGGTGATTATGAATTCTACACCAAGCTAATATTAGAACTGTGCCTATCGCATAAGGCACGCATTAGTATCTTATCGAAAATAGGACCCCCTTTAGAATGTCTCATATAATAGAGCCTAACATAGGCATGGCTCCATTCGCAAGCATATACCGGTATATATTCTACTAGAAAGAAAGCACATGATTGGTGGCACGCTAACTAGGGCAGATAAGCTTAACGTTCTAGTTTCGTTCCTTGCCTACCTACCACCTTAGTACGTTAGGTAATTCCATGTTCGCCGACCAGCCGGCTGTCCGCGCCGTCCGCCACTCGCCGATTTCCTTCGGCCAACACTCTTCGGTGACGCATAACTCGGCGACGTCAATGCCAAATCTTTAAATATTTAAAGAACTATAGCGCCATCTCTCCAGTGAACCAAATACTCGGTCATACTTACTCTAGTTCAATTCATAATCATCAATACCAACCCCACCTAAGAGCAATAATCTTACCAAGCATCCCAAAAGTCGCTCAACATGTGTATGAAGGCTACATGCGGCACTTGTGGTATGTTACCCAATGCTGATGAGCATTCACCCTACCTATATGTAGGGCCTCTGGTTCGTGTCTAACATGATTTTACTTACGACAGGCAAAGCCACATGGTTTGGCTGCGGAAATCATATTTCTACCGTCCTAGATCAAATTCCTTCTCAGGATTTGTGCACTTGTCAACCAAAGGTCGTTGTCAACGGCAAAGAATACCCTCCGAAGGGCCAAGCACCAAAATGAGACCCTTTTTTGATTGAAGTTTGGAGTTGGCCGATAAGTGGATGAGTGGATGAGTGGATGATAAGAAAAGGAACGAATTCACAAGACCGAGGTGTTGGGGGGGTTTCTATAATCGAAATTGTATCGTTGTCAGAAACATGGCGTTGATAAATTTATTGTATGGATATTTTCTATTATCTATTGAAACGATCATCATTCGTCAGAACCGTCAGGAGTAGCCGCCTTCGCCATGCCGTTCTGTCCCACGCCGTGCTCTACCTCATGTACGACGGTACGTCTTAGCGTCAGTCGTAAGCTCTATCTATTATATATTTATATATATAGGTATATGGGAATCATAGTCTAGATCTTTTGCCCCTTCGCCCATCCGCCTCTGTGGTACTGGTTAGGCCACTTCACCTCCACGCCCAGCTGGTGAGCCACGCGCAGCGGGAACTCGGGCTCGCGCAGATAGTGCCTCGCAATCAACACCACGTCTGCCTTCGTGGTAGATCCCGCATGCTCTCCATTCTCGACGCTGTCGTCGGCCGTAGCGCCCGTAGTCAACGTCTTGCCCTCCTGCACAATACTGCGCGCCATCTCGGCGTTATTAATCATGCCCACAGCACCGATCAACAAGTTCACCCCGTCCTTCTTAATTTCCTCCCTAATCTTGCCCGCGAGGTTGACTTGGTAGTACGGGTGTACATCAATCTTCTGGGTGGCGCTGTTCCCGCCGGAACTGACATCGAGCAGGTCGACGCCGACGGCGGGTAGCAGCTTGGCTAGGCGGATGCTCTGCTCAATGTCCCAGCTGGGCTCGCCCGCATGTTCCATCCACTCAGTAGCCGAGATTCTCAACCACAGCGGCATAGTCTCGGGAATAACGCTGCGCACCGCCTTGATGATCTCGAACAAGAGACGCGTGCGGTTCTCGAAGCTGCCACCGTACTCGTCGGTCCGCTTGTTGGAAAGCGGGGACAGGAACTCGGTGAGCAGGTACCCGTGCGCGCCGTGGATCTCAATGACATCGACGCCAGCCGCGACAGACCGCTTCGCTGCGTCGGCAAAGCCCTGGACGACAGTCTTAATATCCTCCTTCGTCATGGCCTTGGGGTCCGGGAAGCCCTCGCCGAATGAGATGGCGCTGGGAGCCCATACGTTGTCGGGCCAGCCGCCATGTTCGGGTGCGGCCGTAGCAGTGAGAGGAAAGGGCCTATCGGCCCTGAGCCAGGGGGCGATAGTGCTGGCCTTGCGGCCGGCGTGGGCAAGCTGGATGCCGATTTTCTGGCCCTGCGAGTGCGCGAACTCAACGATACGCTTCAGGGGCGCGATCTGGCTGTCCTTCCATAGACCGGAATCCTCAGGCGTGATGCGGCCGTTGGGGGTGACGGCGGTGGCCTCAACGATGGTTAATGCTGTGCCGCGTAGGATGAACTGCGACAGGTGCGCGAAGTGCCAGTCGGTGAGGTGCCCGTCGTCAGCGCTGTACTGGCACATGGGTGACACGACGAAGCGGTTCTGCAGTTCCACGCCGCGGATCTTCAGCGGCTGGAACAAAGTCGGGGCATTTGCCGGGTCCAGGGCCGTTCCGGCGGGAGGATCCTGGATCGGCGTGTAGAAAGCGGCGTTGGGGGCACCCTTGTTCGGGACGGACATATTGTGAAATCCTCTAACGAATCTTTGCTTTGATAAGATTGCGGGGGATCTACCAAGTATCGATGAGACTGTTGTATGGGGTCAGATTCCAATAAGATTCAAGAGTCTTGGCAGTGCTTGCTGAGATGATAAGGGACTATTATATATTCGGGCTTATATGAGCCGAAGAGATCTGACAATGAGAAGGCAGTGTTTTGTTTCTTACCGATGATGCAGCAGCTCTGTCGTGATACCGCTCGTTAACCTCGTGGAACTTATATATCTGCGCAAGAGCACTGGGGCGCCAATCAGACACCCCGCAAGCTTTCATAAGCGGCATCATCTAGAAGTAATTGGAAATACAAAAGAGCGAACGGGGAAAAGTAGGTCGGCGTTATCAGGCTAGTATGGGGTTGTATGGGGTTGTATGGGTATAAACTTGTGAAATTGACAAATGTGCAGCCTTCGGGTTGCTGAGTAATACCAAGTTCGCCGGATAGTCTCTGGATAGTCTCCGGATAGTCTCGGATACTACCAACCTAAGCGGAACCGAATCGCATACACTAGTGGGTTTGATGATGTTACTTCCTATTACTACCTATAGGCAGGGTTCGAACTGCGGTCCAAGCACCAATCACGCTACTTGCCGAGTTACTCGAGATCGTAAAGAATTGTACCCACTCTGACTTATATTAGGTACATGTACACCGCAGAAATTCTCCGTTAGACTAAACTCAAGGTCAAGACGTCCAGACCTTTTAGAGTCTTTCCCCTAACGCCATCGGAGTTTAAGTCCCATAATATATAATATTATTCTATATATTAGCAACGTCAGCTTCTTCGTTGTCGTGCTTACTCATATCAGTTGTCAAGTCGCACAAAGGCAAGATAATGTGTAACAGGCAGACAGGGTGCGGAAATGGGCAGATCGATCTCGATTAGTCATCCACAAAACTCCGGATCGACAACTATATAGTACTACCTCAGCGAGGCGGTCTGCGATATATGTTCAGCAGGCGATAACGGGCTGTCTACCATCGGAAATAGGAGATCGCAATGGCCTCCCGTCGTTCAAAGTTTCATGAAGCCATTCCAGAACTTTTCAGGAACTCGTTTAGCTCTAGGGAAGCCATAGCCGTTGTTTCTTGTTCAGCCGAGTCCCACGACAATGCAGCCGAAACGGGTATGGAGCTGGGTAGTCCAAGCCAAGGCCGGAACGCCATCCTGGTTCTTATCCGCATCAGGGGCTGAACCTGAAGCAGCCACCTAGATCCGCCTACCCCGAACCCACCAGCGATCCGTCGCAAATCACTCTGGCTGCCCTGGTTATCGCTCAACATGGGACGAAAAACGTTCACTCGCGTTTCGTCCCGTGATACCGCAGCCTGCCAGTGATGTAACCAACTCAGACGTTGTCAGCGCTGGAAGTGTAGTAAATGTACTGTAAATGCAGGATGTCTTTGCTTGAAGCCTTAGCGAGGCGTTGCTGCTCCACAACCCAGTGACACTTTGGGAAAGCATCCCATTCCAACTCCTCGGAGCCCTGCCAAGAAGTTCGTCGGTTCGAAACCCCTTCACTCTCGGTCACCCATCTATCCGGCTTTACAACCTCGTTCTGTTTAGCAATTACAACTGTGAAAGACTGGCTCTTTTCTCTTCTTGTGTATACTGATACCAGTCGTTCGCTTTGTAACGGGAATCAAAATGTATAGAGGAAGGTTCGGCGAGAAGAGAGCTTCTTCGGCAAGTTCCCTGAACTCGTGAGTCACTAAGTATCCATCTGTGAATGCAACCCGCTGACTTTTTCTCGCAGCTTTCCCAGGCTGGCTGGCCCAGCCACCGTAAAATTGTTGGTCGGCCCAGAGAACGAGGAGTTCATAGTCCCAAGAGAAGTACTGGCGTCATGCTCGTACTTTCGCCAGCGCATCGACACGGCGCGCATTGAATTTGAGAAGGGCCAAGCTCATCTAGTCATTACTATGGAGGATCAATGTCCGGACATGTTCGAGCTATTTGCGTACTGGATGAACGAGCGGAGGAACTTCGACAGACTCATCGACGCCGCCGAGACCAACCATTCCTGCAAGCGGCTACACTGGGATCTAGTCAATCTGCACCTGTTCGCCGCCCAGATCGACCTGCCTGCCTTGCAAGACTGCGCCATGGACGCAATCCAAGACGTTTATCTCCGCCGCAACTGGGACATCGATCCGAAGCTCATCAATCATGTCTACAAGTCATGCGACCCACAGGAGAGCTGCCGGCTGCGGAAGTGGATCGTCGCGATGACGGCCTGGACGCTAGGAGGCGTAGTGACGAACGAAATGTCGAAAGCCATCCAGCGCCTCTTCGACCAATGTCCCGACTTTTGGGCCGAATACCATAGCCACACTCGCAAGATGGCACAGACCGGGCTCGAGGGCCATTTCAAGAATCCCCAGCTCAGACTACCGTCCAACAACCTTCGAAATGAAGAGCGACAATTCGGCTTCCGACAATGCTCGTTCCACACGCACCGGTCGACTGTCGGGCAAGGCAGATGCCCGCACGCCGCCTCGCTCTCACCTCTCGTCCCATCCCCGTATACGGACGGTTACGTCGAGTCGGATTCAGACCGTGGCGAGTCACGATTGGGTTCACGTATGGTTTCGCCGTGTAGTGATACTATCCCGGAATCCGACTTGGAGACATTGTAACAGCTGTCCAGCACCTAAGTCAGCCACCTGACTTCAGGAGAGAAAAGTCTGGGTCATCGCTCCGTCTCAAACCGCCTCGTTAATAGGATAGATGACATCTATTTGGCATGCTTTGTTTGTATCCTTGACGTTTCCGCTCGGCCTACAGTGCTATTAAGGTACCTTTTCTGGGTGGGGATGCTGCAGCTGAAAGGTGTGAGGAGGAGTGGCAAAATGCCCACGCAAGCATACGCGAAGGGCTTGCTAAGTAGGAGTTTGGTGGTGTAACACTGGTGGGGAGGCCGCGACGCCTGCGATGTAAGGGATGCGGTAGCCGTCGTTGCCTTCACTGTTGCTCACGAGGCTCCTATGGAAGCTAGCAACTAAGCCTCTAGCGCGGCGGGCCTTCGGCTTCGGTGCCCTTCTGTTGTCTAAAGCAGAAGAGCCAGCCCGAGATTCTCTCTGGCGATGCGAATCACACAAAGGAGCCGCAAGACGGCCTGTAAAAGGTTACTGCTCATAGAACAACGTCCAACGGCCAAAGGCCAACGTCCAACGACCATTTACTTATTCTACATATTTCTAGACTGATAGGCCCTAGCGGCTTATAATCTATAATCATAATACCATATCTCAATTTTATCGTATGATTTTCTTCCCCCTTAATCTAGGGTGGTTCGATAGGTACGTCTTCTTACTTCTAATTGAGCCCTATGTGAGAGTAGGAGGGAAGGGACTCATCTCGCAATAATCTGTATAACCTAGGTAATTTATATAGTGCTACGATTACCACCAACGAATTTCTATGCGTCATTTTCACCCGTATAAAGCACCTAGCTGAGGTACCCTGAGTGACCCATGAAGACAAACGTTCCGTCTGATTCAAAGGTATTCGAGAATTAAAGAGCAGATATAATTAGACATTTATTATTTCACTCTTAAGAATGGGAGTAAATTTGCAATAGATGATGTCGATTTTCTACCAACATTATCATTCAGAGGTTTGAGCTCATCTGAAACTAAATAAATCACTATGTGACCGTCGTCATAACTTTTTCAGTCCTAGCCAGGACGCCAAGTTCTAATCGTAGCCATGGCTAGCTACCTGTAATCATCTCACATTTCTCTGGTGTTGACCAAGAGTTATGCCAAGTCGTAACCGTGATCCGAACAAGAAGGCGCTCTTGCTATCTCATCAAATCGTTCATTTTTCATCATACTCGTTAGAAAAAGGAAACATGAAAGAAAGTAATTGCGTGGAGGGTTTCTCCTCTTGCTAGGGCGAATGACCCTGCTGTTGATGAATTGGTCTCCAAGCCGCTACTCCCCTAGAAGGTGTGAAGTTCATGAAATAATGAAATTGGCTGCCATCTATGCCTCCCCTCTTTCCCGTAGGGGCCAGACGGCGTCAGCATCGTAGAAGTCGTTGGTAGTAATGTGCCCATAATATGCATAATGCGGACAGCGTAATATCATTCAAGTCGTAAGGAAATCATAATGATGTGGTATAGTCGTATACAAGAAAAGATGCCATATGGTGGTAACAATATCGGTTAAAGATGAGATGATAGTCGATGTGCATCATAGGGGGGACTGGGAGCGTCTGCGGTCACCGCCGCGATTTCTAAGTTCTCGTAATCGTTGGTCGAGGTAAGCCAAACGAGATGCCAAAGAGGATCTAGCAGGCGGTTGCGTTTCTGAACGCTCTTGGGTTGGTTGTACGGTTGCAAATGGACGGCGTAGAGCCGTTAAATTGAAGTTGATCGGTGTTGATAGCCTATTAGGGAAGCTATAACTTGAGCCCGCGCCGGAAAACGGAGATCCTAAGCGACGAGGCTGCACAGACGTGGTCAGTGATGATGCATCCGACACTACGAAGGGCCTAGAATCATCGGCACGCGAAACCGATTCTCTCAGTTGAGGCTTCTGAGCAAACACATCATCACTGTGGTTGTGCGGCTCCGAGTTCTGGTTTTGCTCCTGATTATCCGAATTCTCAGATTCCTTCCAGAAAGCAGCCGCTAGACTCGGTCGCTTCCGTGGCAGGTCATCTAGGCTCTTAACCGACCTACGCTTTTGCGTGCCTGAGCGCGATCTGGTGAGACGAACGGGCGACTTAAGCAGCTTTCGAGCACCCAACGTGTTAGACTGCCGAGGCAGGCTGATGCCGGCGGCGAGAGACGAGGATGAACTGGGCCCATAGCTCTTAGCAATGACCGGAGATGGAAGTTGAGGAATCTCGGTACAGGGTAATTCCTGTCCAGTTGGTGTCGTGAACCGGGCAATATCTTTCATGGGCTGCGGGAAGGGTTCGCTCCCGGAGCTTGTAAGTTGAGCTAAGGGGGCTTCGGGTTTCATAGTCTCTGAGGTGCTCACCGCCAAAGAAAAGGCCATGTCGTGAGCGGAAAATACCGACGGGGACGTAGCCGGCACTGGTTTTCTGTTCCAACGACGATGAGCCGCCTTGGAAAACGGCGCAGGGCTTGGAGACTTGTACTGTCCCGGGCTAGCTGTAGCCTTGATTCTACAAAGCTCACGCAGATGAGCCCGGGTGGCAGCGCAGGTATGAGGCCATTCAATGTACGGCTTTGATGACTCTGCGGTAGGCGTGTTACTGCCACTTTTCATATCCGCTGTCAAATAGCTCCGCGAGCCCTTCCAGCTTCTTTTAGCCTCTCGTGCGACGCGCAAGCAGACCCCGGAAGGAGGAATGCGACTCCTACCTAGGCGAATCGGGGTCACTCGCGGATCTTGCAAATATAGCATATAAGTCGACCACAGATGTGCATCCATAGCCTTGGTCCAAGGCGCCTTTCGTGGCCTCTCCTTGTTAGGCACATCAGTTTTGGTGTGCGACTTCAGTTTCGAAACTTCTAGATCCTTTAGCTCGGGACTCATGCAATCGCCATCTTCCGACGCATGTGAGAATTGGCTGAATAATGAAGTGCTTGTCTGAGTAGAAAATGCCGTTGACGGCCTGCTAGATTCATACTCCGGGCTTGACTCGATATCTGAACAACTCCACTCCGAACCTACAGACCAGTCAGGGTACTTCGCTTCAGAGGGCGGCGCAAGCTCGAGTGCGGGTGTCTTTGGAGGTGAAAACGTTCGCATATGAATATGCTCATATATCTCCATCTGCGTGCTGTCCGGGTCCTCCACCTCAATGCTTGGGATCGGGACATCCGCGGCCGCGACCGAAGCCAAAAACTGCTGGGTTGGCGCATTTAAGTGGTGAGACACATTGCGTCTTTTCAGTTTCAATCGGGGCCGTGGAGGAGACGGTAGTTGCAACTCAGCACAAGGAGTTGAAGGTTCAGGGGTCTTGGGGCCTACCCCCATATTGTGGCTGGTGGAATCGAACGGTAGCATTGTTAAGTGTGAATGGCGCGTTAACAATTCCAATACAGCCCGAGGTTTATCATTCCTTCTTGATCCGCCGCAGTATTCCAGAATCAATTAGACAGGCGTGCATTCATGACCGTTCTGGAATCCACCTCGACGTTAATCTCGCTAGCGACTTGTAGAGTTTGTCAGATCATTGGCGCGATTCTCGAATGCTTCTATTTGGCGCGGGCTCGTCGCACAGCTCGGGAAACAAAAGTGGTGACTCGTAGGATCGTGATTAATTTCCTGATTGATCGGCTACAATAGCGCTCATAATTAGATTCGACGGAAATGAAATGGGAGAACTCGTGTACGGGTGTTCGAAGAATTCACGTTAAGAGAATTAGTCAAGTCGTCGGGTAGTGTAGCTACATATATGATCGCAATGTGTATTGTGTACGTAAATAGAACAGTGGCTACCACGAGGCAACTGGTAGCCACCCTCCGACTGAAGATGAGTAGGGGAGGGGAAATGAACGACAGATTGGATGCTGAAGAGAAATAGGAGGTAAAAGTGTAGGGGCAGGATGCGAAAGGTTTAAGGCCGGTTGCGAACAAGAGGGTGGATGGGGTGGTAGAATCACGTTGCGCTGCAGGTGCGGCAGGGGACATAGACTCATGGACTCTTCTCTATCGTTACTTGCCCAGAATCAACGGGCGAATGTGCCACTGGCGCGAACCCTGCGTGCTGCTTATGGCAGTTGTAGCGGCACGAAATAGGGCGCTAAGCCCTTTAAGGTCCAGAGTTCAACTGCCCCCACTAAGAGGAGTGGAAACTTCAAGCGGTCAGTTGGGGTTCCCTTGTTCAGACTTTCCTTGTCCAGAACATCAAATTGAATCATGTACGTACATTCTGTATATATGTACATGGCATAGGTACATGTATGTACAGCAACATTGAAGACCGTAGTATACACATAGACATGACATGTATGGAGCTTCCATTGGACCTCAAGGTTTATCGTACAAGGGGCAGAGGGGGAAAGAAACTGGAGCAAGAGAATCAATGGACGGGGGAGATACGGGGAATTCAGTACCTATGTACTAGCTGCTGTATGTACATAGTGGGCATAGAACCATTCGCAGATATTTTGATAACACTAAACCTTGGAAGGGGTTGAAGGGGTTGCAAATCAGTGGAGTGGAAAACGTTATACCTCTAAAGAGAAAGAAGAGTGGTGCTTAGCGTATCTGCTTGAAGGGCTAACAACTTAGTTCGACGCACTTCTGCTTGCGACTGGCGAAACTGCTCATGCACTCCGGATGCAGCTGTGGCCAGCGAAGGGACACGACAGGAGTGCATATGCAGTGATCGGCCAAGTAGGAGGATACTGATGATAGGCAGAGCGCACAGGCAAAGCGAGACCTTCTGCGCGCGAAATCTGGATGGGTTTTCCCCGTTGGGTAGGAGGGACAATACGTGCGAATTGGAATTATACCTACTGTACGCGTTTGGATAGAAGCGCGAAATCGACTGGACAAGAATGCTCGATGCAACGCGCGCAACTTTCACATTCTCTGCTCCCTTATTCGCCTAAATTGTTCTTTTATTCGTTGGATTCTGCAAGCAGCGCATGCTGTCGCTGTCTCCTTGCGACAACGCACGCTGCTTAGGCTTTTCGACCCAAGAACCTTAATGTAAACGCAAGGAGGTACTTGAAGCTTTCGTTGTTTTTGTTTTTATTATTATTGTTGCTGTGAACAGCAATGTGGGCTTAGTGGCACCTGGCGTGTTCGGGGTACCTAGATGGGCACGTTTTTGGTACTTGTTAGTTCGAGTCGACCCGGGTACGAAGAATTCCAAGTAGGAAGTCGACTCGAGGCGAGATACACAGTGGAGATGGAGGTGGTCACCAATCCAGGTGGAGCCTGGTTAGACAAACCAAACCAGGACATATAACAAGTAGTTAAATACACTACTTCTAAGATATCATATAACTGTAGCCTGTCTTGAAGAACCTGTAGCCGAGATGTACATATAAGTAGTGTTGGGAATTTTGAAAGTTTGAAGATCTGTGCTACGGGCGAGACCCAGCCTCCAAAGTGAGACACTTGCAATGTGACGGATTGTGATGTGACGCAACCATTTATGGCCTGAAATGAATATTGCGGCTATGAATGTAGACTGCAACACTCCCTCTTGACTGCAATTGGTGAATCAGAAATAGAGAGGCTAAAATCGAGAAGAGTTGATTAATGCATGTCATGTACGTTGATGAAAGGTACAGAAATACGTAGCCAAATCCGGATATACATTACCTACCAGAAAGGCGTTTAATTAAGTAGCCCATATACAAATAAGTAAAAATAATACTATATTATACTATATAAGCTATAAATATAATACCCTTATTAATGCTCTTATTAAGATTAGGAATAACATACCGTAAACAAGATGTATAAAGCTAAAACTTTATAAATATATTATATAATAACTTCTCTTATTATTATAAATTTTTTCGTAATTTTTTTACTAATCATTTCGGCGTAATGGTAAAGAGACGAGCGGAAAGAGGGCTCGTATAATATAATATAATATTATTTCTACTTATTCGCACATAGGCCACTTAATTAGACGCCTTTCTGCCTACCTACCTAAGGTACTAGCTTACGGGCACTTTAAGCCCGTGGTCAATCAAAACTGAGCTGAGTATTGGTACGTGCTCTTTGTGGAATGTTATGCTTGGGCTGTTACAGCTAATAAGATTTTAAAGGAGAGCTATACAATCTGTATTTCCAATGGTGAGACTATCGTAAAGATTACATGCATGTATCCGTTAAGACATCCTTATAGTACGAGAGGCGGATGTTCCCTTCTTATCCTCTAATGGTCCTAAAAAGGTTCAAACGCTGCAATTAAGTGGAGGTCATTGATTGTTATGGAGAACATTAATTGATGTTGGAAGTATAGTCCTTCTTCGTCCTATCAATTTCAGGAATTCCGCCATCAGGACGTCGTCGACTCCTTAACTACCAACTAGCAAATAGGAATGATAAGGTAGAGAGACGTAGGAAGCTTGGAAACGCGAAACTAACGCGAATCGCCGCGTCGCCCAGCATACGTGTACTTGCAGGGACAACTACCTAATTTCATCCTCTTACCCCACGTACCGGATAGACTTGGTATCTAACCATTATGCCTACATGTATCATATACCCCATCAATGATGGGAAGATATAACAGTAGAGCCCTGTCTGCCTGTAAACACATACCTAAATACTAAGTCCTCTAGAGTTATTATATTGGATGGCACTCATCTGCAATCTTCTAACCGCGATGTATTCGTAGCTGGAGAGTTATGTGCTACGGAGTACAGTACACTATATGTCTCACGCGGCATCACCGATAACGGTCTCTCGTTATTGGAGAGGCACTTGTAGCACTGCACCTTAAACTGAAAATGAGGATTACGTCCCATTGCATGGTCATTATTGCTATTGGGCTACTCTTCGATGGTTCCCGGGCCTATTATGTTGTGTCTTATGATCGTGTCATGATATACAGGATGCTACGGTACATGCGCTCGGTTCTATTTCCGAGATCAAAGTGTCATAAACCTAGATTCGGGGGAGATAATCTGTTGGCAGGCTGGTGTTGCACAGCATATACCTTGTGCGCGTTTCCTACTGGCGGGCTTGCCGAAAGGATGTTGGGGTATATCTCTGCATCAGATTTCGTTTGGTTGTCAAGGCCTTCCAGCTACCTACCAGCAGTCGGGGAAGTCTCGAATAGCAGAGCAAGGAAACTCACAGGCCAGTCAGTCCTCGGAACAAACAACCGAATCGCTGCTAGAGCCAGCTGTAGAATTACCAATCAACCGGCTTCTTACTCTTATCACCTAAATCTGGCGACTAGAATAGAATATCGTTATTACCATAGCTGCCTCCTTATGACTTCGAGTTAGTGTGGGGTAGATGTCATCAACTCTTTCCTAGATGAAGCCACGTGGATAGTCTGCTCAAGGCACCAATATCAAAGCGTACCATTCTATTTATATTTGATATGAGGAGCTATATATATGCACTACTCGAGGTAATCAAAGGCTTCCAATTTATGAAGAGAGGTACCTATATATTTTTAAGATTATGTCAGGTAAGGTATAGATTAAAGTTCAATGCACATCGCCAAGTCACGTGTACATTGCTCTTCGACAAACTGCATAAGTGGGGTTCTAGGTTGGCACCCATCGATCGAATCGGAAGTTGATGCGGAATCTCATTGTCCCCAACCTCTACTTCGCGCCTGCTTTCTACCTCGTCGGGCTTTCATACCAATCTCAACTTCTCTCATCTTACTGCTTGGCCAGGTACTCAACATGGCTGCCACTTCTGACATTATTACTCTCGAAAATTTTGCAAGCAAGATGCCACGATGGGATTACGACCTCCCTAATCATCTTTATGCCTTAGTTGACATGGGAAGGTTCGTCACGTCGTCGCCCTGCCCGTCCTTTCCATCTCGATATCGAGAAGCCTACCCAAATCATATACCCAAGACACCATAGCCCTGTTCACTTGGCCACGCCATCTCTCTCGTCTATTCCTTAGTAACTTCGTATAGCAATGGCATACGATTCTCTATCTCAGATTTGTCGCTCCCGCAGACTCGGCTTCTAAGATGTATCTACCGCGAACGTGCTGCCATCTCTTTATTTGATGCGCTGAACTCATCGTCATCAGATGAATCTTTAATATTTCAATCAGATATCATTTCCGAGGTGTCTAAGACCTTGGCCAAGTTCAAATCTATCGCCAACGAATTCGGCGTACCAGCAGAGCATATCTCTATATTCGCAACAGAAGCTATGCGGAAAGCTGAAAATGCGGTTTCGATGTTAGATGCTATCCTAGCGGCTTCAGGACTTGGCGTTCATGTGCTTGCGCCAGAAGTCGAGACTTTGTTTGGCGCCATGGGCGCCAGAAGTGGATTCGGTGAAGTCAATGGGCTGTTCCTTGACTTAGGAGGTGGTTCGGTGCAAATGACCTACTTGAATTCGTCCGTGGAGGGCTACGAGCTGGCAGCCGCGCAGGCGGGGAAAAGCTTACCCTTTGGAGCTGCAAAGTTGACCAAGGTACTCGAGAGAGCTGACACGGAAGCTCAAGTCACCGCAGCGAGCACTTTGCGGGAGGGCATGCGAGGTGCCTTTGCCAAGCTCCAGGAGCAGTTCCCCTCATTAAGGGATACGCAGACCGAACAGGGGGAATGCGGTGTGGATGTCTACCTCTGCGGTGGTGGCTTCAGAGGCTACGGCAGTATCTTGATGCATACTGATCCTATCCAGCCGTACCCAATACCAACCATCGGCGCATATGCTGTTACAGGTCCATTCTTTAACCAGACTAAACATATGCGCAAAGTGAATACCGAATGCGAGGGCAAGATCCGTGGCATGTCAAAACGACGCCGCCAGCAGTTTCCAGCTATCGCCACGGTTGTGGAAGCACTGATCGATGCTATTCCTCGAATTCGTACTGTCACATTCTGCAGTGGTGGCAATCGAGAGGGAGCTCTGTATATGATGCTGCCAAAAGACCTGAGAGAGAAAAATCCCCTACCATGTCTCCGTCAACTTAATGACAGGGTAGAGCTTGAGACTTTAGAGTCGGTGATAGCTCTCATGGAATCATGTCTACCCGCAAACTTCGATTTTTCCTTCATTCCAACGGTATTTACTTTAGGCCTTGGTCGCCTTTTTGCTGGTGACATATGGACGCGTGTAGGAGGATCGAGTGATGCGAATGCGGCATTCGAACTTCATAATGCCATTCACCGTGACCCCGATACACCTGGTTTCACTCATTTGGCACGGGCAATATTAGGTATAACCCTTTACTTCCGATGGGGAGGTAGCCTCGGTCCTAGCGACGGACAGCTCCTATCCAATCTGCAGAAAGTTATCAGCCGATCCAATCCCAAAGCTAATTTCTGGGCGGAATATCTCGGTGCAGTTGCCAATTTGCTTACCGTTGTCTTTCCAGTAAGACCGGATACTCCAGATAAACTAAAGAACGCCATCAAGTAAGTAGCCTATAACCGCATAAATTAATGCTGTACTAAATGAGGCACAGATTCAGATCGAGTATAAAAGCCGGCGAATCGAAAACAAAAGTCCAGCTAGTTGTGTCATTATCTTTGATCGCTAGCCATGCTCCGCAGACTCAAGACCTCGTAAGCTGTTTCAAGAATGTTGGAAAGCACCGAAATACTGCAGACGAGAGCGAGACGAAAGTCGAGCTTCTGGTGCAGAGAGTTGAACTCTAGCTGGCCCATCTAGGTTGGGGCCCAATACATAAGGTACAGCGTACGTGCTTAATGCGGCTTCACAATCTCTGCTATAGTTATCTGGGAGTATTGCACACTACTTGTTGGACATACTGAGAACGTAAGTAACACTATACAAACACGACCGAAACGACGACCCTCGCAGTGTTCACTAGGGAATGGAATGGCCCCCGCGACGCTGATCCCGGCAGCGAATGTCGTCGAACTAGTAATATGCCTTTTGAAGTGTTTCCTTCCACCGTCATTACGAGGCATAATGCAAGCTCAAATGCGGTGTGTGGGTATCAGCCTGTCGCTAAACTCCTTCGCTAAACCATCGACCTTCATCAGATCAAGAATGAACTCATTGAAACCCGATCAGAACCCCGGAACCCAACCTGAGATGAAACGACATAAGACGAAATGAAATCCCCGAGTCGCCATGCTAGGCGGCATCTCTATCGCTTAGCTCGCTTAGACGCTCGAGCCCCGGCCCGTGTGGCGCCTCTTTGTGGCCCAATGAGCAGGACACAGAAGAGGCGGTCGAGCGTAGAGGAATGCGAATAAGTGACGCAATCCTGGATGGCTTGGTCTGAGTGCATGGTTAGCTCTTGGACTCTTCGTCTCCCAAATGGTTCAGGCCCAACATACAAAACTCATCTCTGCAAATTTCCACCCGTCTGAAATCGGCGTTCAATTGCCTCTTGACCAAGTTTCCTTCATCAGCCATTGCTTCCGGTTTCTTTTTACCGAAGCAAATCTCGCACATTACGACCAAGTTGCTAAAAAGACTCGTCGTGAGGCTTTGTATTTGCAGCAGATCTCTAAGGTCTGATAAAAGCGTCAGCTAGGTCTTAGTCTGTTTGCGCGAAGGTTGATCTGGTCCTTACCTCCTGATTGGTTGAGGGCGAATATGTCCCGGTACATCAGAATGACTTGCATCATGCAAGCCCATAGAGGTAGGCGATCATGTTGCGGTTTTTCCAGGATCTTCCAGAGTTTGTCGAGAATGTCCGACTCGAGTGTTTTCATCCTGAAGAGTATGATTCGCTTTAGGTCTTGACAGACCTGGGTGGGAAGCTCCTCCAGACCGGATTCCGGAAACCTCTGGCAGAAAAGTCTCTCTTGGCGCCATATCTTATACATGCACCTCAAATTATGGACTTGGCGGACGAGTTGGTGCTAATGGAGTGTCAGCAAGCAAGAATATAATAAATATACCTCAACTAGTGCAAGACTGACATGTGGTAGGAAGAAATGTTCATCCTGAGCATAATTGCAGACGAGAACATCTAGAGCCGATTGGAAATCACGGCTTTCATCTCTGAGCATCTGCCACGAAGCCCATTTGATGAGTATCGCATCTTCAGGGACGCAATGCGGATTCAGAACGTATTGGTGGGCTGTTTGCCCTGGATTGGTTTGCCATCTTGGCCACGGCTGGCTGCCATTGAGACTGCTGCTCTCGTCGCGTACGACTGAGATGACTAAGGGCAGTTCAGTCGTGGAACATGGCTTGAAATACACGTTCCACCTCAGTGGGCTGCCCCTGTGCGACACAGTAGGAGGGTTTACTTTCCCTGCGAAAGTCAGCTATCAGAACTATATCCCAATACATTTTCGAACGACCGCAACAACAAGGGTCACATACTCCAGATCGCACCAAAGACGAGGTCACTGCTAGCGGAGTGGCGCCGGAAACACAATTGTTCAGCTAGTTCGCCGTCATCGTTGCAGTACTTGGCTGCATCAGCCTTGCAGCGCGAGCAAGGCATCTGTTGGTCACACTTATACCCGATTAGGAATGGAGCTGATAAATAAGCGTGGCTACTTACAGGGACCTTGCGCGTTTTACACCGGAAACATGCGCCGATTTTACGCATCTGGGCGACCTTTTCTGGGTTATCGAGGGGGCGGTGGCGCTTGCCACGGCTGAGCGGCGAGTCACCCGAGGTGGAGCTGTGATATGCCGATGATGAGGAGGCTCCGTTGGAGGAAGCCGGGGAGAGGGGACTGCTACCACCGTATCCCTGGCTGTCGGCTCCACTCGAGCCCTGGGTGTTGTCTATTTCCATCTGCCATGGATAGGACTCAACACCGTTTGGTCTGATCTCTCGTGCAGGGACAGTGAATCGATCATCGTGTTGCTTGATCTTCTCAAGGCCCTCTTTGTATTGGTAAGCGTCCTCGGTGGACCTGGGGGAGGGCGCGCCGTCTTCCTCGGACGGGCCGGACGTTAGCCCCGGGATGGACGAGGCGTCAGACCGGCTCCGCGAGTCGGCATCAGCGGCTGGGGTTCCCTCGTAGAAACGTTTATAATCAAAGTACTGGTCGAATTCATCCGGTGGGGCAGGGACCTTGGGTTGTCTCCTCTTGGGTAGCCCTCCAATAAAGTCAGGGATCTCCGAGGTGATCTGGGATAGGTCGCTGTTGCTCATGTTGGCGGTTGCGTGGCTCGTGTAAGTCGCCTGTATATGTAGGTACGTCTCTTTGTCAGACCGTGCACGAGACAAATCAGCAGGCGCCAGCGGGTCGCTTCGGTACCTGAAGTGGGGGAAAACGACGATAAGTGATGTTGAGGACCAAAGGGGCACGAGTGATGAACTGTCATGAATTCCTGCTAAGACATCGTCTCATGTCGAGGCCTTGACGACCCCAAGTCCGCATCTGCGAGTACCTCTGAGAGTGCGCATTGTGGCCGCCAACTCTCATTGGCTATCCTCCAGAGCCGGGCCACCACAGGGCCGCTCGATTGACCTATAGATACCCCGGTCCAGACCGAACTGGTAGTCTTACTGCTGCGGATGATTGTGTCGCACCCAAGGCACTGGGCCCTTGGATCATGTGACGAGACAGTAGCCATGACGGCGTTCTCGCGATTTAAGCACCGATTTTGCAATTATTTAGGGATTAGCCAATTAACGTGAAGCTGTATAGAGTTGAGAATCGCAACCTTCGTAGAGGTTCTGGGGCTTGGTGTATGGTCGAGCATAGTTGTTTTAGTCTCTAGATATACTAGAAAAGATTCAAGAAGCGTACTATAATGTTCCCGACGAGAGTTACCAGCAAATACGGAAATTGGCACCGGGGATCCAATCAGGGGCCGTGCAGACCTTGCTAGGTAACCCAAGTCACTCTGCAGACGTTCGCATTATTGTTACTTTTTGGATATTCTGTCATACCATACGTACCAGCATTCGACTAGGCATGTATTGGATGCGAACCACCTCGAACATGGCCTAGGGAGGGTACTTCATGTAGCGACAGGTATTAAATTGGATGTTGGTTCCGCTCCCTCGTCTGTCCAGTATTGCTTATCCCTGATCCATGATCCTTCCTGGACTTCTCTGCTCAGACTCCAGACTCTCACCGAGAATGGGTAAATGGTTGCATGTTCATGTCGTCTTCCTCGGAACGCCCCCACGCAGTCATTCAATGGAACCAGATTTATAATATTAAAGCGCTGGCCTCCAGTCCCTTGACCGAACTGTTTCTTCCCTTCTTTCTACCCAATCTGCCAAACCCCAGAGCTTTTCTGAGCCTCTCCTCTCGCTCGAGGCCGCATAGAAGGTATTTCCTAGTGGAAATAACTTCCTGCGAGCATGACCGTCGTTGACGAATTCGAGAAAGATGCTTTTGTGAACTACCTGATGTGATCCAACGTGATTGATGCATTTCCCTCGTGAAGAACGGCCTGAAGCAGCCTAGTAAGTGCGTAGGAAATATAGCTTCGAAAATCGTCTTCCAGACCGGCTTCCTTCAGTACCCGCTGGGAATATCTGGCTATTCTCCGGGAACAATTTTGGCGCACGATAGCTTACATCCTGGACAGCTTTTCATTCATCTGAGAAGGATGGATATGGGTGCAAACCTGATGCTTGGGGGTTAAGTCAGGTAAGAGGAACGAAATGACTGCCGCTACATCTTTGCTGTGTTCCGGCCGACACGAGTCTACTTGGTTTGACAGGTATTCACAAGTGAGTGGTTTCATCGCACACGAGCCAACGGTTCTTTGGAAATTGACGTTTTACCTAGTTTGGAGTTCATGACACGACAAGTTTGATGCCTGATGAAGTCTTTTGTGTACTTGCTTAGCACATTCAAGCCATGTTGAGCAACTACAGATTCAGTACAGCTGGATCAGAGTATCTAGATCGCTCTGCAGCGCTACTGAAAGAAGGGGAGGGGCCTTGGTCAGCTAGAAGCTGCTGTTTCCTATGTTGTTACAGCTTCTGGTGAGTGTTCCACGTTGTTCGAAATTTATTGAAGCACAGCTCTGGATACAATGCCGCTAATGATGGACATAGCTCTTTACCTTGGGTTCTGTGTGATATTTGCTTTCCTGGCGATGGACAGGGTCGGCCACAAGCCTCGATCCTCTGATACCTGGGTAGTATCTGCTTCTCCTGGGAAAGTATTGCATCGATGTTTGGCGAAAGCAAAACTTATTGCTCTTGTGACAGATTTGGCACAAGCACTGGCGTGGCATCTGATCTACTGATGAGCGCTCGCATACCTAAGAAGGTAGCACTGCCGGCTATGACTCTTCTCGCCTAGCAAAACCGGCGCTTACAACGTCTGCTGCAAACTTGGCTTTTTTCCCGTTGAACGAGCTGGGCTGTTCGGTAACGCATATATGGTAGCTAAAATCCTGTAAGTCGGATTCAATTGCCTTGTGTTGGAACAGAACACCACTGACGCTCTCGGTTGCCTTTAGGGAGCGTGAAGGGCTGTACGCAGGAGCACTTGTCCCCTTGGTCATACTGCTACAGCTCGCGGAGGGGAACCAGCAATACGATAGCACATCCTGAGAAACTTCCAAGACTATAGACTTGGTCCTGATCTTCAATGTGTATGTAGCCTCACACAATTTCGTGCATTGCATAACAGTAATTCAAAGGTCCAGACTCTCAAACTGTAACATATACCCGGAGAATGTCGAACACTGACAATGTGGCCTAGGTGTTCCAAGTTTGGAGCTTGTTCGTCATGTGAATCTTTAGCGGCACAATGAATGAGTCTCGAATTATCGGTAAGACCTAAGAATCAACAGTTCGGATGTTGATACTGCTAAGATCAGGATAATATAGATCTAACATATTATTTAGATACCTATCGAGAAGAGAAGGTTGCGGTAGGAGATGCGAGGTGGCCATGTATGTAGTAAGCTGAGGGGTTGGTGGTTGTGGTTGTGGTTGTGGTTGTATTGTCTCACCCTTAAACCTCATATTGTGGGCTAATGCTAATGAGACACATTAGGGCTGAAGGTAAGTCAAGCTTAAGCACAGTATAAGCCACATGCAAACGGGTCAACATGTGGCTTGTGCCAGATTTCCCCGAGGATCGCTCCCTTTCCAGGGGACCAGCGCAAACATCGACCTAGGTTAATTCTTTTAGGTATGCTTTTTCAGCCACGGTAAAAAGGAGCGGTAAAAGAGATACATCTCGTTTCGATTCATTGTCTCACCGATACATGATCGACTATATATGTATCTCGACTAGTCTTTATTTGGCGCTTTAACTTTTGCCTTTAATGGTTATGTACGCCGTCTCCAAGAGTCGGCCACCTTACCACATTTTTGGTAGAGTGAAGACTTCTCCCTTATCCTTATCGGTCGCCCAAACGGCTACTTGGAGGGCTAGTAATACGTATATGCAGCGGAACTATCAGACCAATCACGTCATCCCGTCGATCAAGCTGGCGGGCCACAGTAACACGACGTCGGCCCCTCCCCCTCCTTCGCCCACCCGCTCGTCCTTGACGAAACCTAATTTTCGCCATCTGCAATCACATACGCAATCTTCCCCTTATTCTCTTTCAACTTCAACTTCAACCCCAACCTTACTTGCGTCTCGACGGACTGCACAACTAGCTCGACATTTCTCTTCTACTTCACCGTCTTCTGATCAGAACCTTCATAACCCAGGTTCCCAATCTACAATGGCTTCGTCTTATGGCGTCCGCAAGGTCGCTGCTCCCAACACTCTGGAGCACCGAGTCTACGTTGAGAAGGATGGCGTCCCCGTCTCCCCTTTCCACGACATTCCTCTATTTGCCAACCCTGAGCAGACCGTCCTGAATATGATTGTTGAGATTCCCCGATGGACCAATGCCAAGCTCGAGGTATTTACCTTCAATGTTGCCAGACTAGCTCCGACGTATTACTGTAGCTCATGCCACTAACACTTTTATCCCCCCCTTTTAAGATTTCCAAGGATGAGCTTCTCAACCCCATCAAGCAGGACATCAAGAAGGGCAAGCTGCGATATGTCCGCAACTGCTTCCCCCACAAGGGTTATTTGTGGAACTACGGTGCCTTCCCTCAGGTAATACATCCCCGTTGTCTTGTTGCCGTATACCTACTTTGTGTTTGTCCGCTGTACTTACTAAAGCTGTTTGCAACCTGTCTAGACCTGGGAAGACCCTAACTCGATTCACCCGGAAACCAAGGCCAAGGGAGACAACGACCCTCTCGATGTCTGCGAGATCGGTGAGCTGGTTGGCTACACCGGCCAAATCAAGCAGGTTAAGGTTCTTGGCGTCATGGCTCTGCTAGACGAGGAGGAGACCGACTGGAAAGTCATCGTCGTCGACGTAAACGACCCCTTGGCGCCCAAGCTCAACGATGTCGAGGATGTTGAGCGACATCTCCCTGGCCTCCTCCGCGCTACCAACGAGTGGTTCCGTATCTACAAGATCCCCGATGGAAAGCCAGAGAACCAGTTTGCCTTCACCGGTGAATGCAAGAACAAAAGGTGAGTGCTACGGCTGATGCGTTATGCGTGCTTCACTGCTAATCTAGAATATAGCTACGCCATGGATGTCATCCGCGAATGCAATGAGGCCTGGGAACGATTGATCACCGGCAAGACTCAGCCCGGTGGCATCTCTACAACTAACTTGACCGTCTCTCACTCCCCGAGCCGTGTCGGCCCTGAGCAGCTTCCTCCTCTACCACCCAATGAGGATCTTCCTCCGGAGAAGATCGACAGCTCGATTGACAAGTGGTTCTTCATCAGCGGTGCTGCCGCGTAAGCTGGATATCCTTGGGTCCGGTAGAGAAAAGTTCGGCGAATGTACAAGTTCGTAATCTTAAGAGCTCCCTTCGATAGCACGTTATACATGATGCTCTCATGACATGCGCTGGCTGAGTTCGAAAGATACACGCTTTCGTAAAATGTAATCCCCTCTCTCCTATTTTGTGACTCTGAGATTTGCAAGTCCACGGAAGAGTAGGGACGTGATGTTCCCAAGATATATACAGTTGATACATTGAGACATTATCCCAAACATAACGCCGTCGAATGCTCGTAAAGTAGACGAATAGACCGTATAAATTAGACCGTCAACCGTCTGTCAAGTCTGCCTGCTTCTGTAACGCTCGCGAATGTCTGTCCACCTCTTCGATGATGCCCTTAATTCCTAATTGCTCGCCGTCTAAGTTCATCTCCTTGCCATCCTCTTGAACATCTAGTTAGTAACACTGAATACCCAGCAAGAAGCCAATGCGATTTGTAGTGTGGGACTGCACGCACTAAATTTGACACGAAGGGTAGGAGGCGCAGTCGACGTCCGCGGTAAGAGGGTAGTATTGATCTGCATTCCGTTCTGCCGCGCATTGGAAGGGAGCGAGCTGAGGAAGAGCCGCGTCGCTCGCGAGCGCATCGAGAAGGGGTTGAACTTGGTGTTCACCTCGGTGATGAATCTCGTTATCATTGTGCCGGTTGCGGTTGTCTACCTAGGGTCTACACTGGTGGAAGTGTTTGGTTCGGGGTGCTTGTTCGAATGCTCTGGATCGCTGGGTAGAGCTCACGCACGCATCAAACCGACTCTGCTCTCTGATGCTGCTACCACGAGAAGTTCGAGCTCGAGAAGTTTTGCTGGGGCCGGCAATTCGAAGGTGGGGTGGTTATATGTGGCTGTGCTTTGAGGCATTAGCCACACGAAGCTTCTTAATTCTATGGGTTTGATTAGCCCAATATATCGCCATGTACACCTATTTGATGCTCAATGATTTGAGATATGAGGCAAATATGCAGTCTATTCTCGTTTTCCCATAAGACATGAGTCTTAGGCTTAGATGTGAGCTCCTAGAGAGAAAGCGTCAATTTTGAGCTCCGAGTTGGAACGATCACAGCTGTTGGCTCTCCCTTTACTGCCTCAATATCCAATTATGTCTCAAACCACAACCAGCCAAAATCCCACAAGCATTATGAATGCAATACCCATCTGAAGTAGTTCGGACTGTTTTGGGCACCTAGTTTAATTCAATATGATTCTTTAATATGTCCAGGCTAAATCACCTTCGTAGCGTTTTCTCCTTGCGCGCTAGAACTGGGAGAAAGTCGCTGACTCCCTGGATTTTTCCGAGCATGGGCTTTGAGACCATTGACGCTTCGTACAGAATTGAAGAGGAAAGGATGTCAATATACAAGCCCGAGATATTCTATCCCGTCCGCCTTGACGAAGTATTCAAAGAAAAGTACCAAGTGGCTGCCAAGCTCGGGTTTGGCTCAAGCTCAACTATTTGGCTTTGTCATGATCTCTTGTACATTCCTCTTCCCTAAGCTCTTACTTCCACTCCTAACTTTCGACCTTCCTTGTAAGAAATCGGCGATATGCCGTTCTCAAGGTACATATCAATACCATTGAGAATAATCGGGAGCTTTAGGTCTACAAGCACTAACTCCACATATCATACGCCTTACTTTCGGAAAATTGTAGAAGATATAATTCTGTAATAAATGGCTGATGAACCCCGTTAGCATAAATGTCTTAAGTCGTCATTTTATATTTACATACTCGCCTATTATTGTCCTCTACAGCGTATCACGGTGTTATTGATGACTTATCCGCAACATGGATTATCCAATTTGACGGTATTCTGCCTGTCTGCGTATTATTGAATTTACGGAGTGGGGATTATGCAGTTATCCAATAAATACTATTTATTGGTGCGGGTGAAACGGGAAATGGGCGTCGATATTCTGGGACCTGCAACGTCACCGTTTATCCTATTGTATCTACATGTCCCTTATTGCCATGAATTCATAATTCCTTTATACGCAGACCTGCGTGTCCAACTAAGGAATTCCAACTCATCTTTTTACACACATGTCTCCAGAAACCCTAGAGAAGCGATTTACAGACTTGCAGGACCGTCTCGCCGTTCTGCAAGATGCGACGAACCAGCTCAAAGAGCTGATCGACCGTCTAGCCAATTTCAACTTCCAGCCCGGATCCGTACCGCTCGGCGCAGGGGAGGACGATAATGTCGGCTCGGAGCTTAGCTCTGAGATCAATCAGATACTACGGGAACAAGAGGAAGAACTCGAATTATTGCAAGAGGAGATAATAGATATCCGGCCGGGCAAACCCGGTAGCGAGTTGCAACATGACAAGGACAGACTAAAGGACGGCGCAAACCGTCTTGGGGAAGAGCTGCAGAAGTATGCAAAAATGATTATAATTATAAATATCTCATCCATATGGTATTCTGACACAATTGTAGCTGTCGAAAGGATTTTAGGAGAGCCCAGATCGCAGCAAAGCGCAACCTCCAGCTTGCCCAGCGCCAGGAGCGAGAACTGCTCTACGCCTCCTTTTCGAATCCGCGGTCCGGCGCGTCTTCACCCGTAGTCACAGATGCTACTCTGTTCCCCCCGAACCGGCGGAAACAAAAGGCGCGCTCCGAGATGTCCAAGGAGGAACAAATGATAAGTGCCAGCAACGACGTGACAGAGTCGATGAGAAGAGCGCATGAGCTAATGGCGGCCGAGCTGTCCAAGAGCGACTTCGCCCACAATACACTCAAGGAGTCCACCGCGGCCCTGTCGCAGCTCTCCGAAAATTACTCGAGCCTCGATACCATGCTCTCCAATTCTCGCGCTCTTCTCGGCACCCTGTTGAAGAGTCAGAAGACCGATACTTGGTACCTCCAGTCGGCATTTTATATATTAGTTGTTACTATCGGGTGGCTGATATTCAGGCGTCTCCTCTGGGGCCCGATGTGGTGGCTCGTCTGGCTCCCTCTCAAACTCATTTTCAAGACTACGGTTGGCGTGTCAAATTCTGTTGCAAGGCGCGGCTCACAGGGTGTGAGTCCCGGCTCGGATTCAGCTACGTTCCAGTCCATGTCACAGGTGCAGATGAACAATCAAGGAGTACCAACCGCACAAGTTGTCTACGAATCACATACACCACAGGAGTCTTCGGACTCTACTATGGAGGAGGTGGGCAAAATAATCAATGGATCGGAATCCGAATCGGCGAAAGAGCACCCCGAAGCAAATGGAGGTGAGGCGGATAAGGGTGACACACCAGAAGACCAAAGAGAGGAAACGGTGCTGAGGCAGCGCAATGACGACGAACCTCCAAACCCAAAGAAAAGAATGATGGAAGAGGATCCCGGTACCCAGCAAGGTAGTCACGATGGCAATGGTGAAAGAGTCCGGGATGAGCTGTAAGATTATAAAATAAGACCTATTCTTACTGTTCTACTGTTCTTTATCTGCGTCCCCTTAATAGCGGCACATTATACCCAGCTAGTATTCTGTCTGTTTCGACCGATATTAGCCCAACCCTGAACTTCCCCGCGAAACCATGGTTTGTCAGGTTCCTTCTCTTTGAAGTCGCGGTGGTGGAAAGCTCGTGTAGGCCGTGTCAGCTAACATTCCTTTGTCCTTGGACGGGAAGGGGGTGCTCGAACCATTTTATGTGATATGACTTGGGCAACACAAATACACAATGACAAGAAAAGAAAAAAAAAATTAAATTAAGAAAAGGCCCGTGGAAGAGGGCGAAGTCAAGCTTATTAGAACCACGTAAGTTCTCTCAATTCCAACTACTATTTCAACTGCCGAATAAGGGTACATAATTCATTTTCTCTTCGCTCTGCTCTTTGCTGCCGGCGGAAAAGCTTTCTGCATTGGAGACTCAAATAGTGCCTATTCAATTTTAGTAGTATCCATTCTCAGCTCTCCTTATCCCGCAACAAACAGACAAAGTATCACATACGATTTGATTTCCCTTCTTCGAATCAAACGGGGCGAGGAAAGGGGGGTATCATCGTCACTTTCAGCCGCCAGCCAATCCAACCCAAGTCTATGTTCATGAATGACGATTGCTGACCCTTCCGCATGAAACGACCTTATCAACCCAGACACCGATACAAGCAAGTCAGGCAAATCAAGAGCGCCATAGTGACGGGTACAAAAGGGGGCCAGAGAGGAGCGAAAGAAAGAAATGTAAAATTTAAATACAAAAGGTGTGTCTACCCTCAAGTCACAATCAACAACACGTCCCTCTCATCTGCCAGTATCCTGCTCCTCTCTTCTCCTTTCCTTTCCTTTCCCTTCCCTCCTCTGTGCCTCATATCTATCCCCCAGGACTATCCGTCGTCCCCAAGATATGATCGATGTCAAAATCAGGCCCTTCCAGAGTCGTCTCCCATTCGCCGCCCTCCAACTTGGCCGAGACCTCGTGCAGCGATTGTATAGACGGTTCGTCATTCCACGTCGTCTCCACGCCGCCGTCATGCGGCGTCTGGTGGAAGGCCTGGTCGAACTGCTGCTGGCTGTGGTGGTTCGCCATGCCATCGTCCACACCGACGGTAGCGGCGTTAGAATGCCCTCCCAGCGGCGTCTGGTCTAGCGTGTAATGCTGTATGCCGTCGTGATGATCTCCTAATGACAAGATGCCCAGCGTATCGTATTGATGCACGCCGCCCTGCTGCCCCATCAGTGACGGGTCTATGGGGTGGTGTTCGCGATGTGGCATAGCGACTTGGGGCTGGTGGTGCTGAAGTTGGTGTTGTGGGTGCGGTTGCGGCGGCGGGTACGCAGATCCCATCATATCGTACGCGTGATCGACCGGCGAGGTGGTGTGGAACGAACCGGCGGGCGAGTTCGCCTTGTTCATGTACACGTTCTCGACGTACGAGGGCACGTGTCCCGGTAATGCGCCGCCGTACATGTGGTGCGGGTAGCTGGTGGTCTGCTGGTAGTACTGGTTCTGGCCGAGGCCTGCCCCGTACTCGGCCGGCCGGGGCTTACCTGGATTTGAGTAACCGAACGAGGACTGGTGCGCGGGCGGGTAGGGGAGCCGCGCGTGGTGCGCCATCGGTGGAGATTGGTGAGAAGGATATGCTGGATATGACGATCGCATGCCCGCCGGGTGGTACTCAGCATCTGGGTCGTATATGGGCCTTCCAGCTCTCGACGCATTTCTAGACGGAGGGGCGCTGACCTCCCACTCATAGCCCTCGAGATCCGAGCCATCATCGTCAGAGTCGACCCTGGTCCTGCTGCCGGAGCCGCCGGTCTTCTTGTTCTTGGACTTGGAGGGCGCGAACTTGTACTCTGGGAAGGCGATCCTGTGGTTCTCACGTTCGATCTTGGCCCAGTTGTCGTACTGATCGCGCAGCTCCTGAGGCTCCATATTCCAGCTGGTGCCGCAGACTTGTGAAATGACCTGGTGGTTATCGTGTTTCTTCCACTCTTTGGTGCGATTCTGATACGCCTTGCGGTACAACATGAAAGCGTTCATAGGCCGTTTGATCTTTTGTTCCTTCGCAGTCTTCACTTCGAGCTTTCGTACATCAGTGGCCCGGTTCACGTACTCTTCTATATTGGTGTCCTGCACCGCAGTGATATTCTTGACTAGCTCGCTGAGTGGCGCCTCTAACACGACCGCTTCGCTACCTTTCCCTCTTCTCTTCTTCTGTTTCTTGACGCCCGCGCCAGTTAGACTTGGTTTCGGTGATGCTTTCTTAGATCGCGATGGCTGGGGCATGAGCGCCGGCGTGCCACCATGCGGTCGGCTAATTTCTCGACCACTTCGCGTCGTCATCCTGTCTGTTTGCAAAGGTGTTGGTGGTGATGTTGCTGGAGTACTGTAGGCATTGTGTGGTGTCTTTATATACCACAAGTCATCAGCCAAATAATTGTTTATCCAGAGTAAAAAGGGGAATGGATAAAGAGAACTAAGTTGATTGTTCGCCCATTCAATTCACAACACATTCTTTATTCTAATAATAAACGTACCAGTGATGAGCCTGTATCAGGTAATTGGGGATACGGGCTCGGCTCCATTTGATAACTCTGTTGCTGGTAACCCCCGCTGTAGGTAGGAGCGGGAGGTGCAGTTGAGTAGGGGGATCCGTGGTCGTATATAGGCATGGCCATCTGCTGTTGTTGCGGTGCTGGACTGGAATACCGTGAGTGCGGCGTGGAACTTATCTGACTGTGCACATCGACGGGCGGCGCTGAAGCATTATGCTGGATGAGCTGCTGGAATTGGCTCTGGAGGACTTCGTCGGCGGTGGCAGTGGGATGGTTTGTGCTATTAGAGGGCGCTGGGGATGGTGGTGTGTCGGCCTTGTCCATCTCATCGGTTCCTTCTGGCCGGATACCGTGCGATGGCAAACGTAGGTATTCGAGATTGATTCTCGAGAAACGAGTAGTAGTGAGTCGTAGTAGGAGTAGCACGAGTTGAAAGAGGCCGGTAGCGGTGGAGATTAAGAAGGAACAGGAATGGTTTTGATAGATATTAAAAATAATTTGCCTTGGAAAGGCTGTGGCCTTTCCCTGCAGGAAGAGAGTAGTTTAGAGAGATGGCGAGAAGATTTCCTCTGTCCTACCCTGTGCTGCTGCTTTTTCTCCTCCTTAACAAATGACGATCCACCACGGTCCCTTACAAACAGTAGTCAGATTAATCGGTCGATGAGCAAGTCCAAGTCAGTATACTCTCTGCTGAGGTCCCAAGCTCCCCAATTCGGACGATATGATACCTGCGTGTCGATTATGTTCTCGAAATGAGCTAGCAAGTTACGAAGTGAAGAGGTGGAACCTAGGTACAAGAGGCAGGTACAATTCGTATCTGTCTCAATGCAGTTGAGGATAGTATCCGTCGATGGTGACGATGATGGGGGCTGGAAATTCGTCTCTGAGTTGTCTATCCGTGTGTGTCTCTGATGACTGGTTTATGGCTTACCAGAGGCCGGACCAGTACTGCTTGCCCGGAGCGCGGTAGACGTTGTACGGCCACTAATGGGATGAACGGTATCAGCAAGACCGAGAACGAAACACTCTCTGAAAGAGGGCCAGGATGATCCAAAACAATAAGCAGTTTCTTATTGACTCAGAAGTTCTGGGAGAATATGGAAGAGCTATCGGCCGGCCAGCTGGGGGTGCCGCCTTTTGATGTGTTGGCAAAATACAAAAGTACCGGCGTGTTCATCTGAAGTTTCTCGGTCTGTAAGTGGGTAAGTGACTCTTCAATTTCAGCCGCCTGCCTTACCCTCCGCCCTCCCCGTAACTGGAAAGCAGATGGACCTTTCTATGACTAGTGAAGTGGTATGGCAGGCCAGACAAATTGGTCTGACCAGCCTGCTGCCACCACAGCCCAAAGCCACAGGCATGGATCTGTCAGAAACTGGATCTGTCTCTGCTCTTGGCACTGCACGGGAAGGGGCGCGTGCAGCAACACGCGGTCATGTGAGTAGAAGAGGAAGAGAGAAAGGTAGAGCATGGAAGTTTGGAATAACGAACCTATTGCAAAAGATCTGCCTTTTGGGATGTGAATAGCGTAGCCTACTCTTGCTTTGACGCCGGTCGGCGCAATATAGACTGTCTTTTCTCCCTCTGCGTATGTATGCGCATATGTATTATGCACTTTGTCCGGTGGTTAGACCCAGCAGACCGACAGCAGAGGCCTGACCAGGATCTTGGGATAGAGAAATGCGTGTCTGGCGTCCTCTTGGGGGTGAAATATGAGAATGATTGATGAGCCCACACCCCCCTAAGTGGGTATGAGTAGCAGGCACAACGAGGTACTGGTTGATGTAGCCTGTCTGTCCTACAGTCCGCACGAGCTTTCTTTCTTTTCTTTGTTCCCGTTTCGTCGTAGGAAAATTCAGCTCCCCACGTACTGTAGAAGCGGCAAGAAGAATTTCGGTTCAGGGCTGGCTATTGATATGCCTGGTCTTTCGGATTGGTTCTTCTGGTTTCCTAGATGAACAGACCGATAGAGGACGTGTGATTCGTATGGATACTAGGAAAGATAGGATATTAATTATCCTTTGGTTATGTTGTATAAGCATCCATCACTACCTCTACTAAATCGTATAGTATGACTAGAAGATGCATAGAAAGATTGATGAGTGAAAGGGAATAGAAAGATTGATGAGTGAAAGGGAATAGAGAGTGAACATCTACTGCTAGATGTGGTCTTTGTTGTGGAATAGTACTAGGGACCGCCATCAACAAAAAGAAATCTTCTCCAGAACTTTCCTTTCAGAAAGAAGTATCCTTGGGTCTACAGTTATTTGTATAGTGCTTTCTTCTCAGAATACGAACCTTTCCCTTTGGGACGCAGAATGCGGACGCTGGGTTGCATATTACCGCTTTCGGAAACGAAGGAGAAGAACGTGAAGCACAGGACAAGGCGCGCTGGCATAGAGGACTGCTCTAAATCACTTACGGAACTATTTCTAGCCGTGTCCGGGGCTCCAGAGAGAGGGACTCAGGGTTCATGCTTTTCTATTGGGTAGTAAGCATTCCGGCCGTGTAGAGAGCGAAAGAGCAAGCTATTGCTGCAGTACTTCCTGCGTTGAGAATACTAGCAGATGCCTCGTCCTCTCTCACTCACTCTTTGATTCACAAAAATCAGATATCAATGGACTTCCATTCAACTATTGCCCACTAGGGCAAGACATTCATAAGAAAACGGCAACCGTCCCCACCCTACGCCGGTGATTGCAGATCCTGGCAGGTTGTATGCGAGATCGCATAAGAGATGCGGTATGAGGGAGCGGAGCGCTGGATAGCTTCGTCTCCGGCCGACTTGACCTTTTGCCACAGCAACTATTTCGCCTAGGGCGGAAATTCTTTCGAATAGCCCGCTAGGGGTTACCCTTCGGGGCCGGCTTGATGCGGCTTCCTAGATATTCATCGTCATAGCGCGTTCCCTGCGATTGGTGTTAGCCGGTGAGAGGCACTGGAATGTTGGGCCCTGAGTAGGACCGAAAACGTGCCTCCTACTCCTAGATTCTTCAGTGGCGCGCGCAGGTCACACGCCTCTTACATTCCTTTGAAATTTCGCTGGAGAAATCATCCAAATGCAAGCGCCTGGCCACGTACCTTTTCTTTCCGTCATTGCCCTACCCCCTTTTCTGGACTAGATCGCGGCTTACAAGCGGCCTGCTCCAGTGGCTATGACGCGTTGCTATTGGCCCCAAGATCGATTTGAAGCGAAGTAGTAGCGACATCAGAGAAGAGGAATACTTCAACGTTCCGCACATGTACCATCTCTCGTGTCTCTAGGTCGACGCCTTGTCCCCTGGGGGTAGACTAATCTCGGCATCAGCTCTGTTCCTAGGAGGAGAAAGATAAGTGGCTGATCGGCCCTGTAAATCTGCAATTTGAATGTCAACCCCAGTGCTCACTAAGTGCCGGTGCTGTTCTTTTTTGGGTTAATAGGCAGGACTAGCTGAGCGTACCTGGTATCTGTTTGCAACCGCACCCCTGTACCAACGACGGACGGTTGCATTAGCTTTGCTGGCTGTTTGAATGACAGTCCTGCAAGTGCCAAATGGGGAAAGGTCCAAGTAGTAAAAGTTGACGTGCATCCATATTTCAGGTGGAAAGATGAGCCTTCATGAGAGTTAATACATTTCAAACTGCAGATAAGAGGTTCAGGAGGACGTAGTCCAACCGCCTTCCTGCTTAATAGAGATTGGGTAGTGGTAGATGTGCATCATAAGAGAGGAATGTCGATATGCAGCGCCTCGTATATGACCCATACATATATACTAACTACCTCGTTGAAAGACTGGCTTGTGTTCTCGTATTTTCTTTCGTCTCTTTAGACTTGAGGGCGGTCTTTGAGGTCATCACGTAGGGTCCTCTTCTTGGGTCTCTTTTGATCTCCGTTGCTATGTACTGTCTCGCTTGCTCGAAATCCGGAAGTGTATGGAATTGTAACAATGAAACGGCTAGAAACGACCTAGCCAGCTTCCTCGCTCATTTGGTCTCCGCGATGCTGAGTTTGGCCTCAGGACCATCAGCATCATGCAAGTATGACTGCTTTACCTTGCACTGTTCGTTCGCTTTCCAGCTCGAGCGACAGCATCTAGCAGTATTAGGGAGGGCTAGAATGCATCGTCTAATCCGCATCATCATTTCTCATGGCGTCCCCACTCGTACCAACCTGTTGTCCCATCCTGTCTCAGCGCTCTGACCAACAGTTCGTGCGAACGGTCGGGACTTGTGTGACAGCTCAACTTCGACGGGTTTATGCTTCACCCAATTATAGCCGCCCTAGATCTGGGGCTGACTGACTTAATTTTCCGCTATCCTTGACAGATCCAGAATTGGCGGGTTAGCCTATCCCGGGTTCCGGAATGCGGCCTGCTTAGAAGATGCCTATACCCGCTTACCTGCGAACTGCTGTGCGTGTATGTATGCAGCCTGCCGTCTGCCGACGAGAAAACGTGGAGTCGGTGTGGCTGTCTTCTACTGGGCGAGTCTTGATTCATTCGTCAACTTAAGGTGAATAAAAGGCTAGGGCTATGAGGATTGGGTAGAATTGGTGCTAAGCTGTAGGTGATGGTATTATGATTGATGAACTAATAAAGTTGTTCATACTACCTAGGTACCTAGGTCAATATAATGTAATGCAATGTGAGACAGTAATCGATATGAAGTACCTGCCCCCTAAAAAAAAAAAACCCTGAGCCACATTGACATGAGATGACATGAGATGACATGCGTAAACTTTATCTATCAGAGTACTTGAGGAAGCCATTGCCTTAGAGGTACCTACCATATACATGCGTGATGTGGGTTTGGGCGAAAGAGGTTCAATGTTGTTGCGCGTGGGCGGTGAGGCGTTGCGACCTAAAATTACATACCTCCATGCATGGTTCCTGCTGCAGACAGATGAAAACTTAAAGGGGGTTTACTACTGAGATTTATGAATTTCCTCATCTTCTTGATTAGAAACTTAGTGCACGATAAAACATCAAGTCATCCCTTGATCATTAATGCACGAAGAAAAAAAAGGATTATAGCATTTCCTCCTAATCTACATCAGAGCCCGCCCTCTTGTACGCCGTAGAATGCATCATTCACCATGCAGTTGTCTAGAAATATGGATATGATCCAAGCCCTCATGCTTTCAACCGGCCAATGGATGTGTCATCTATGATGAGCAACCTGCTTTGCCCATCTCAAGGGAGGAAAATAAAGTCACCAGAATACTAAAACATATCCACGTTATAAGTGGCATATACGCCGAGAAATAAGATGCCCAAAGTTTGATTATTAAAATCAAGACCATGCTTGGAACCTGCCGTCCTAGGGCCATCTCAACCTGGTGATGGAAGTTATGGCGTCGGAATTGTGCTGAACATGTGACTGGTCTCCGAACTACATGGCAGGTTGGTCTCCTCTTTTTGATCTGTAGTTCTTTAGTCAATTGTGGAACTGAATCATGGCCGTTCGGCACGTCTCGAATTATCCATTTCCGGTGACACCGCTCGAGTGCTGTGATGCTGGTCGCGCAGGATCAGAAGACTTGACTGGCGGCGTCAAAATCTGCTGCGACGGTGACGGAGAGAGGGCTGTTACCGGGGGAAGGATTGCAGGTGTCGGGGTTGATGACAGACCACCAGTTGGATGCTGATTTGGTGGCGGCGAGCGTTTTTGGGGCGAGAGCCCGTTTTGAGTCGGCGGAAGAGAAGGCGTCACGTCAATCCTCGAGCCGGCCTGGTCAACTTTGTTAAGTTGCGGGGTAGCTAAGGCTGCATGTTGGGTGCTCATATCACTGCTCGGTGGCCGCGTCAGAGTAGAAAATGATACTGCTGGAGGCGAAAGAACTGGCAAGCTATTGCTTGCAGCATCGAGAGGCTGCTTCAAAGGCGAATCCGACCTAGCAGCGACGGGAGGCACGTAGGCATCGGCGTGAGGCGGAAGACTGCTCGAGGGCGCGGACTGTGCTGAGCCATTGGCCTTTGGCGACACATGAAACACGCCCTTCTGTGGCACCTTGATATCGCCCAAACGGCTTGCAGAGACCGGTGAAGATGCTGGGTTGAACATAGTTGAATAGGCCCTCGCCTTATTGGGCGATTGTTGTGGAGGCGATAGAGTCGGGTGCGGCGAAGAGAATGGGTGATGCCCGTCGCCATTAGTGAATGGCGATGATGGCGGGGGAGCGCTTGGCTGGCCAGCTTGCTTTATGGGTATCACTGGCTGAGTAGTTGGATCGACTTGCGAGCCGTTCGTCACGGTTGACTGTTTAAGTGAACTTAGACCGTTGGCTGGGCGTGAGAAGGGTGTGCTGGTAATAGGCTTTGCTGGTATCTCAACTGCAATGTTGGAGCGTTGGGTATGTTGAGTTTGCTCAGGAGCAGGCGAGTCCTCGGACGGCGCAGCCGCGGGAGATGATGAGACATTACCCTGACTGACCTTTAATTTGATGACCGGTGATTTTGGCACTGCGTCTCGCAACGAATTCTTTCGGCGGCAGGTCTTGCAAACATAATGGAAATCATCACGATCAGCTTCTTCCTCGCTGATCCCAACACACTTGCTGTGTTGCCAGATATTGCATCTCTCGCATGCGACACTATGCGTCCCATCATCGACTTGACCGTAGACACCGCAAATACAGTCAAAGATCCAATCATCTTCTTCCTCTTCGAGTTCCTGTAGGGCTTGCTTGTTTTTCTCAATTTCCGCCTTTAAGCGCCTCTCAGATAACCGGCCAGTCCCAGTACTCAAATTCTTGCTATCTTCGGACAGCTGAGCTAATTCTTCTTCGTGCTGCCGCCGTCGGACCTCTCGTTCTTGAAGTCTCTGCGCTCGCGACATCATGCGATTATCGCGTTCTTTCTCCATTTTCATGCGTTTCTGTGCCTCCTTTCGAGCCGCAGCTTCTTCTGCGCGGCGCTTCTCTTCTTCGTCTCTATGCTGCTGCTCTAGACGTTGCTGCTCCGCCTTGTTGGCAAGGCGGCTCGATCGCTTAGCGTGCGCCATCTTTTCGAGATTGAGAAGCTCCTTCTCCCTCTGCAGAGCCTTCCGCTTCCGAGATTCTTCTTGCTTCTCCAAAATAGGTAGAAGGTGGTTCTCAATAGTACTTCTTAGGGTTTTCTCGTTTTCATCGCGAGTCTTCCGAATAGTACCTAGGAATTCCTGCACCTCAGCGAGGTTCGTCGCAATACATTCCCACTTCGCACCTCCGAGACCATCATCCTCTGGTTCGGCGGGCTGGTCAACATCTGAGGCAGCGCCATCCTCAGCATCGTCGCCGTTTTGCGCATTAGACCTCGATACACGGCGCCGCTTGGCGGCTCTCGCGGCGGCTTTAGCCTTCTTGGTGTTCTTCTTTGGCTTCCACGGCGCAGGCATAGGTGGAGCTTCGGTCATGCGGTATATTCGATTGTCATCTAGAATATAGTATGTGCGGTCATCGCTATCCCAGCCGGAGGGCTCGATTCTCTGATAAATTGTTAGCCCTTCTTCATCAATAGCCATCGGTGGATGTTCGTACCCATTCCGTCTGATCACTGGGCTTCTGCTCATCCATTTTCTCTCGAATACGTTCAGGATGTAACATAACCCATTGGGTCAGCTGTTGTAAGACTTTGATCTGCAGCCAAAATGTTTAGTAAATTGTCTTTGCCTTATTATATCACGAACCGACCTTTGTGAAGGCATCGAAATCATTAAATTTAGCGGGCGTCTCTGCCGTGCCGAAAGGGTTTCGGTCGGGTGCTTTGGCAACATATTGTCGGCGGGTATACTCGTCAAATAGGTCCGGACTTCCCAGAAGTTAATAATATTTTCATTATAGGCGAGAGTAGGATAAAACATACGTCAAGCCGCGATGCGACGATACAAATTTGAGTAGGGCAAGACCAATATCGACTAGAACGGGTGAACGAGGCTTGAGGAATTCAGCTTCCAGATCCTGCATAATAGGAAGATGTCAGCGTTGGTGATCAATGCCAGACCTGTACGGCAACTATGTATAGCGCAACTCGAGGGGAGCACGTACATCTATATCAAGATTATCGTCGATCTTCACCACTTTGCCGAATAAGTAGATCCACTGAAACAAATTGGCAAATTGCCAGGTATTTCTGATGCGCTGAAGTAAGGATGGCTCTTTAGGATGTTCTTTTGGATGCTCTTGCGTGTCGGCATCGGGTTCAACATCGCGCAAGGCGCGTTTCCTTGACGAGACCATAGTAATACTATGCTCTATTGGTTGCGACCCGGGCTCTATTCAAGAAAAGTTGAGCGAGGAATGTTGTGTAAATTTCAGCGAGTTCGGATGTTAGTTGAAAATAGGTCGACGTGGTCGGAGGCTGACGAAGGAGAGAGCAGATAAGGTTAAGGTTAAGGGAAGTCGAACATGGGCGAAGAAGTGGTGAGATATTTCATGGCGATGGGGTGAAGTCAAGCTTAACTATGGTCAACACCTAAATGTATTAGGCAGAGAATAGATTGCTAACTTCTGTTGGCGTTTGAAAAGGCGCACTGCTGCGTTCGGTAGTTTACCAAGTGACGTGAGGTTGAATGTGCAACTGTCTAAGAAAGGTACGTGATATATTTTTGGGGGGATAAATTTCTAGGCGCGATTCGGGCGTTTGTACTTGACGTTTTGGACCTTTACGCGACGCAACTACTCTGTCAAATGGACGGCATGTCGATTCCACTTTAATAAATTCTAACGCGCTTACGCGCCGCAGCCCACCTGGAAAGAGGGGCGAAAGCCACAGGACTAAAGTACATAGTACCACAGTACTGGAGAAAGCCACGTGACCAATAGTAAGGAACTACATGTATGTACTACATCCATTGTGCTCAGAGTCGCATAAGTTACCTTGCATTCCAAATCAATCTCAACGTCAAAGGGCGGGCATTATGTCGTACTTTACCTGATACAAGAATACCTCCTCATCTCTAGGTATTGAATAATGCATTCATCCTCTTAATGGTTGCCAGATAGGTGTACTTCTTTGCAAGCTAATGAAATATTCTACTAATATTCTAATAAGAGTATGTATTGTCTCAGGTTAAAATAACAGCTCGCGCTGCATCTTTCCCGTCAGGTTATTAGTTCTTCTGAGAGAATTAATCATAAGGCAGGTTTGATGCCTCAATCTTCAAAATCAAGACACATACAGACCCCGGAATTTCCTTCCATCATATAGTTGTTGATCACTTATACGTACCTAATTGATAGCTTAGGTACGTATGTCATAGGTAGAAATAGTTTCCCCTGCAGAATGGGGGTCTTCAATGCATGCAACTTTTGAGAGCAACTCGTATTTTCAGCGTCGAGCTACCGATGAAAAGGGAAAGGTGGAGGATACGGGAGGATATCGTATTGATTGTTAAGACAGGGGGGAACCCACGTGCGAATTAGGTAGGTTAACAGCTATCAGACTAGCAAATGGTACAACTCTATAAGGCTTAGTGTGGATATGAAATCTCCACCTGGTTGGCTATTTCCCCTTTGGGGGTCCCACCAGCAGCACCAGTTTAGTTCCTTGCGCCAATGGGTCGGAAAAGAGGCTGAGCTGTTCTTCAACCCTTGGCCAGCTGGAGCGGGAGCCTTTCTGATGCATTGGAAGTCAGCGGCGAATGAACCTTGAAATCGCCGTGTTGGGGACCCTTTCCCGTCCATCCAATGCCTCTCTTATCTTTTTCTGTAACGACATTAAACATTTCACACTACGGCGAATTAAGCCGGCAGGAAGATTAAGAAGTAGAGGTGAAGCGTGGATCATTTACGTCTATCAATTGCCTGTCCTTCTTTTCCCCGTCTTGCACCTGCGACCCACGCGTCCCGATTAATGTGTTTCATACTCACCTGTCCTTGTCTCTCGTTCAAATCCGACTTCAGACATCTTGAACAATCTTGGTCCCTCGGCTTTTCGATTTTCGATACAACATTCGAAACTAATTACCTCCTACCCCTATGTGATGCCATTTGATCTCGCCGTAGCAACCCTCTCGCCAGTGCGCTTATTTGCGTATTGCGCTCGGTGTCTACGTCTCTTCTCACATATCTGTATATCTAATTAATAGGTGTCATCTGGATGACACCAACATCACCATGACTAGATCTACCTCCTCGCCCCGAAATTCGCAACAGAACCCTTCGACGAATCCATCCCAATCGATCCCCCTACAAGACCTCGCGAGGCAACAGCATCATGATAACCAGTCGCAGGGCGGGGACCAGAGGGCACCTCTCGCGGATCGCAGCTTCCTAGATGTCTCGACGTATTGGGAGGGTTATGGACAACCCCATAACCACCATGACGATGCACAGTTGAGTCCTTCTTCGCCGATAGACGCTGCCGCATTGCAGTTTGCTCTTCCTCCGGACATCAACCCTCCACCTCCGGCCTTACCTCGAGCTATATCCTCGACTGCAAATCCGTATGCGACTCCTGAAACGCCCTACTATGACGAGACAGCCCATGTGGATTATTTCGAATCGGATAGCTCACCTTTAACGTCTGCTGCTCAACCTATATCGGGTGCTTTGGCTACCCCACAAGCTGAGTCGCAACCAAGAGATAGTTTCCAAACTGTTTCGGATATAGACAACTCTCGCCCGCGCGAACGATCTGCTCAGATGCTCGGATTCGACTTGGAAACTGGTTATGCATCGGGCAAACATCGTAGCTATGGAAATTCTCTCACGCCAAGTGACAATCGGACCTCGCGAATGCCGGGGACTGCCAGCGCCCTTTACAGAGCTGGGTCAATTGTTAGGGCCATGTCCCAGCGTGTTGTGAATATTAGCGGCGAAGGAGAAACATTTGAGCAACAGCAGCGAAGACGGCAGAGGTCAAGATCCCCGAGTGTCGACGGCCGGGTGTCGCAAAACCACCTACCTCACATGGGTATTGACACGTCATACCCCTCTCAAGTCTTCGGCTCGAATACTGAGAAGAAAGGCGATGCTGGGTGGACTACTTCGGAACCTATTCTGTCTCCTCGTCGTGGACCGCCGATGCCAAATCCTTTGAGAGGCCGTTCACTCGGCGTATTCGGGCCTGATAACGTCATCAGGAGGAAGCTTTGCGATGTGCTGGTCAACCCGTACATGGAGCCTATCCTGCTCATATTAATTGTGCTCCAAGCTATCTTACTTGCTGTGGAAGCCGCGAACAATGTCTACACTCCTGGAAATGAGCGCCCTCCCCTCTGGGATCCCTCCTCGGGAATAAACTGGGCACTTCTTATCCTCTTCATAATATTCACACTTGAGACGATTGCTCGTATTATCGTGTCAGGCTTCTTGCTGAACGCCGCCGAGTACAGCACCATTGATCGAAAGAAGGGAATCCGTGCTGCTATATCCGATCAATACAATGCAGTGTTTCGGCCCCAACGCCAAAAGTCCGTGAAAACTCCGCGGGAACAGGCATTCGGGCCCTCCACATTTGCTCGCTCTTTCACTATGATGCATGGCAGCATGCCTGAGACACTCGAGGAACAGCAGAGACTGCAATTAGCACGCCGAGCCTTCTTAAGACATGGATTCAACAGACTTGACTTCATCGCAGTTGTGTCTTTCTGGATAGCCTTTGTTCTTAGCATAACTGGTATTGAAATGACCAAGCACCTGTTCATCTTCCGAATGCTCAGCTGTCTTCGAATTGTTCGGCTGCTTGCCCTTACGAATGGAACAGCTGTAAGTTATGCATCTACAGAGAAATTTTGGGTAGCTCCTGTCCTAACATGCCTTATAGATTATATTGCGAAGTCTGAAAAAGGCAGCGCCGTTGCTTGTCCGAGTATCCTTTCTCATCGGATTTTTCTGGCTTTTATTTGCCATTATTGGTGTTCAGAGCTTCAAAGCAAGTCTAAGTCGGCAATGTGTCTGGCGGGACCCCACGCAGCCTGACAATTTCTCTGCAACATACACGAACGACATGCTGTTCTGCGGCGGGTACCTCGACGATAATGGCGTGGCACAGCCCTGGGTTAGAAGCTCGTTTCCTAACTCCTTAGTGGATCTTCAGCCTGCAACTACGTCTCCCAAAGGCTACATTTGTCCGCGGCACTCCATTTGCCTTGAGCAAGGGAGTCCATACAACGGCACTGTCAATTTCGACGACATCGTCCACTCATTAGAGCTAGTTTTCGTGATTATGAGCGCTAACACATGGTCGGACCTCATGTATTACACAACCTACGCGGAGTTCCTCCCAGCAGCTCTCTTCTTCGGTGCCGGCATCATGATCATGATGTTGTGGCTAACCAACTTGTTAATCGCTGTCATTACTTCGTCATTTCAGGTCATCCGAGAGGAGAGCAAGGCTAGCGCGTTCACGGCGGATGAGGATTTCCAGATCCCCAGTGGACAAGATGAACGACTACGTAGAGTTTCAACACTACAGAAGACATACGATAAGACGTGGTGGTTTTGGGTACTACTCATTACATACGATCTCGCCTGCCAGGCTTGGCGAAGTGCGGACATGTCAGACACTCGAGCCAATTTCATTAACATAAACAGCATCGTAGTGACGAGTCTACTCGACGTTGAGATCGCCATCAGGTTCGCAGCGAACTGGAGGGATTTCCATCACAATACTCGGAACTTGTTCGACCTCTTCCTAGCGTTGGCAAACACTATCATAGTTCTGCCCCCGATATTCAAAGACGGCCGTGGCCAGACATACGCATGGTTGACGCTATTTCAAATCCTGCGATCTTATCGTGTGGTTTTGGCTATACCAATCACGAGGAAGCTGATCGTATTAGTCCTCGGAAATGCTACCGGTATTGCGAATTTGATTGTCTTCGTGTTCTTGATTACATTCATCATGGCCATCTTCGCAGTTCAGCTTTTCCGAGGCGAACTTCCCTTGTACGATGATGGAGGCAACTTGGTCAGAATATCATTTTACAACATCTTCAACTCGTTCCTTGGAATGTACCAAATCCTCTCCAGCGAGAATTGGACTAACATCCTCTATGATGTGACGTCGTACACCAATCAGTACAATACGTCGTGGTATGGAGCCATGTTCTTAATCGGCTGGTTCATCCTCGCGTTCTTCATTCTAGTCAACATGTTCATTGCTGTCATCCAAGAAAACTTCGACGTGTCAGAGGATGAGAAACGTCTAGAGCAAGTCAAGGCGTTCCTTCAACGCAAAGAATTGGGCAGCAATTCGAACACCAATATTACACTTTCTGATATTTTCTCTTTTGGGAGGTCAAAAACAAGGGATCCGCTGGACTATGGTCCGGCGACAATGGAAATGCTGTTGAAGGATGCCGTCGTTCGAGAATTCCTGGATGATACGATGGATCCTTTGCACCAGGAATCTACCAATAGCCCCTCGCCTCGAGAGGGTCGCGGTGTCCGGCCTAGCTTTTGGTTGTCGTTGTGGGATAAGATCCGGAATCTATTCACCAGCCGGGAAACGAATCCGTTCTATTCTAACATTCGTTTTAATGGACCTAACGATGCCCTAGATCCTCGACAGATGGCTCGTCAGGCAGTGTCCGCCACCGCAGAACGCCGTAAAGCCCAACGGGAATATCTTGCCCGCCATCCCACATACAACAACTCACTGTATATTTTCACTCCCACCAACCCTATCCGGCGTCTTTGTCAGCGGCTCGTTGGGCCGGGAAGAGGCAACGAGCGATTTGATGGCGTTGAACCAAATAAGATTGCCTGGTATTCATTCACCGTGTTCATTTATGCGGCCATCATCGCTATGGTGGTTCTAGCTTGCGTAACTACACCGCTATATCAGAAAGAATACCTCGAACAACACCAGGCGGCGAATCGAGATACAAGCTGGTTCGTCTGGGTCGACTTTGGTTTTGCCATACTTTTCACAGTTGAAGCTGCGATAAAAATCATTGCTGATGGCTGGTTTTTCACACCCAATGCCTACTACAGAAGCTCTTGGGGCATTATAGATGGCGTGGTCCTCATCACTTTATGGATCAATGTGCTTACACTACTGTTCAATGACGGTGCTGTCTCTCGAGTCATTGGCGCCTTCAAATCGCTTAGGGCACTCCGTTTACTCAATATCAGCAACAGCGCAAGAGATACCTTCCACTCCCTAATAATAGTGGCTGGATGGAAGATTATCAGTGTAAGTCAATTCCGTACTAGGTATCAGGATATTTAGGGACTTTATTAACTCGATATTTCTAGGCTGCGCTGGTCTCCCTGTCTCTGTTAATCCCATTTGCCATATACGCCCTAAACCTATTCCATGGACAACTCTTGCAATGCAATGACAGCAATGTCAATGCTTTAGTTGATTGCTTCGGTGAATATAACAGCACACCGTCGAACCCGGATTGGCTACTCCTCGCCCCTCGTGTTGCGGACAATCAATACTTCAAATTTGATGACTTCCCCTCCTCCTTGTTTATCCTCTTCCAGATCGTCTCACAGGAAGGTTGGGTTGATGTATCATTTGCAGCGCAAGCAATCACTGGCCGCGGCCTCCAACCACAGCCCATGGCAGCACAGGGCAATGGCATGTTCTTCGTGGTATTTAACCTTCTTGGCACGGTATTCGTGTTGACTCTATTCATCTCTGTCTTCATGCGAAACTATACGGAACAAACCGGCGTGGCTTTCTTAACAGCCGACCAGAGATCATGGCTTGAGTTGCGAAAGCTTCTGCGCCAAATCTCGCCGTCCAGAAACTCCTACGCCGACTCGGAGAAGAAGTGGAAGAAATGGTGTCACAAACGCGCAATCGAGAAGCGAGGCAAGTGGTATACGACAATCACCGCCGTTCTCGTGCTTCACTTGATTTTGTTGATGCTAGAATACTACCCTGAACCGGCTTGGTGGGCCCTTACCAGGGATGGCATCTTCCTTATTTTCACGCTGATATACATCGCCAATATTACCATCCGTGTTATCGGCCTTGGCTGGAAGCGATTTAGGAGAAGTACTTGGGACGTATACTCGTTGCTATCCGTCTTCGGTGCCTTCGCAACCTCCATTCTACTAATTAGCAATTTTCACAACCAAACGTTCGTTCGGATTCACAAATACTTTCTCGTCAGCATCGTCCTACTTCTCATTCCCAGGAACGACGCACTCGACCAGCTCTTCAAAACGGCCGCGGCAAGTCTCACGACAATCGTCAACCTGCTTGCTACCTGGCTAGTGTTTTTCCTTGTGTTTGCGATAGCGTTGACCCAAACTTTTAGCCTGACTCGCTTTGGAGGCAGTGAGGAAGTCAACGTCAATTTCAGAACCGTTCCAAATGCCCTTATTCTGCTCTTCCGCATGAGTGTAGGTGAAGGTTGGAACCAGATCATGGAAGACTACGCGAACATTGAGCCGCCGCTTTGCGTTGATAGTCCCAACTTCCTCGACAGTGACTGCGGTAGCACCAACTGGGCTAGGTGTCTCTTTATCGCCTGGAACCTCATCAGCATGTATATCTTTGTCAATCTTTTCATCTCGCTCATCTACGAAAGTTTCAGTTACGTGTACCAACGCTCAAGCGGAATGGCGCACATTGACCGAGATGAAATCAGGAGATTCAAGGAAGCCTGGCGCAGCGTTGACCCTGCCGGCACGGGCTTCATCAGCAAGGAAGCATTTCCAAGACTCCTGGGAGAGCTATCCGGCATCTTCGAAATGCGAATCTATGATGCTGAAGACTCCGTTCACCAGATTTTAGAGGATATTCGGGACGATGAGACGTCTATGAGACATTCCTCAATTGCCACCACAAGTAATCTCGGTGGTGTGAACATCCAGAGGTTGAACCAACGGCTTAATGAAATCGACGTGCAGAAAGTCCGAGAACGGCGCCGCCGGTTCAACATCTTTTACGAGGAGGTGATGGTTTCCGCAGATCCTATTCAAGGTATTTCTTTCACGACGGTGCTCATGATCATGGCGCATTACAAGATCATCAGCGACAGCAAGAGTTTAAGGTACGTTATACCCTACTAGAAATCAACCAAGTCATGTCTAACAAAGGTTTAGGCTCGAGGAATTCTTGCGACGCCGCGCGCGCCTTCAACGAGTCGAAGAAGAGGTTCGCCGAAGGATCGTCGTCGGTTTCTTCGACACAGTGTAAGTCTCCACCCTTGCAAATGTACATGTTTCTTCCAATTAACTCTATGCTAGCTACTGGTCTCGAAAGTTCAAGAGGCATATGGAAAAGAAGCGATCCGCACGAATGACAGCAATCCCCCAATTAGACGTCCCCGACATCTTCGTGGATGATGAGGAGGATCGTCAACAGGCAGCGCAACAACGCACAACAATGGCGGCCCCGCCAGTCAGGACTAACTCTTCTGATTTCCTTGCGGTGTCCGACGCCGCGCGGCCACAGCACAGAAGCTGGGCTTCCGGGGCCGACATATCAATGTACGACTCATCGCAGACGCATCCCTTGAGCTTACCGCGGGCAAGCCCTTCAATGCCTGGGCATCAATCTCATACTTCAGCTTTCAGCTTTGAACTACAGGATTCGGGAACGAACTCGGGTGAAAACAGCAGGCGCGGCAGTTCGGTGAGCCCAGCCCAGGTTAGTGAGCTGCTTGACGACTCTGTCTGGGTGGAAAGTATCAGGCGAAGCGCTACAATACGAAAATCAGTCCGAAGGTCAGACTGGAGCGGTCCTCGGTGAGACCGCGTCTATTTCACACAATGACTACCTACACATTCACCACATAATGATTTCATACGGACGAAGGGGTCGTGACGATGGTTAGGAAACCCCCCAAAGGGACTGGTTAAGGCGGCATAGGGGGGATTCCAAGTAAAGAGGGACACGGCTCGGATGAGATTAACAGGCGTTTTGGGGCACGGCACTCGGCGGTTTGCATTCGACGGGATCGTCGTTTATACCATGAATTAGCGAAATTTTGGTTTCTTCTATGTACTCCCCCCATCGAGTTATGGATGGCTGGAGGCCGATGTCCCTAGAGCATTAGACAGGCGGAGATACCAATAGCACAGTGTAAGGTGCTGGCATTTTGTACTTGTTAATTAGGAGTTCGATGTCTAGAACAGGAGTAGAGATGATTAACAACACGATGTGAAAGCTAGAATCTCTTATTTGAGTGCTACATGTTCTACGTTCGTCAAGGAGCAAACTACTATATCGAACTATTCACAGGTTTACCAGCAACCACATGTTGTTTTTATTACTTAATTGTCTAGTCTGGTGCAAATTTGACGTCAACCTTACGATAAGAGCCAACCAATGACGGCGATATTTGCGTTCATCTGATTTCAACTTATTGGTTCTGCCAAGATGTGTTTCTTGTTTGAAGAGGGTCTCCGGGACGAAGCCTGCTTCTCGATTGTGGAGAGTAGTAGTCTGTTGACTTCAAGCACGGCAATGAACCGGGATCAGTGTACGGCTAGACTTGCGTTCCTGAGCGATCGTGTTTGATAGTCACTGAGCTGATGGGTGCGGTGCCAAGGGCTATTAATATTACATTCCTCCTAGTACCGAGGACATGTCTAACAAGAATCAAATTAGGCTTAACTAGACTCTCAGGCGTGCCTACGGAATGGGCTGTTAAAGGGCAAACCGTAACTTTTCTATTCGTTTGATTGACCTCGCTTCTCCTCAAAGTCTTCCCTTTCTAACTAACACCAAAGCATTGTGGAAGTTTTGACGATGGTATTCTCAGATACCGGAGAATGGCTTAAATGCCAAGACTTAAAGGTAACGATCCAAGTGACAAAATGCATAGGTATGTATGCAGTCCGTGCTCCTTCAAACGTAACCGCGTATTTTCCTGCCAATTTCAACAACTTGGAACATCATCGTTGGTCCTCTCCTCTTCTCCCCAGCAGATTCTGATACGTACCTATACTCTGAAGATTGTATTGGCTGCATAGGCTATTTCAGAGTCTATATAGGCACCCCCTATAATCGTTGAAAATATTCATTGATGGCGTATTATCTGCTAATACGTCACGGCCACGAGTCCCAGCCGTCTTCAAGGCCAGTAGCTCACAAACTATTGTTTTAGAGATTCCAGAACGCTTCTAATTAAAGAATATTCTCCTTGGAACCCGTTCTTTGGGTCTGCATAAATGGTATGCGTACATTTTATGCGTGTGCGATGATGAATGCTGTCTCTGATAGATTGACCATGTCATGCCTGTTGTGAAACATCCTGAATCAAATAAGCCCGACCCCCCGACCCCCCGACCCATTTGAAGCCAACCCCTGATCCCGACCGGCGATCACACACCCGAGAAGAGAAGTCTCTACCGTTTTCGTTAGTAGAATTCGAGCCTGCAACACACGCTTTACCTAGTTCAAACAGCGAGACCGACGATGGCGCCATGGTCAATTGCTGTCGTCAGGGCTGCGAGACATTGAAGACTTTCTTCATGCGAAGCGAGCCCAGAACCAGCTAGGTGGGCGAAGAGTGTTTCACCACAATTGGCCATGGTTGAGGATAGCATTCTTCACACTATCCGACGCCACATTCTTATCTTGATACATCACAGTACATGAGAATTGGTCTTGTCGTTCTCTTCATCGTCGTGTTCCCACTACTAGATAGGTTAGTATCTTCGACGCTATGCTATCTCTTGCTACAATCGAGATTTCATAATGCTGTCCCTTGTCAATCATGACCGCGTAAGTGTGCGCAGCCACAGGAAGCTCCCTGTCGCATGAACACGAGCCTTGATCTTCAGCCTAGCCCCTGAGCAGGAGATCTGGGTGCTTTAACGAAGTAACATCACTTGCGATGTCTCCCTGTTCACACAAACCCCATGACGAAGTGGACCATGTGTTTATCGACTCCTCGCATGCCTTTCTCCATCGTGCACAGCTCCCATGTTCCAACCTCACAGCTCTCCGCCTAAGGTCAAGTAGATCGTGGGATCTCATACTACTTAAAACTGGCCGAGCCACACGCCCTCCGTATCTTTTGTTCCTTCAGACTCTTCCTGTAGTGTCCACCTCCTCGACCTCTCTCTCTTCCCCCGTAGGACCTAGTCGCCCCAATAAGTATAGCTTGCTTGTTTCTTCTTTTCGTGATCCTTGAAGGAATAGGCCGTCCTATCTTTTAATCAACGCCAGCTTCGAGACCTTCATTTGCTTCTTACCTTCTTCCAAATCACGGGCTGAGCCTCTTGTGCACGCTTTTAATTCATCCCGTCATCTCAATTCGGCATACTCACGCCCAATCCCTACATCCTTGGAGCTATTCGCCAGAGCAATATCACAAACAAGCAAGCAAGATGCAGACGTCACGCTTCCAAACCATCCGATCTCGCTTCTCCCCCAGCAGCATGCGCACATCTTTCCGCCGCTCATCGTCGGCTTCAACCAGCTCGACAAGCTCTTACCGGTCTTACAGCTCGACCTCTTCATCGCCAATGAGCACAATCAATGCCGTGCTATTCAGACAGCCCTCCATTGCCGACCTAGAGGAAGAAAAGAGGTCCTCGGGTCCCGAGTTGAGCATGCTAGAGCCTAGACCCATCGTCTATTGGGGTGGCGTCGAAGAGCGAATGGGATTCTTAAACTTCTAAACTCGGGCCCAAGGTGGTCATTCCCGCTATGTCAAGGCCTTGTCGACCACCAGCGGAATGACTTCAAGGCTACTTTTTACACAAATTACTTTTCAAAAGACCTTGACGACTGCGCGCAGTCATGTTCATATTTCTTGAAACGGGGGCTCCCTGGAGGAAGTTTTTTGCTGATGACCGAGAGAGGTCTCGATGATGTGATGGGATGGGACTTATTGATTGAGGACGTTTCCCACGATGAATGGGAAATGACAGCAACTTCAGATATCGCAATGCATGGGATACACCAAGAGGTCGGTGGGAAACGGGGTTTAATGGCGCTCGGGAGAGGATTTATTCGGAATTATAGCTAGGTATTTGCTCTGCAACTTTTACCTAGAGAGAGATTTCCCAGATACTTGCGAGAGATCAAAATGAGAGATTGCTTGTTCTTCGGAATGAGCTTGTTTAAATCAAGTCTATTGATATAGATTGCTTTTCATCGTGATACATGAGGAGCGATAGTCTCTAGTAATGTTAGTTGATGCTATTCAGTAGGTATGTAGGCCCTCCAGGTTCTCACTTCGAAAGGACTTGCAAATTGAGAGGGCTGCAGCGAATGAACGGTCCGGCGACCGGCGTCCATGGTACCATTCCAGTCTTTGTGCCCCGCCAAAGACCATCGTATTATAGCATTTTTTACCAATGATGTAAAGTACGAAATCCCGGCCTGACTCATTTCATTGGACAATGGCTCGCAATTCTATAGTATACCTTGCTACCTCTGGCTAGTTATTTAGTATGGTATAATTTGATGCTTATTGAGAATAAAGACGAGGCGTGGTCTGTATTCACGCTTTGGTCAATCTAGTGTTGAATTTAGTATACTATACTTACAATGGATAGAGACAGTGAGGAGAGCTTCGAGTTACCCGATGATTCCGGCGATACTCGTAACGACAGCCGTGTAACCCAAAATGGCCTCACTCGTTCGCAAGCCTTAAACCTCTATGTCAGCCATGCGTTTTCAACATGGAACGCTCGTGGGTACGAGTTTGCTGCAGTATGGCTCCCGAAATAAAAGCTTTCTTAAGCCCTCGGAAGCTCACAGAGTGACAAGATCCTCTTCACAGCTGCGGCATATCCAGACACCCTCGTAGCGGCAGCGCTCCGGCAAGCTTCACCCCCTATGCTAAATCCATTTAAGGGCGGTTGTTGACCCTCGCTTGCAGCATGATCATAGTGTACTTCGCTATGATCTTATTTTCTAGCTCAGTTGGGCACTGGGTCGAACACTCGCCCAACAGGCTCCGCACATTGCTCTCGACCATCATCTGCAATCGCGGTTCCGTCATCCTGGGCTCCTTTTTCTGGATCCTGATATTGAGCCAAGAGGACCTGGTCGAAGACGAAGCTACCTTTGTGCTACCTAAGAACGCCACCCTCAAGGGTATTGGCTTCGCCATCGCCGTAACGTTGGGCATCATCGAGCGCTTGAGTTCGTCTGGGAATCTCATCTCGATGGAGCGGGACTGGGTCGTCACCGTGGCTGCTCCAGCCGGCCAGCCTTATGACCTGACGCACCTGAACGCCGTCATGCGGAGGATCGATCTCGTCTGCAAGCTTATTTCGCCCATCCTCATCTCGGTTGTCATCTCAGCCCTCGGCTCCATCCGATTGGGTGTCATATTCACTGGACTAACGAGTCTCGTCTGTATACCAATCGAAGTTTTCTCGGCGAAACGGGTGTGGAATAGCAGTCCCTTGCTCCAAGCACCGCGCGCAGTACCTCCACCACGTCCAACGTCGACAGAAACGTCGAGATCATGGGTGACAAGGACCCGGCAGTATTTCCACGGCTTCGAGATGTATTTTAGCACCACCGTGTGGGTTCCATCGGTCGCGCTGGCCCTCCTACATTTCAATATGCTGACGTGGAGGGCGACCTTCGTCACGTACTTGATCAACGTGGGGTACTCGCTCAATACCATCACAATTGCTAGGGCCATCGGTTCCTTGTTTGAGATTACCAGTACAGTCATTACGCCTCGAGGTATTGAGTACATGGGTAAAACACGTCACCACGGTCTATCGTCTCTAGATGACGAGGGCGATGAGTCGGGGGTTGGCTTGATAGCTGGTAGTCAGGAGGGAAATCGAGATATCGAGACGCTGATAGGACTGCAACGATTTGGGCTCTGGGGTATGAGTTGGCAACTGGCCAATACGGTCTGTTACCCCCCGTCTTTCCCTCTTTCGCATACGGCCTGACGAAATGTGTAGGTACCAGTCGTCCTAGCTCTATGGGCAATTGCCGCGCATATTGAACAAGAGAGCCTATCTGCCTTTGCCCGAAGATTAATTGTCGAGCAAGCCTCTCCCAACGTAGGCTGGAGCATCGTTTTGTTCTCCTTCCTGGCCTTCTCACGACTCGGAGTATGGGTATTCGACCTGACGACGCAGCAACTAACTCAGACGCTCGTTCCTCAGACCCAGCGATCTAGCTTTGCTGGCACCGAAAAATCAGTCGTGAACATATTCGAGCTCCTTGGCGCCGGCGCTGCCATCGCTTTCCCTCGTACTGAGCAGTACAAGTGGCTTGCGACGGCGAGCCTCGTGTCGGTGGTGATCAGCTGGGTGATGTATGCGGGTTGGGTCCGCCAACAGAGAGGCCATCTTGTTCATTGGGAGAAATTGCGTCAGGGCATGTGTGTCAGTGGGAGGAATTGGTAGTGATTGGGCGAAAAATAGGTGGTCTATTCTATTGAAGGGCCAAGGAGGGGAAAAGGGGGCGCAACTCCGACGAAACTCTGCGTCAGTGAGATTGTCAGGTTGTTAGGACTCACGAGAGAAAAGAATAAAAAGTCATATGACAGTGCGTATTGTCATTGTACTGCAGTTAATCCCACTCGAGTACGTTGGCTTATCGTGACAACGAGTCTTGACTATTTCTTGCTTCATTAAGACTCTACCCAAAAAATTCATCCTGCTTCTCTACATCCAAAACCAACTTCAGCAGCACTCATTTCAGAGCAAATCTTTCTCTTTTCAATCCAACTTATGGTCTGCTCACACTAGCTTCCCGTACGTTAATTCTATTTTTCTACCTGGCGAATACTTACAAACCTACCTATAGAATATAACAAATTCTGGATTTGGAAACTTCGGTTGCATTCCGCTCATCGGCAATTCTGACGACTGATTCCATCGTATAACCTTGCTGCCTTTAATCAATCAATCGACATGTCTTCTCCCTCGGCTTCCAGCACGGCGAAGATGCGCCCAACCATGTCTTCTGCACCCCGGACTCCTTCCCCTAAGCCCCGGGACTCGCCACACCTTCCTGTTTGCGACTCATCTACTACGTCTTTATTGGATCGCCCTAGCGTGGAGACAGACTCTTTGGAGATCTTGGGCGAGATCTGGGATCCCTTCGACTGCTACTCTCAACTTCTGATTGAGCCCTCACTATTCAACTCGCCGCCACCAAGCACCCGAGGTTCTACAGCTGATTCACTTCGTGCTCGATATGATCGGTTCCTACAAGCCTTTCGGAAACTTCCCCCGGTGTCTAAGCCCCGCCTTTTGACACAGGAGAATCCACGCCGCCGTTCCTTCTGGCGCCGCAACAAGGTCAGAGATCACGAACCAAACCTGAACAGTGTCGATGAGAAGCAAGTTAAGGGGCAGGATGAGAATCTAGAGGTCTATGACGACGATCTGGACGATGGCTGGATCGAGACAGATTTGGCAGACGAAGTGTGGACTCTCTGCTCGAATGACTCGACGGACACAACGGATAAGGCTGAAGTCAAGGAGGAGGAATCGAACCAGCAGACAAAAGGACGTTGTGCAAACCCAGGCCAATACTGTGGCGTTGAACATCAGAAGCGCTGGCATCCGCGAGTTCACCCCCTCTTCGCCGCGCGGTATGGAGACGACCCCAACTGGTGTGTTCCCGGCCACGTTTCTTGTTGAGTTCCGCGTCTATATAACATCGTGGCGGTCCCTGGGAATGAGGAAGAAAGCATTGGCAGTTCAGGATATGTTTGTATTGTCCTTTCTACACACATTCGTTAGTATGATACCAACAATTGTTACCTACCCAAATCAAGCATTTCGTAACCGTAAACTGGCACTCCGTGATTTTTCAAATTGTATAGAATCAGATTTCTCCGCAACTACCTACTGTTGTAATATCAACTCCGAAAAGGGGGAACGGAGATTGCGCTCTCAATTACTTAAACCAAGAAACGAGCCGTTCTTTTCATGTAATAGGATACCTGGTCCCCAGATTCGTAGGACAACATCGAGTTAATGGTAGAGATTCATATTTACTCGTTGACAGAAGAGCGACAGAAGTAATGGCCCTTCGCTTCTACTTTAGGTAGCGGCTTCATACAAATCTTGCCAGTCGTCACGCGGTAACACCCCGGCAGGAGGGTAAGGCATATAAAATAGAATAGAGCACACCTAACATAACAAATAGGCAAAGGCCGTATTGGTACAGCGGATATCTGCCTTGCTATTGCTTCAATAGAGTTCTTACCTGCGGATATCGCTGACATTTTCCCCCCTTATTTTCACAATTCATTGACTCCTTTTGAACAACATGTAACGGTCATACACACCAACAATCACTCTTTAAAATTTTTCCGAGGCTTTTTTTATTTTTAAAAAATTACGGCCCTACTCCTCGCTTAGGCTCGGTTACGGGGAATTTTTAAAAAATAAAAAAAGCCTCGGAAAAATTTTTCCTCGCGGAAGGCAAGTTTTTTTTAATTATTAAAGATTAAATATTTAAAGGAATAAAAAGGAATAATAATAATAAAGAAAGTAAAAAAAGCAGAATCCCATCCGGAGCTATAACGTTAATTTTTAAGTATTTTCTTTAAATTTATTTATTAAAGAAAAGCTTTCTTTATATTAAATAGCTTAATAAATAAAAATATTAATAATACTTATTAAATATTATTAAAGCCTTTATAATAATAGCATTATAACGATATATTATTTTATTTTATATAACGTATATACGTAAAGCTATGATTATTTGAAATATTAAATATTAAAAGTCGAAAAAAATACTAAGTTTCATACTACCTACCCTGTAGTAATCTGGAAACTTGTAATAAAAGTAACCTTTTATTTTCAAAATTTAATATCTTTACGACAAAAGGTCGTATCATCGTGCATTCAGGACCATTAGAACCGGAATTAAGTTAGCTTCATATTGATGTTAATTATTTCCTGATTAGGCAATTATTCGTCGAGTTATTAATTTTTGAATGGAAAAGGACAAAATCCGAGAATTAGCGCGGTTTCTCGACGCTAGCAGGCTCTAGCGCCACTTTCTCGACCAATCGCTGGAAAGAAAAGCTTATCAATTACTTATCAATTACTTATCAGTTTCCTTATCAGTTTCACATAGTAATTTCCAAAAGTTTCAGCGCAATATATCCTCCGGATGGGATAAAAGGCTCATATCGGTCACCGGTATTTTCCCCCTCTAACTAAATACTCTAATTCTACCGACCTCCACACCAGTCCTCCAACGACACATGATATGAAACTTACTTACTATATGTATCATATGCTTTGGCATAGGTATATCTCTGGAAACTCCGGTCAGAACTCTGAATAGCACTCTGTATGGACTAAATGGCAAAGCCAGGTCAAAAGATGGGAGACACACTTTACTCTCAGGTACTAGTTTTCCAACTTCCCCCTATAATAATCTTTCTATCAAGTGGATGGCTTAGTATCCGAGATATAGTAAATAAATATGATATCTATCCACCCAAGCTTCAGAAGATGGATATGTAGGTAATCAAGTTTATAGAGACCCGGTAAGGAATTATTGATCAACAAGCTAATTATTAAATAAGTAAGGCTTGAGGTCTTACCTAAGGCGAGAGTGATAGGGAGGCTGATAGCAGAAGTTTCGAATACTAACACCAGAAATGCGAAGCTGCTTTATACAATACCGCAAAATTAAAGGCCGAGTGAGCACAGCGTAATACAAGTAAATTTCGCAGGACCTTTACAATCACCACTAAAACCTCCTCAAAGGTTGACGACACGTGAGGAAGAAACTACTGAAATACAGCGAACCCTAGTAAGGAGATAACAGGAATAAGAGCGGATCTCAAAGTGTCTTTGTTTGTTCGGTACTAGATTAATCACGCCAGGCACGCCGACTTACACGTACATGTATGTCCTATGAATTAGTTTGCGATCTACGGATAGGCCACCCCTTCTATTGAGCTATTCGATACCAGACGAAGCGTGTATAGGATGAGGTCAGAACTCTAGGCCTCATTTCATTGGCGTTTGCAGGAAGGATTCGATTAAGAGAAAATGAATGTGTAGCGGAACCCCCTAAATGAGTGGTCGTGACAGGAGACCTTTGTCTGTACGCACTGATGACTATGGACTGACTGTATGGTGTCACTATAGACGAAGCAAACAACCTTTTACTCTTCCCCACGTGGAAATAGGAGTCTTGCTTGTGTCGAGACTTGCACAAAATCATTAGCCTTCTACCATCACCTCGCTCCGCAGCATATATGTACAACAGGCCTATATCTGCATATTCGACTTCGCCGCAGACAATATCGGGTTTGTTCTTTTCTTCATCGCCTCTTGTAGCAGTACTAGACTCAGAGATAGTTATATCCAAGTCCTGAAGCGTCACTGTTCTCCGCAAGAATCGAATTTAAATAGCCATCGTAGCTATGGCTCCGGACCCTGAACCTGAGGCTGGTAACAGCAGCGCGGTCAATGCCAACGACAATGCCAGTGCTACTCACAACGACGAGGCCGATACCAGCCCTGACGCCAGTGGAAACGCTGGAGTAGCCTATGCTGGTGCCGACGTCCAAGTCAACGCCACTGACAATGTTGACTCTGAAGCGCAGCGCCAGAGTGCTGAAGTGGATGATACTGAACATGCCAACGTAAAAGCCACAGACGCTGAACTAGTTAACTCTCCACCTCAGAACTCCCAGGCGGCGGTAGCCAAACCAGCAGCCACTCCCACCCCCAACCCGGACCTCGACAAGCGCGTCCCCTTAACCTACTGGCTGGTATGCGGCGGCATCGGTCCGCCACCCAAGATGCGGAACTTCCTGCGCATGGCAAGCGAGCGCAACGCCGTCGCCCGAGCACAGAAAGCGCGTGCCGCAGCGCGCAAGCAAGCGTTAGAGGAGCGCAAGCAGTACCTCACAGACTGGGAAAAGGAGTGGGGACCGGTGGGCGCAGCTAGGCTGGTATGTAAGCTGCTTGGGAGCAATCGGCGGAAGAAGACGTAGATTCTGTCGGCTGCGGGTTTTGATCAGATGGTTGCAAGGTACCCATGGTATGAAGACTGGTCGTTATGTTTCCGTTATTTGCCTTTCTTCAGTCCAGGCGCGTAGATAGACGTAGCATGCTCCGATTTCAAGAAAGATCGCCTTGACTCGTTAATATGCTGTCTTCACGTCAGTACCAAGCGGCGAGAATGCCTATGGGCAATCGAATGGCGGCAGTTGAATATTGAACGTGGTTCGAAAATATGTTTTGCCACAGCCAGCGGCTCCGAGTCTGGCTCAAAACACAGGTTTTATTTTTATTTTCACTAAACATAAACATGCTTCCTGAAGTGCTCTCGAAATGACAAAGGTTTACTTCAAGCCGTAAGGTTAGTGTCGTTAAGGGACATGCTGTACTGTTAACTTTTACAAATAAGAAAAGGGGTAGAGTACCTAGGTACCTAGGCAGTTCACGATGGGCGCTACGAAGAAGGCTAGCCGAATCATGAAATGTCAATCATCAAAGGTCAATGTTTCTTACCATACGTGTGATGGCCAGCATCAGGATCTCAGAGTTGTCCAGCACGGAGACCAGGCAATCGAGGGAGCACCTGGGTAAGACATCCATCAGTCTCATCAACTACACTCTCACTTAAAATCTCGCCGAATAGTATTAAAGAAATTACGAAATTCATCATTAATGCAACGCGATTTTATTGCCGGGCCCCTTTGTCCATGTTGTAATTCCGGCCAGTTTAATAATAATATGTACAGGAGGCCTTCCCGATCCACGCCTCAATAGTTAGCTTTACTAGGTATCCATCTACCAAAACTTAGAGAAGCCTAGTGAGAATGGGTCGGTAGCAGGGATGAGACCGGGCTACTACCTAAGGACCAAGCAGAGCTAAGAGCCGAGCGTTGTTTCGTTGACCATGAGTGGCTACAAGGCGTAAGCCACCAACACTAGATGCTCGAGACCAATATTGAGGCGCAGCACTAAGCGCACAACAATATTGAGGGGTGAGGGTGGAGGGGATCATCTGGGAAGGCTTAAAGATGCAAGCAACCATGTAGCCGCAGGCTACGGGGAAATTCGGGGTCCAGTGCAGTGAAATACATACTTGCTCGCCGGCAAGTAGACAATCTTCGTGGGCTTCAGAGAAGATCAACGGTCTGAACCGAAACGTGAACGTCGGGTGTGAGAGGGATATCCGGATTCAAGGGATTATGAGAGTCGTAGGTCGAGGGGGTCGTATAAGTGATCGTAAGGCCATCCAACGAGACCTTGGGTATCCTGACGCTCACCAAGGTTCCCAACATAGTAACGTCATTATAGTAACGTCATTACGGTATGTAGGTGGTGAGGTATGGGGTGGGATGGATTAATACTAGTAATCTTGTGCCGACAAGTCGTCCACGGATAACTTAGTGTCCGTGATACCGAAGATCGGCGCATTCTTCTTAGCCCACTGACGGGTAATAAGAGAAGCTACAAGTTCGTTAGTAACAGAAACATCAACATTCTAAGCAGTTCAAATACCTTTCATAAACTTCTTGCTGGCGTACTTCTTGTAGAAGGCCTCGTGGCAGATGGGTCGAGCCAAGTAGTCGACCATGAGCTCGAAGACGGGCTCAATCTCCTCCTCCGTGTAACCCGCAAAGTAGGCGATAGCCGGATCCTAGGGTAGGTTAGAATAAGGCTGATGAAGACCTGTTATGATGGAAGTACTTACCCATTCACCTCGATCAAGGATCATCCGAGACAGATACATGGCAGCAGCCGCAACGTGGCTGGGGCGATAGGCCAAGAATCGGTAATCAACGATAGAGATCTCCATAAGGAACTTTCCGATGGTTCTCGATTGGATGTCATAGTCGTCTGCTTTCGAGATACGACGAAGAAAGTTCATCGGGTTAGGATAACTTAAGTCGTAGTTCAGCGTCTCGAGGATGAATCTTTCCGCACTAAGGATTTCGGCGTCGCTAAAGCCGTCATCTGAGACCATACGGTAATTGCTCACATGGGGAGAAAGGACCTCCTCGTACTTTGCAGCAATGAACATGGCAGTGATGCCAACGAGCTGCACACGGTCAAGCTGGACAACCTTCTGTGAAAGAAAGCGGTCGATGATGTTGACAGCGAGGAATAGAGTCTCGGGAAGAAGGTGGAATCGTGTGTGAACCTCGATCAGCCAGTCGACTAGAATGCTTCGCGTCTTCCACTCCAACTCGTCCTGGTGGATAATGTAATTGGGGCGAGCGACCACCTTGCGTTCCAGTTCGCGGAGATATTCGAAGATATCGGGGGCATACTCGGCGACCATCAAAGGATCATCCATTCCATCCTCCTCGAGCTCCTTCACACCAGGTGGGAGCTCTTTACCGTCATCATGCTTGAGAGTCTGTAGATCCTTGTTGGATGACTTCTCAGCGATAACATCCAGCTTCTCCGCGACAGATTCGGGTCGCTCCTGCGTGTGGGCCTTCTTACGAACCGGCTCGTCCTCCGCAAGGACATCTTGCTTGACCGACGTGGAAGTGACCTTTCGCTTGTGGGTTGCGATAACACCAGCGCCGGATCCCGCCCGCTTCACTTCAGTCTTCTTCGTGTCCTTGGTGGTCAAGGCAGATCGAGTAGAGGTTGTACGAGCATGGCTCTTCTGAACACCGGTAGGCTGTGCGGCCTTTGAGACTAGGCCGACCTTGCCACCACCAAGAGGCTTCTTTCCCTCAACCACCTCACCCTTTCCAACGTTACTGACATCGCCAAGGGCAGCACGCTTACGTTGAGCGGCAGGGTTAGCATTGACTGCTGACTTCTTGGACTGAAGGGGTTGCTTCGAGGTTTGGGACGTAACGTCGACGTCAAGGGCAGCGGCCTTTGCACGCGTCATACGCGTAGAATTCTCATCGTTCTCGTTGGTAACAACGCGCTGTCGGGCAGGACGTCCCTAGAAGTATTGAGTTAGACGGCCTTAAATGACGCGATATATAGTAAGACATAGACAGGAGTACAGAGTAGGTTCAACAAAGCTATGGTTAGAGATGATTGATAGGACAGTTAGACTTACGGGAGGCATCTTGGTAATAAGTTAGGTGTCTCGGAAGACACGACTAGGCTTGTGAATGTGTATCTGAAGAGTATATTAGCTATCGTTCGAATGTGTATTTTGTTGCAATGATATACAGCGCGGATCGGCGACAGTAGACGAGTCTTGTTATAGATACGCGTTATGCGGCAGGATACGCGAATAGAACATCAAGTGATACAATTGATGGTATGGATGGTTCCAATAGAAGAGATTGACTTACTTTAGAGTTTGACGAGGCGTGAATAGTAGTGACTTGATGTCAACAAGCCCTCAGCATCCAGATGCTAGCTTGTCCCGATGTCGATGTCAGTGATACCTAGGTATCGGGTCTCTGGGACAAGATGGGATGTGAATGGAATATGGTAGATCTAATGTGAATTAATTGAGTGAGTGATCACTAACTAATGAAGAGGTGTAAGAAAGGAATTGAGGTGGTGAGGTAGTGAGGTAGTGAGGAAGCAGGATGGTTGTTGTTGATGGTGAAAGGACTGTGAATGTTTTTGAAGAGGAGAGCCAATGTTTGGCTTTTGTCAATGGGTCTGGGTTTTGAAAGCAAAAGCGTGGTGGAGGTGCTGGAGGTGCAGGTACCACACATACCTTGACGTGAGGGATGTATTTGCCCGTAGCGGTACACCGTACACGCTTCCCTTAGCGCGATTTAGTGTGGGTAAGTACCTAGGTACCGTGCTTTAGGGCAACCGACCCCTGCGAGAGCTGTTGTTTCCTTGACGGCACCGGTCCTCAATGCCTCGGGTACGTACCGCAGGATTCGAGATACCTAGTACGCGACGTGGCTCAAGCCACCAGAGTCACCGGCGGATGGGGAAATAATATGGGAGATTTGATATTGGAAGAGCTATTGCTCTTCAAGTGAGACTAATGAACGAGTCGTTGAGAAAGGGAGGAAGAAATGTTTAAGAAGGCCCCCAATCGTCAAGGATGTAGTTCTTGACAAGTGGGAGAATTGTAGTGTAGGTGGGCGAACGAGAAAAGAGGAAAAGATTAAGGTTGGTATTGGCGTTGGTGTTGGTGAGGAAAATGCGGTAGCTTAGGTACTCACAGAGCAAGACGCGATTAAGGTAGAATCCTACACGGTACGACAGTACAAATAAAGTGGGTTCTGCCACCAGACGACGGTTGTTACGGTCCCGCACCTGCTCTTTTTTCCCTTGAAAGCGTGACTGGTCCCACAGATCTATTCAATCAACAGAAGCAACGGCGGGGCAACGGCGGTTCAATTGGCCCAAGGCTGTCCAGAGTTGTAGCGGCCTGGGGAATTCCCTTTTCTTGACCAATCCGGTGACGTGATCCCGCGTTCGTCACTAGATGTGGCTGAACCATCCAATCGTCATCTCGTAAATTTTTAGATTCAGCCGCATCTCCTTAGTCATTGCCTTCTTTTGCGGTAAAACTCCGGCAGATCAATAAATACCTAGGTATCTCTCCATTAGCCCTGAACTGATTCGTCGCGCCAAGCCTTGGCCCTTGAACTTCGGAAGAACTTGGGTCCTGAATAGCTTCAATTTTTGAATTCCGGTCCAAGGCCGAACCACTTCTTCTCCGCCGAGTGTGTGCCAATTGACACATATATGCCACCGCTGGCTGCGAAATGATATAATGTTACAGCCGCGAATACTGTCCCTCTCAGCTCGGAGGGTGCTGACCAGCTGTCAATGCTCCTCGAGTCTCCCCCTCCGAAACTATGCGACAGTTCACGAGGCTGCACCTCCGAGGGAGTATGTCCCAGCCGTGGCTAATTCCAACAAAGAGACGACAGTGATCTTGCGCACCTACAAACCCAGGACACCTGGTGTGCGACATCTGAGACGACCTATTAACGATCACTTATGGAAAGGCAGACCCTTCCTTCCATTGACCTTCCCTAAAAAGGGCATGGGAAAGGGTGGCCGTAACAACCTTGGAAAAGTCACAGTCCGGCATCGTGGTGGAGGTGCTAAGCGAAGGATAAGAACTGTGGATTTCCACCGTTGGATCGCTGGCCCTCATCTTGTCGAACGAATCGAGTACGACCCGAACCGCAGTGCCCACATTGCGCTGCTGAACGAGGAGGCCACCGGCAAGAAGACATATATCATAGCACCCGAAGGTACGAGAGCCGGAGATGTGGTACAAAGCTATAGATCTGGTATCCCTCAAGATCTTCTCGACAGCATGGGTGGTGTCGTCGATCCGGGTATCCTGGCTTCTAAGACAGCACATCGTGGAAACTGCTTGCCGCTACATCTCATTCCCGTTGGTACTCCAGTGTTCAATGTTGGATCTCATCCGAAGGGGGGGGCTGTCTTCTGCCGAAGTGCTGGTACCTTTGCTGTCGTCGAAAGTAAGGACGAGGAGGTGAGAGATGATGGTGTAAAGGTTGTGACTGGAAAATATGTCACTGTTAGGCTGCAGAGTGGTGAGATTCGAAGAGTCAGCAAGGATGCTTGCGCAACTATTGGTGTGGCGAGCAATCCTCACCACCATTACCGACAGCTTGGTAAGGCTGGTAGGAGTCGATGGTTGAACATTCGACCAACAGTACGTGGTGTGGCAATGAACAAAGGTATGGCAGATGCTTGACAAAGATTGATCCGAACTTAATACTAACTGGTTATTCCAGTGGATCATCCTCACGGTGGTGGTCGTGGTAAATCAAAGGGTAACCGACACCCAACGAGTCCTTGGGGCACACCAGTAAGAGATGGCCATTACTCCCAGGACAGATTGGGCATCCGTATATTGACACACAATTATAGGCAAAAGGTGGCTACAAGACACGCAGAAAGCACAATCCCAACAAGTGGGTTGTGGTACCTCGGCCGCGAAACATGGGCAAACGGAGAGACACGAGGGGCAAGGAAACATAGAGTTGCCCTTCCTGAAGCTAATCCTATGCTCTCTGTCTATATGTACGATTTGAGGTCTTGGCGAGCAGAGCAAGACTTACGTATCGAACTGTACTATATGAAACCAAGCCAACAATACACTCTCTTGCTGTCTTTCAAAATTGGTGACGGTTACTGGTAGGTCCTAACATTTCTTTGATTCAATGATGTTTAACCATGTAGGAACGTAATTCATTTATAGGTATATTGTACAAATGTTCTCGTTGAACTGGTCTTAAATGGGCTATCTTTAACATATTTAGCTGTCAAAAGGTTATGCTGTCCCCTAAGTTGTTCTCACTTTCCTTCTTCCTGGATGATAGAGCACACCTCTGAATTGGAATTATCAGAACAGAGGCTACCGTCATCCATGAGTTTTCATCGGTCTTCGAAGAGAAGCTATAAAGGATGATACATAAAAAGGATCTCTGACCCCTCGTTTACATTCTAAGCTAATGCTTATAGGTGAGCATGAGTTCGCAATTACCTTGTTTAAAATCAGGCTCACCAGTTTGACATTATCTTTCTATTATCGACAGCTACAGTATTACGCCCGTTAAGGCATCCTCCATTGCCCTCAACAGCGAAAGACATCCGCCTCTATGTTAATTCCATGAAACTCCATAATAAAGCCTTGAACGTAGTTCATATCTCGTTAATCATGACTAGAAGCTCACAAAGTCGCAAGCCTTACGATACCAGCCTATACCAGTTCTCAAGCGGGTCGCCAAGGCACTCACCAACAGTCACAGTCCTGTACCCACGACTCTGGATCCCTTTGAGCATGTACTCCGTCAGATTATGAACAGTCTGCTCATGTATATCATGCGAAATGACCAGAGCATCGTCCGTGTCCGGGGACTTGTCCTCAAAGTAATCATCGAAGTTGTTCTTGGAATTCTGGATCAAGTTAGGTGAATCGTTCAGGTAGTCGGCGGTGTCCAGGTCGAAGTATATGACGTGGTACTGCAGTGCGGCTAGATCGGCTTGGCAGCCGCTCGCCTCCGTGCAGGAGCTGTAGGGCGGCCGCATGTATGTCGGGATGAAGCCGAGGATGTTGCGGAGAGCCATCTCGTTCTTGATCATTTCATCTTTTCGCCGAGCTGACGTGATGGTGCTGAGATCTGGGTGAGACCAGGTGTGAGAGGCAATCTGGTGGTTGTCGGAGTACATGCGTCTAAACGACCATACATTAGCTTGGATTTTGGCTAAGATGATTGGTATACTCACTGGATCACGGAGGGCCATTGGAGACTTGTGTCATCAATCTCACCTTTGCCATTGTTGATACCAGTGATGAAAAATGTGGCTTTGGCGTCATATCTCTCTAGGAGATCCAAAAGTTCAGAGGTGTATTGACCGGGTCCGTCATCGAAAGTTAGAGCAACGTCGCCCTCATTTTCGCAGTCATAGATCCCTACGCCCCCGACGGCGAGGCTACCTAGAGGTGACCGGTTTAACGTCGATGTATTACTACCGGTAGGGGTCTTGTTCGCATCACAAGCCGGTCCATAGTCGAAGAGGCAGTCTGGAGCGCGGCAATAGTCTGTAGTAGTGCCGCAGTATCTAGCATTACGAAATGAGCCACAGCATAGTTTCAGGGGCTCAGTAAACTTACCCAGCCGCAGAGCAACACTCCGTTGCGTCGCACACTTCATTGTCAAAGTTAGGGCCGCAGCGCCCATCGGTCGAAGTTCCGGTATTATTGTCACTGCCGCTTTCACACACTCCAAACGCAAGTTGACAGCCACGCTCGCAATAACCTGTAGAGTTGCCGCAATATCCACTAGCAGCAAATTTTAGCATAATGTTCAAGGAACTCGTTCCGGCTTCTTACTACTGAGAGCAACACATGCTGGTTGGGCAGATATAGCCATGTTCCCCAGCTCCCGTCGTCCCGCAAGTTAGATCAGGAGAAATCTCTCCATCTCCATCATCCCCGGATCCTTCATCGCCATCGCCGCCAGAGCCACTGCAAGTACCAAACTGACTTTGACAACCGGTCAAACAATAGTCGGTCGTGTTGCCGCAATAGCCGTTTTGCGAGCAGCACAGATTATCCGGGCACGTATAGCCCGCTGTTCCGGCCCCACTGTTTCCACAAGTCAAGTCGGGAGAGTCATCGCGTTGGCTGAGCCAAGGAGGCAGAGTTAAAGCTAAGCCAACGGGAAGTTGACTCGCCAGGATGAAAGATATTAAGGCGCACTTACGCATCTTAAGGCAAACCTAAAAACGAACGTAGTCGACACGAGCAAGTTTGTTTAACGAACGTGTGGCCAGGAAGGCATGATGGTTGAACAGAGTTCAAGAATACAGGAGTCGGCGCTGAGCACATGTGCACGTTCAATGTATATACATAATTACATTGTCGTAGAAAGGCGACAGCATGCGACAATGTGAGGAGAGCTCGGGAATCACACCTGGCCACACGGAAGGCCAACCTAATGAAATGGAAACTGGGAGCTCATGCACGAGCGAGAATCGACGAAAAATGTCCTGCAGCCACGAAAGCATATACGGATGCTTTTAAGAAGTTTCGGACCAATCGCATTGCATCAAATAAGCCCTCAGACTGATTTTCTCCCGCCATCTTCGTACCAAAATAAGACCAAGGAATGATGTATCTGCGCGATACGTGAATCTAGCTTTATCTGAGATCTCGTCTTTATCTAGTCCACTGTATCGGGTATAATCTCAGTGAGGTTCAATAGATGAAGAAGTTACTTAACGGTACCTAATTAGATAATCGTCGGCAGGTCAGAAACGAGGCAAAGGGCACCCTACACAATAGAAACATTACGATGGCGAGCTGTTATTCGGGCCTCGAGGATTGATAGCCTTTACCGGTCCCAACAGTCATATGGTTGTCAAAAGGAGCGTACGTAGGTAATTATCAGAACACCAATGGAATTGAAAGGCGGACACGAAACATCCGATACTGCGAATGTTTCCTACGAAGCCATCGAGTAACGGCCGGTTGGGTGCAGGTTTGGCGTGGCATTGAGTAATCTGTTGACTTGCCAAGCCGTTGTTGCATTTGTGAAATACGAGACAGGACTATTCTCACGTAGCACGCAATACGCAATAGTGCGTCGAGAAAGCTAATATTGACGTTGTCTTTAGAATAGCTGCTCCTGCGATCATATCACTGCTTAGTAAATGAAACCGCAGTATATAGAGAACAAGTGCCGGGCCAACTCAGCCATAGGATATGGTGTTGATAAGGCGCTCAACCAAAGGGACAAATGCCTACTTCGAATGGACTGCGGTTGTCTCGACTAGAGGCAGGTACTCTACTAGAGAATCTCAGAAACGGAACATTATTCACTATGTAATACACGTAGATGCATAGATGTATGTGCCTGCGATACAGTAGGATGTGGACGAAGCAAGGCTTTGCTGGCTATGGCATGGTACTGTGTACGGTGCTATATACGATTCAATATTGATACATGTATGCATGTGGTATGGGGGCATCAGCATTTTCTGCCTGACCTATGTAGCTGATTAAGCGTAGCCTAGGCTGCTTCGGATTCGCTTCCAGGTCAAGGTCTTGAGGTGAGAAGCCACAGGTTACACTGAGCCTAGAAACCTCGTGGCAGTGCCGGTGCGCATAGGAGGCCGGAAATGAGGCCTCCCCAAAGGAATTGCAACCTTGAATGCCAAATTATTTGAAATGACTAAAACCCAACCAGATTGGGACGTATTACAATACAACATAAGGTTGTTGTAGTGAAGTTTCCATTGGACAATATGATATATATTTACTCAAGGAAATAGTGTGGTTAGAGGTAGATGGCACTTGTACAAGTTCAAGCCGCGTAATGAAATGGCATCAGCCACAGTTGTGTCTGGGGTACGCGCATATGATTCGCCTCAACCGATTCTGCAGCTCCATGCTATATGTACCAACAGGGTACTAGGTATTTAGTACAGACCCCCCTAAATTCCCCTGAATAAAAATAAACATTATCTTCATGCAAATTGGATGTTATGTATCTCGCACTCAGAGGCGGGATAGAATATCGTGTAATTTCTCAATGACTTTTAGAGAGGTATACATGCCCTTATCTGGATGATAATCCGAAGTCAGTTCTCTTTAAGAGCGTTGCGTCGATCGATGGGCTCCCCCAGCTTGTACAGCGGGTCACTTTTCATGAATCTGTGATCGATCCACCATTGCATAGCCCTCTCAGTGTGAGATTTTAGTGCATCACTGGCCGTTGATGGCTGTCGAGTCTGGCAGCTCAAGACTAAGACAAGAAACTAAAACGAAACAATTTGGACACTTAGATCGAACGTATCCACTCGAGCGTTACACATCTGCTCCCCCTTTTTCTCGTCTTGGGCTTCTTCAATCTATTTACAAACATTTGCCCAAGACTTGACTCAGGCAACGAGGTGGCTGCTTGCACTGCCTAGTGCCTAGCGACGACGACAGCATCTGTGGTTAAATCGCGCGCTTACATTGACACATTGCTATTATTTTGACAGCGGCTATTCGGCTCTAGCGTCCCACGTTTAGTAAAATAAGGCCAACCCCGAAGGTTTCCCAAAAATATAAGGTAGAGAGGATCCTACCACACGCAGTGCACGGCATTCTACTTGTAATTCTGGTACAATAAGCTTCGACAAAGCTGAGCCAAGACCCTAGACCCACGCGACCTGTTACCTCATTGGGCTCGATTCATCTCAAATTCCTCCAAGCTTCACCGTGGAGGCGCGGCATAAGACGATCTCCATTGGCATTCGTTAGCAGTTTGGCATTGGATATTGGCGTTATCAGGAAGAGGAAAAGGATCTTCTGGCGAGAGAGAGTACATACATAGTGAAAAGACGAAAACCAAGGCGCCGTCTTCTTTGGCGCACAAGTTTGAGTTTTCTCGACCTTTCTCCATTAGCCACATCTGATGGTCTACCTCCACCCAGCTATCTAAAAGCTGAGAGGCGACCGACTCAATCTCGTTGATAATGACCGAGGACGACCGCTCCGCTCCAACACTAAACACCATCTCTCCTCTCCTTGCCCATCCTTACAGCAAAATGCCCGATTACGGCTTTTCAAGCGCCCAGGGCCGCAAGTCCAAGCTCAGTGCCGTAGTTATCGGCTCCTATGTATTCGACTGGTTAATATTGATCGTGGTCGGCGTCGTCGGCGTGGTATTAGGCAATATCACTCCGAATAAGAGACCTTTTAGCTTGCTAGATCCCAATATATCGTATGTATTACCGTCTCTTTTACGACTGTCGCGCGAGAAGCTTTTGGAGTAGAAAGCTAACCGTTCCATAGCTTCCCCTACGACGTCCACGAGACCGTATCCTCCGCCCTCCTCTTAACCTGCAATGCTGCCATTCCCGTCGCCGTCATCCTAATCGTCGTCATGATATTCGTCCCGGGCCCTACCGTCCCGAAAGGTACGCCGAAGTCAATGATTTGGAAGCGGAAGTTGTGGGAACTGCACACGGGATGGCTAGGCCTAGCTCTTTCCCTGGTATCAGCTTGGATCATTACCCAGGGCATGAAGAATCTGTTCGGGAAGCCGCGGCCAGATCTACTATCCAGGTGCCAACCAGACATCGCCAACATCGCCCAATACATAGTCGGTTTCAATTCCCCCGCCAACGACGGCTCGTTCAATGGACCCTACAACGGCCAGCTACTCAGCGCAGACATATGCAAGAACCCGGATAAGTCTTTCCTCGACGACGGCTTTCGCAGTTATCCATCGGGACACGCCAGCTCTTCGGCTGCAGGGTTAATATATCTTTCATTATTCCTGGCTAGCAAGTTTGCCATCACGATCCCGTTCGTGCCAGACGGATCACCGTCGAAGGACACAGGCCTGGTCACCGCATTCCCGTCTCGGTTACGCGGCGCCAACCTCGATACGTCTTACGAAGCTGTACGACAGGCCACGCAACACAACTCAGATATTGAGAGCTCTGTTTCTCCCGTTGATCCGACGGCAGCTAAACAGATCGGGGCCCACAATTCCGCCGTACTATCTATTCGCAGACAAGCGGCTGCGCCGCCTCTATATCTGCTCCTAATAACGGTCTTACCCTTTTTCACCGCTATATTCATTGCCGGTTCGCGATGGTTTAATTTCAGACACCACGGATTCGACATCCTTTTCGGATTCATGATAGGTACGATTTGCGCCTGGTTCGCGTTCCGCTACTACCACCTACCGATCAGATCCGGCGCCGGATGGGCCTGGGGTCCGCGCAGTCACGACAAGGCGTTCTGGGCTGGTCTAGGATCGTGGAGCTACGCGACGGATAAGAAGCACTGGTTGAGACCAGGAGACGAGGTAGAACAGATGACGGGACACCGTGCAGACGACATCGAGTTGGGCATGCGGTATAGATCAAAGGTCGATAATGCCTCACACGCCGAAGGCTCAGAAAATGTCGCTATAGGGTCCGAACATGTTTGAGGGGAGCGAATATTTGGGAAATACGGAGGTGTGGCTATTTTCAGGCGATTTGATCGGCGTTTGGAGCGCATTCTCGCACTTGTGAGATACTAGGTGTGTATATAGACAGGATATGGAGAAGGCTGGCTGGGCCGCTATATACCAGCAGACCAACATGATACCGGCTTTTATGGTCATTTTGCACAAACCTGAATCTCTGGCATTGCCTATCAAGTCGATGCAGATCAGTTTATGTGAGCGAAGTGAAGCTATAGTTTATAAAATTCAGTAATGTGATGACAAAGTCGGGGACTGAGGCTTGGACGAAGCTCAAACATGCATGTTACACCGCTAAATTGGATCGGCGGCGGTAGACGGTTGCTGGCTACCTGATTATCCGCTTAGATTAGGTACCTATAGCTATGTCCTCAAATCCTGCCTATATACCGTAACATCGATGGGCTCATGGGTCGTATACAGGCACATCCCTCAAACCGGTTTATTAAACATCAAAGGACTTTATGCGAGGTTAATAATTTTTCAATCAAAAGCCAGGGAAATGATAAAAAGAGAAAAGAAGGGAGAAGGGGAGTGAGAAGAGAGAGGGGTATACAACCCCAGGCATTACTGATTGGACAGTCTATGACCATTCTCGGAATGCCTTCTTTCCGCTCCAGTCCTCCGTGGACGAAACTCTGACTTTGTTGCTGCTTCTGTCGCCTTCTGGCATGTACACAATGTTATCCTTCATATCTTTGGCCATTCTCTTTCCCCCTTGAAGAGTACCCGTTGGGACATGCGACATGACGGGAGCCAGAAGGGTTGCCATTGCCAGTGGAGAGTCGTCGTGAATAGGTGCCCGGTATCTATACAGGATGTATATGCAGGAGAAAGCTAGGAGAGCTTGGAAACCAGGTATTAGCGTGAGGATGAGATCGGTATACATCCACTTCACGTCCAATTCTGATGCCACTCCAGGAACGACGATATCGGGGAATTCGTCAAGTAAGCCATATTGGGTGATGACTTCAATCGTAGCGGCGGTGAAGTGCGCGACAAACCAATTACCCACTGTGCCGTTATGAGACCTTGAAGACGGCGGAGCCCAATAGGACCCGTAAGGGAAACTCGATGCTCGAAACCGACCGGGCGTAGATAGAGAATCATCGACTTCAATATCACCCCAGCCAATAGCGCCAGCCAGAATCCTAGCCTGAGGGTTTGGCATGGAAAGACTCCCATTACGGATCGGATCCTGACTGACCCAATCAAACATAGTGCGGACGGTACTATTGCAGATGAAGAGATCTGTCGTTTCGTTCGCGGAGATGATGGCGTAAACTTGCGTACACCGTGCACCGCAGGAAGTATTCGTATCCGAGATATAAGTTATATAATCAAGAGGGGCCTTGGTTATGGTAAAGACTTGCGTCCCGTTATATCCGTCGAAAGTGACGGTAGTCGTGTCCGAAGAATTGCTCCCGTCGCTAATCGATGCGTTTACGCCGACACACCTGGCATAGTTCTCGACTCCGCGCCCAATTGCGTTCCATGGTGTAGGTTGGGACCAGGACGGGTAGTTCGCAATACCGCTGAAGTAAGCTTCCGACTCGTCGTCATATGTCGTTGTGTGGAACGTAAAGGCATCAGGTCCTGCGGCGTCGTAGATAGGAGAGTTAATCGCTCCGATCCCATAGGCGAATGCATTGGAGCGCTGCACCGTGAGATTGTAGGGGCTGTCCTCGGGCGCTGTTGGGAAGGACACATTGCCAACCCTCAGAGTGTATGAACCAATTTGTGTGAATTTAGATGTAAAGCCATCACCACGGAACCTAGGGAAGTCGGTCGAGTCTAGTGATAGGGGAACCACCGAATAAGTAAGACCGATCAGAGCTGTGCCAACCTGTGCTGCGAGAGTAATGAAAAGCCAGCAGAAGCAGGCCAGGCGTAAACAAAAGCCTATCTTCTCGCGCCAGAAGAGCAGCTTGATTGCATTCACTTTTGATTTGTCAAGGGCGAGGATGAGATCGAAGACACGGGGTTGGAAAGGTCTGCGAGCCAATATCACCCATTTCAATGCGGCAGCAAAGGCGTTTAGGCTTGACTCAATGTTGAGCGACAAGCAGATAGTCAGGCCTGCTGTGACAGCATTATAGACGTGCGTAGCATTGTCTTGTATATATGGCCTTCGATCGTAGGCCTTCAGAACTCCGGCGAAGGCAGCGCAGATTATTGCAGTAAGAAACCATCGGCTGAGGAACCTGAGAGAAAGTCGGATCGCCTGCCGGCGATGATCGAAACCCTTGTCCTTTGGTAGCAAATGTTCCTTGGATAGGAACTTTTCCGTGTCGCTAGCTTGGTCCATGGTAGGTATTTCGCATGCACAAGTTATCAATTTCTATAGCTTCTTCGACAAAGAGATGGAGGGGTAGTTCAAGAATCGGTATCATTGTCAGGCTCAGGCCAGCACAAGGCCATTCTTCTTCAGCAGGTTGATATATAATCGAGCATCCCAACCCCAGTCGGGGGAAACGCTGACAAAGGGGGCAGGAATGTGCAGAATTTCAGCCTCACTTCTGTAACCCACCAAGGTCTTTCATGTCTTGAAAAACCATCATGATTGGTTTAAGCTGCAGCCATCTCTAGTAAGCTGAGATCAGTCCTAGCTACCTATTATACGTATAATTGAACGCCGCCATATGCGCCGCCCCTCCGATAGTAGACCGAGCATTGTAGAATGCCACGAGGCTGTTATCGAATCCGTCGCTGCGAAACTACGTCAGGTATATTACGAACTCGGCCTTTGACCCGAGGTCATAAGTCTCAGGATGCCTGCCGTGGTAATATAGCCGAATATAAGCTGAAGAAAGGGAAGAGACTACCTACCTAGGTATGCCTTGTCCTCAGCCGTTACGAGCCCTTGTAAGGCTCCAAGAAAAGGAGGAAATAGCGTAATTTCTATCAACTTGTCGATGCTGAAAAATCTCAGCCTGAAGATAGTAGGGTACGAAATCCCTGACGCCCATGAGTGGCTTATAGCCACCGGCCGAATATTGCACTTCTCACCGGGGCTGAGGATAACAAAAAGCAAGATGATAGAAACAACCCCATTCTAATTTTAGTATTTTTTTATTGACTTTTCCGATATTTTATTCCATGGTAGCATGCAAGTCAGGCTGCAGCCTTACCGAGGTATCAAAATTCGCAACTGGCTGATGTCGATCAATCAATAGTGCTCGTAAGCCCCTCTTGCAACAGGCAGGTCAATCGGTAAATAAGAAGTATGATAAGTACCTAGATAACACTTAACATGTATACTAATTCACGGACATGAAAACGCCGTTTTTATCGCTTCAACGTTGTTGAGTGCACCGACGTGTAGAGTATTTTGTCCATCAGGAGTAGCAGCGAGACAGAAGCAAATGAGCGATATCATGCCTGTGCAGAGTTCATATTAAGTTCGTTCTTGTCTCCTTTTTGACATTCTCGTTTGGCCTTCCCCTTTTACCCCTTAACATGGAGGGTCGAGGGAATACATATACTGGATTGGTTATCTTTTTACCCTAGGACCGAATACTGTACTGTCAGGAAGAGCATACCTAGGTATACATGACGATTCAAGAGTTTTTAGCTTGTATCGCTCCTGCAATTCCAGTTCGACACTGAGTTGGAACACAAGATCTTATGATCTACATACTGGCTGGACTCAACTACGCTATATCAACTCTTTCTGTATATTCTCAATGCTCGTTCCTCTATCGAGACTGCCTTCCAGAACTTTGAATAAGGAACTAGGTCTATGATTGTATGTTGTCTCCTTACTTGGTAGGTACTTGATTTACACTCGTCAAGAATCCGAAATTGTTTCATTTTCTTTGGGGCCAAATGCCATACATCTCCCCTGCTGTCTGTCCCATTAACGCGATAGATGAACATCACTCCGTGTTCAGATAACTGTTGTAATTCTCACCCCTGACTGGTAGTCGAATTTTCTGTATAAACCCTCCAATAAGGCCTCACAATAAATCACTCGAGTCGGCGCTATTTCAAAAGCCAGCATCCATGATCTCTCGTTTTCACTGACATCACCCCTCGTAATCATGTGTTCTTATTTTACGGAAGAAAAGGGGTCCATGCCATGTCACCTTGTATTTATGTCTGACAGTCAGGCGCGACCATACCAAGTGCACGAGCAACCCGCGCACAGTGCCTACCAGGCAACCACCATCCCCATCACCAACCCAAACACGCAGGCACCACAGGCAACAAAGTTCAAACCTTAGGCAGGCGTGAGTCACTCAGGCCACGGCAGAAAACCGCCCCCACTCACCGCCTTCGAAAAAAGGGTATAAATACGCAGCCCCCTTCCGTCAATCTTCCCTCTCTTCTCTTCCTTTCTTCCCCATCTTGGTGCACGGGCTTTAGGCGTCACAGTGAGGAGCAATCCGAGTGCGTCTTTTTGCTAGTTGAAAACTAATTACTGACCACTCCTGTCTGGCCTTGTGCCGGGCGGGGAATTTTTGAAACCCTCTTCATTGATCCTTTTCGTCATGGCTCTGTCCCGCGCTGGATGGAGGTGAGGAAGAGATGCGAGAACGCTCGCTAGAGCGCATGTGGTGGAAGAGGGTGTAGCGTGCTGTAGACACGATGTGTCTTAAAACTGCCATCGTCAGCATTCAGGTAGCCTGGACTTGCTTGGCATCCAAGTGTACCTAGGTATCGATAATTTCGATTCAATCACGTCGCGTTAGACACGTTTCATAGGCATTATTTATCTGTTCTCTACACTTGGTCGAGGTATGTGGTTCTATTCAGATGCTCTATATTGATAATTAGAATGAGATGAAGAACTACCAGAGTAAGAAATGGAGAGAGAAGCACTTCATTACTGAGGTGCCATTGTTATCAAAATACAGGAGTGGTGTAGACCCTCGATGTTGATGCGCGATGCTGGGAGCTGGACCCGACTCGAAATATACATTCTAGCTTATTTAGATGGACGACGCAACCTATCGACTTTTTCACCTTACGAGTGGCCCGCTAGTAGGGATTTTGGCTATGTGGTGGGATGAGGTTTCGAGTTTTGTTACCCTTACGAGAAGGCATCTCACATACACCCCTATTTATTCCACGTTATTGCTCCAGACCATGTTAACTTCGGGTACAACAGCATCAATAGACCTCTCTAATGTCACCTGGCATGTCCTACGTGAGAGTATCCTTGAAGCGTCTCTACGCGAAAGATTGCAGGGTAGCACTTGATTAGTATCCTAGGGCTGCAGTCTACCAATACCAGGATACTACTATATGCTGCGGGGGAATCTTCGTGAACGCCGTGGAATGATAACCTTTCCTTCTCAAACGCCAGCTCAATGCCAAATTTGTGTCTTCATTATGAATGCCGCCAACACCTCCAGTTTGTACTCGTGCACCACATTAAGTTTCCACTTCACTAATGGCACAAGTAGACCCCGCGCTAACATGAACGGGGAGACGTCGAAGAGTTCCAGAACCATGTGCCGAAAGGGTCATCGAATTGAGAATACATCGATAACTTCGCCCAAGTCGTAGAGGAATAGAATTCGTATTGGTTCATACTCGACATTCGGGTTATGCTCAAACGCAGAGCAATTTAGGTAGATTCCTGAATTCAACCAACAACGTGCATGGAATCTCCTTCCATAGCCTCGGGCTCTACATCTTCTTCCTCCTCCTCCTCTTCCTCAAGGTCATCATCGCCAAGTTCTTCTTTGAACCCGCTCTCTATCTCCAGTTTTCGCAAGCGTCGGAGCATGTCTGCACGCTGGCTATTTTGCCAGCGAATCAACGCGGCCGAGGCGTGCACTTTGAAGCCGTAGACGCGAGGGACGTATCGCTCGATACTCTTCGGGGGCACTAACGCTGGGTAGACCTGGAACATGATATTGTGGAACGAGGTACCGAAGTACGCGCCATCGATGGCAGCATGCCGCGAGGACTTGGGGTTGTAGACATCTTCACATCGAACACAGTAGAGCTTGACGGGCTTCTGATGTGGGATATCGGTCTGACCCATAGGCAAAAGAGGATGAGAATGGCAGAAAACACGCGGGCATTTTCCAAAGTCGGCTTTCTTATACTTGTCGAGCTGTAAGACTATTGTTAGCCAGGAAGGATCCAGGAATAGTCAAGCGTATGAACACACCATTTTTGCTAAGCCCCGCGTAGTAACAATATAGCGAGCATGTATGAGACCGTAGAGATGGCGGGCCGACTTCTCAATAGTCTCTCTCATCTCATCATCACAGTCGAGGTCGAAGACGTCTGTGATGAGGTCTAGAGCATATTGATAATACTGAACTTCCGTGTTAAGGCCAGTCAGGTTGAAGCGGTCAGTGAGATAGTCCTCATCAATCTCGCAAAAATACTCGTTTCCACGTGAGGAAATGAACTAAAAGCATGCAGTTAGCGCCGAGATCAGGGGAATATTCGGTAAGGCGTTCATAGAGTCTTAAGTCTAAGTTGGATCTACACCACACTAAAGAAACGCGCCCAATCTCTCTGGTACTGACGATATCTTTCCAGCTGATAAATTCTGGCAAGGCCATGGTGGGAAGGCGAGATCCCAAGCGGAAAAGCCTCTGGAAATTCTTTGGTATCGGACGGTATGGTCCAAAAGGAGGAAGAGAGGACGTCTCCGACGACAAGTACTCCATGTTCGGTAACAAGAGCTATATCGGTGACGATATGAATATCCACACAGAAAGGTGAATTATGATGCTAATGCACAGAGTTGAGTTTGTCGTGGGTCATTGCCAAGTATATCAGCTTCAACAAAGGATACCTCGAACAATGAACCATGGATAACGCGTTTTTGGAAGGAGTGCGCGGTCGGTGCCACCTCATTGTTTCCGGAATTTACTGCGCGGGCCCCCGCCTATCTTTACCAACAAAAGGAAAACTTAAGAAAATGAGTGCACTTACCCAGTCTCGCCAATAGCTGGTGTAGTCACTATCGGACTCGGAAGCAAACTCGTCCATCATGGCTGCGTTGAGGCAGTCGTGATAGGCTGGTTAGGTACCTTTAAGGAGATGAGTCGAGCCGATACGTGACGCGACGTCCGACACCAACTGGTAGATTCCTGTGCTACGGGTATAGAATAGAGAACTAGATATAGGATCTCTGTGATGTGATGGCCCTTTAGGTCGTATCCATGGATGAGAAAACGACGGTGGCGGAGGGGTTCAGGCGCAAACAAAACGGCGGCGAAGTTCATGAAATGCCGTCAATGTTTGGTGGGTTGGTGGGGGTTCGAAAGACTGGTAGACCGGGTGGATCCACTTCAGCCTCAAGAGGTTTCCAACGATGTGGAACCAAAGATCGGAGCTTCCATTAAACTAACCGAGGTTTAACCGCCCATTACTACACCTACGTACATGTACCGAGATGCTTTCAACATTTGATTCCTGACGCTTGCACGATGCAATACGGAAAGAATTGTTGCGTATTTCATAGTCATTTTATCTAAGCTCGGAAAAACACAGATCAACGCTATAACAGACTAGTCTGTGTCTGTATTCCTCTCTACCTCCAAACGTATGTTGAAGGCAGCCTAAGATTTACAATGCAATCCTTCAGTCGCTACCTATATACGAATAATGTGGTCTATTTCCCGCTCGACCTGTCGTATCCTAAGCCATTGTTGTATTATATCGGACTCGCCGTGCCAAAGCTGCTAATGTCACTAGCTGACTGTACGTCGGAACCGATATCTGAGTTTTGTCGGGTCAAGCGGGAATTACCATTAGGTTTCAGCGTCGGTACCTCGAGTCTGGACATTATATCGGTGTCGTCCGTATCTTGCTTGACCCGGATGTTGACTAGTTCCATCGCCTCTCTTAACGTCTCCCCACTTTCGTCCATCGCCGCCAGAAACCGAGCTAGTTCCTTGCAAAGCTCCCAATCCTCTTCTCGTATAGCTCGAGAGAAAAGCCGCACCGACTGCTCCGATGCAGCGCCTAGCTCTTCGAATGTGTGTAATATTAATAGATAACCGCCGGCTGTCTTCAAGGAACCGCGTTGCAGCGACTCTTCGAATAACTCTTGCGGTGGAGGTAGGTACGCAAAGAGTGTTCGCCACGATCTAACCTCTGTTTTTCTTGTACATTGGACTACAATGTCTAGATACTGCTTGAAGGATGACAAAAGCGAGAGCACTCTGGGAAGAATGGCAGCCTCTGGCTTAGGTGCTGAATCAACCTCCTCGTCAAGGACATGGTGAAGTAGGACCTCTAATCCGTGGGCGAAGTACTCGAGATTTTGGTATTGTTGAGCTAATCTGAGTGCAGCAGCAGAATTATTCGCCACCAGGTAAAATCTCAAAATTTCCGGGAGGAAGAGGTGAGTCTATATGTTATTAGCTTAGTAAAGAGACAAGAAAGCGGGCTACCTACTCTGATAGAGAAACGGAAAAAGGAGAAGCTGATGTCTCTACGTTGGACTAGTTCAGGTTCAACTCCCAACACAATTCCTTTACCTAACAGAATTGAGAGAGGATAGAAGTCGATAGGCATAGATACTGTTGGGGGCAGCTCCTTTGAATGCTCAATCGAAGTCGCTCGTAAGACATCTTGGATATCTGGCCAGACCTTTAACTCATGGCCTTCAAATACCCAAAGTGAATTTCGAAGACTACTCTCCTCGGCGTCTATAGAGAAACCCGCACTGGATTCGCTTAGCATATTGACAGATAATTGGTCCCTCATGCTTGCGTAGAATTCTACATTGTGTGAGATGACGCGCATGTCATATTTGAGCTGCCCTTCGTTATTTACTGACGGCTGGAGAAGGACGAGCTTCCCATCCACCAGGAATAGTACCGAGGCAAACGCAACGTCTTGTGATGGATCGCCATCAACCATCTGGCTTTCGGGCAATATCCAGCTGAGCCCCCTGACTCTCGCGGGCGATCTGACAATGCCATGGAAAGCGATTTGCCCAACTTGTATGGGTCGTACTGCGCCGGAAACGGGTGCGAAGACGAAGTGATAGAGAAGGTTATCATAGGTGTAGACTAGCAAAGAGTCTTCCCCGGACGGAGTGATCAAGACAATGGGCGCTGGCATCTGCTGAGTGAACACAACTGTCGAGCTCTCTAGGGCAGCTTCTCTCGAATATAGACGGAGCTCATACGATCTGTTGGCCTCGACGGCGGCCACTAGGATGTGCTGATACCAACACATTCCACCCCTGACTTGAAATTCGTTCTCCATGGCCTCATTTGCGAACGTCTTCCACCTACCGCTGTTGACGCTGTAGTGTGCCAGTCCACGCCTCCCCGCAACTGCGACATACCTGCCATCAGAAGATACGACAGTACATTTGATTGGCCACTGATTTAGAAGGTAGTTGGAGGGAATTCGGGCATTATGCCAGAGGAACGGCTCAGCAGATATGCTAGTGAGGTCTGGGAGATCATAGCCCCGGTAAACCATAACACTAGACGAGCTTTGCAGCACCGTGCGGAAAAGGTTAGGAGGTGTGTAACAACCGGTTACTGCACTCCGCGCCATCTCCAGCAACCATACAGACTCGCTCTGGCGAGCAACTATCAGGACCTCGCAGGCCCCACCAATCCAACTCGCTTCTGTTACTCCATTGAGCCATGATTCCTGGTTAGCAGAAGTGATGGAGGGATTGGCGTTGAAACTATGACTAGCAGTCTTGCCAAAAACACTCCACGTCGCCCATCCATTTTCATAACCAGCGAAGAGGCAATAGCCATCTGGCGAATAGCTCAATGTTATTAATGGACCGGAAGTCTCAGACGAGACTGGCAGTCGGTGGACATGAGAAGGAGGGATGTTGCCAGCATAGTCTCTGGCAGAGTATACACGAATACTCCCATCAGCGCACCCCACGGCAATCAACGAGAATCGAGCATTGACGACTGCTCTAACTGCATTATCACTGTGTCCAAGCGGTGAATGGAAGCAATAACCTTTGAATAATTTCTTTGGATCGAAGTCGGGGCTATCCTTATTCTTAGTGGCTGAGATTCGCTGAACGGCGTAAGCTTTCCCGTCGCTCGTGACCCAAGTAGAGAGGTTCATAGGTCGATCATGAGTCATTTCTTTAATTGATACCTTCTTCTCTAACCAACCCATGCGGCTGACGAGCTCGGTGCTGGTCTGGTTACCAGTGCTGTCCGGGGTCCATCGTATGCACTGAACAGCTGCAGGCTTCTTGGTCGCGACGACTAACTCGTCATCAAGAGCAATGGCACATTCGATACCGGCGTCAACTTTTATTACCCTACGGAAGCGGACACTTATGTCGCGAACTCCAGCCCCCTCGCCTGGGCCTAAAAGGATCTGGTCCGGTGTATTATTGCCCGGCCCCCCGAAGTGGCTCTGGCGCCGTCTCTGGATGTTATTATGGTCCGAAAAATGAGGCTTGTAAACGCGGGATTCGGCATCAGTTGCAAGCGAGTACGTGATCAAGTATCCCAAGCTTGTCTGGACGACGAAGATAACGGAGTCGGGTCTAAGTAGTAGCGCGACATTAGTACCGTAGGACCTAATGGACGATTCGGATCGGACAACGACAGCCTGAATCACAGTAGGCTGGAGATAAGCATGATTGAGATTAGTGTATATGCCATTGAAAGTCCTACTTATAGCACGAACCTTGGTTTGCCATATTGTCATAGTAGTGGCTGTAATGACAGCGAATAAATGGCCAGTCCTAGATACTTTCAACGCAATAATTGGATCTCCAGCCGGAATGCTGCCTCCCCCAGATCCTACAAGATATTGCTGCGAATTCGAGCTGGCCCCATCGTGAAAGACGTCATGTTCTACTGAGTTTATAGCCGGGGTTGCCGGTGTTCTGAGGCCCGGCGTGATAGGTGGTATATGGGCATCCGGTACGCTTCGGTCCTTTTCATCTAGTAGCACGGGAGGTGGCGGTTCGGAGCTCGACAAGGAGTCGGTGTCGGCGGCTGAACCGGAAGCAAGGCCATCGTTGGATACGGCAAAGTTGGTCTTAGCTGAAGCTCGGCTGGTGGTCGTCGCGTATATTCTAGGGGTTCCAATGGGCCAGTACATGGCTAATACAGGCCTTTGGAACCTTCATCAGTATGCCCAAGCGACGGCAGGTCATAGGAAGGGTGTAGAATGAATATGAGCAGCCAACTGCGCCACTACGTCAACGTTCCATTAATTTGTAACATGGTTAAGATGTGAAAGTAGACGAGCTTCAACTTCAATTAGGAAGGCTGGCCTCGTATCATATCTGGAGATGTACATATACCAATCAAGTACATAGGTACATACTGTAATTGCCCGGGTGGGTAAGTGGGTAAGTGCGACATGGAACGTAGGTTTTCTTTTACGAATTTAAAGCAGTTTATGCATCTAAAGTGGATGTAGTGGCTGTAGGAAGGACCACTTACTGACTTGAAATGCTAAGGTTCCGGCGCGCGGACGCCAAAGGCAAATGGTCTTTGAACATATTGACAATTGAAGTTTCGACGAACACATTACATTCTGGTTCCTGTTATTTTTTCTATCAATAATCATCATATACAACCTGTCTTGGCATGCGACAGCATATCTGCCTCGATCATATTCATTTCATGGTCCTTCTAAGTCGCTAGAAGCACCTAAACATGGCGCGCATAGCACCTAGAACGTCTGTTGCGCCTGAGAGGCTGAAGACTCTAATACCCTCTTTGAAGCCAACCATCTATCAAGATCCAAGTGCCAATAAGAATCCAAATAAGTAAGTCGATACCCCGTATATACTCACCGTTTGTGAATTACTTGCACTGAGCTCATGTTGCTTTACAATGACATGAAATAGGCTCTATGTCGTAATCTAAGTGAACCTCAATAACATCAAGCCTAGATACCTAGCTAACCACCTTACTAGCATCCGTACAATCGCCTGGAACCCGTTGGGTACTTACATTGCGACTGGTTGTGTGGACAAAACCCTGCGTGTCTGTGCGTCACCAATCTTCAGCCCATCACCTATCTATTAAGGCGTATATATTTTCCCCCCTGCGATACAACATTCAGGGGTCCTTCATTCAGTCTATAACTTGGCTAGGCTTCCACCAGGCTACTTTGCTATATGAACGCTAATGTATCATTGCTAACCCAACATTTCTATCTATAGGGAACGCGGACAAGCCTAATGTGCGTCAGACGACCGAATTGAAAGGTCATACAGCATCTATTGAAAAGGTCGCCTTTAACCCTGCCAAGGATCTCGAGTTATGCAGTGTGAGCAGCGATGGTGTGGTCAGATTCTGGGATGTCAAAAACAAACAAGTCTTGAACGAGGTCAAGGGCCTAGGAGAGACGTTTACTTTGGCCTGGGCTCCCCGTGGTGAATGTGTTGTAGTTGGGAACAAAGTAAGTATCCCGGTCCAGCTGCCCTTCTCAATTCTAACTCTGTATTTTAGGAGGATAAGCTATTTGTTATTTCACCAACCCAAAGTACGCCCATAGCGTCACACCAACAACCCGTGCAGACAAACAGCATTACGTTCTGCTGGAGTGGTCAGAGGATATTTACTAGTACGGGAGATGGAAAGACGAGAATCCTCTCCTTCCCTGAATTCGAACCCGCCTATCAGTTCGACTACAAAGAAGGGCCAGACGCCGAGTTTAAGCTGACCGGGCACACCTCATCCTGCATAGCTGTTGAGCTACACCCATTCAATCGGTACCTGGCTACAGGCGGAACCGACTCGTTGATTGCTCTTTGGGAGACGACGGAATGGAACTGTCTCAGAACTGCGACTAAGATGACCGGTCCAGTTCGCAGCCTTAGTATGTGATTAGACTGATTATATACGACTTGGTTCGTGTTAACATTATGGCGTAGGTTTCTCTTGGGACGGCCTCTACATTGTAGGTGGGAGTGACGAAGGTGAGTCTCGAAGCATATCGCATCTAGGTTGAACCATTGTCTAACATGGGCATCACGCCTTTGCAGGATCTGGCTTAGAGATCTTCAATTCTGAGACTGGCGAACATCTCTGTACTTACAAGACCGTGTCACCTTCTCCAGTCGTTGCCTGGGCCCCGAATCGATATGCGCTCGCATATGCTGATTCGGGCAGTTTGAGAGTAATAGGGGCTAGTACTGGGGCTAAATAGGAAAATCCCGAGGAACTGAATGAGGTCCCTGGGGTGTGTAAGAAGGAGCCTGATCCCGATTGACATTCGAGACGTTTGGTCATTGATTACACGAAGAACTTGACATCGAGATAGGACTTGCAGATTCGAGGATCGTGGTGGAGGAAGGTCCCAATTTGCGTTTCTGTTATATCCTACAGTGGACGCACCAAATGTGCAGTACTAGGCGTTTGGCAGACTGCTTATTCTTAGTATTAGGAACGTGATGCCCTTGAGGTATTGGTCGACAAATTCTGGGCGACACGAGCTCTGTTATATGAGAGGTCTCGAAAAGACAGTGTCCTCTTAATAAGAAATAAAATAAAAAAGTCCATCCGGAAAATAACGCTTAGCCTTCTCAAATCAAATGGATAACTAACATCAAATGCCTCGAATTTTTGATGGTACTAGCTGGGTTTTTATCATATGCTGATGCGACGGAGTAGAAGATAATCTCGAAGGAAAGAACCTCGTTAACGGCCTCTACCTTGTATGCAGCTATGTGGCTTAGACTTGACCGTGTCGACTCGTACCCACTTTCAGCCCTAAGACATATTTACATTAGTAATTACGACTAGATCTTCTCCTTTGTTCTGCAGATCTAATTGGTGGTCATGGCTGCCTAGGATTCCCATGTGCCTCCATGTCGCATTTCGTTGATATGGACGCCCACTCTTCCTGCTGCCTACCACCTATGCCTATGCTTAGGGGCCTCTGTATCTTATTTGCTGACACGGCCGCGTGGCTAGCATTGATCCAATCTATACTTGACACTCATTGCTAACAAACCCGCTGACCTGCGAATCTTGTCAGACTGAGTGGCTCATTAGCATTAACATCTTGGCATTAGAATAGTAAACCAATTCCACCTAGAAGAGAGATCCAGATAGGTAGATGGGATCCCATTCCCCACCTTGCCTGATTCGAAGGCCCCCCAAAACGACGCTCCTCACAGCCTTCTTCTAGATTTTACCTGTCTTCCCGCAAGCGCTTAGGGGTTGAAATTCCGGCCGTAAGATCTGACACTACACCGACTAAATTCGACGACGGATAGTAAAGCATCAAAACAGAGTACCTAAGAAGGAAATATTGGAAGGGAGAAAGATAGTATTGGATTGCCCTATCGCTGGCATCTTTTGCACCGCAGCCCCCGAATTGGCGCGTGTTTCGATCAAAGTGCTCATGCTTCGAGCCGTTATAGTGGCTTGAAGCCGAAGCGCATCCCGAAATACATATCTCCGCTATCCGGGTTTCCCTACCGACCCAAGGCGGAGCGTCTAGCCTCTCTCACCACATCGTTTAATCGTACCATTGGACAATGTCCACTTCAACTAATGACGCCGCTGGTGCCGCGGCTAACGATTCCGGGTCTCAAGGTACCGGCAATAGCCCGACCGACACAAGCCCACCAGCCGCGACCCAAAGTCTGAATAACGGCAACATCCCTAGACCGAAGCGACTAGCGTGTATGATATGCCGGAAACGCAAGCTTAGATGCGACGGCGTCAAGCCTAGTTGTAGTACCTGTACGAGATTGGGACACGCTTGCGCATACGATGAAGTGAGACGGAAGAGCGGTCCAAAAAGAGGCTACGTGAAGGCCTTAGAAGAGAGACTGAGTGAGTATTTGTTGAATGGGATCCGTATTAGAGTGAGAAGGTAGAAACTAAGACACCTCACTCCCACCAGAACAAGTCGAGACGCTCTTGAATAAAACCCAGGAACCGTCGACGGTAACTAGGCCGGATGTGGCCAAAACGCCCAACGTCACGTTCGAACAGAACCACACTCAACAGGCTCCTCCGACACCCAACTTCACTGTCCCAAATCCCAATATAGCTATTCCACGTGATCGCGATATGGACCGATGGCGTTACAATGGGGAATCGCCTCAAGCTGGCGGCGGTATTGATGACTTCAACTTCAATGGGAACATGACAATGAACATGGGTGGCATGGACAACAGCTTCACGTGGGAGATGATTGGCCTAGGATTAGAGGAACCTCTACCACCCCAAGAGACGATCGATGAGCTGTAAGCAATCTTATATCCTACCAGGTATATATACACGACGGATCGACTAACCAAAATCCCAAGACATCAGATATACTTCGATAAGATTCACCCTTCGTTGCCCATGATTCACAAATTCCGGTATCTGGCAGCAATGAATTTGTATGATATGCCTCTTTCTTTTCTGCTCATATATGTACTCGTTCCTAAGCTTTCCAGCCTACACCGACCAATGTTGGCTTTTATGCTCATCCACTCTTTAGGGCGCCTAACCAGAGACCTCCCGTGGCCTTACGATATGCGATTTGGACCCAGGCTTGCGCTGTAGCAGACAAGTATGCAGACCTAAAGGACCTATTCTACCAACGCGCCCGTAAATACGTGGAAGCCGATTACGTCAAAGGTTATGGCGAGCATATGATTTCAGTGGCTCATGCTCAAACTCATGTGCTGCTTGCCTCTTACGAATTCAAAATGATGTACTTCCCAAGAGCTTGGATGAGCACGGGCTCAGCCGTACGCCTATGCCAGATGTAAGCCACTTAACCAGCATCAACTAACTGATTAGAGACGTTTGCATGCTCACAACGTTCAGGATCGGACTTCATAGGCTTGATGGGACAGGCCTCGATGTGAAGCAATGTCTTCCCCCACCCCGCGACTGGACGGAGCGGGAAGAGAGACGGCGGACCTTTTGGATGGCTTTCTGCAAGGACAGATACGCAAGCATAGGAACAGGCTGGCCTATGACTATTGATGAGCGGGACATTATGACCAATCTACCGTCATCAGAGGAGGCATTCGAGATGAGTCGACCAGAACAGACGCAATCACTTTCGGATTCGATGTCCCCGGCTGGAGCTGCCAAACTTTCTTCTTTTGGAGGTATCGTATTGATGGCCTGTCTGTTCGGCCGCAACCTCGTCCACCTTCATCGCCCGGACGCAGATGATCGTGACCATGACCTCAATGGAGAGTTCTGGAAGCGACATAGGAATATGGACAACATCCTGCTAAACACATCTCTCTGTCTACCAAACCACCTAAAGCTTCCCGCGGGACTAGCCAACCCCAATATTGTATTTACTAACATGAATATTCATACTTCGACGATATGTCTTCACCAGGCAGCTATTTTCAAGGCGGATCGAAACAAGCTTCCGCCGTCTGTCAGTGCTGAAAGCAAGGTTCGCTGCATCACCGCCGCGAATGAGATTGCCAGTATCATGAGAATGGTATCACATTTAGATTTATGTGCTGTAAGTGGCATCCCAATAACCCCAATGAGAAAGCCCTTGTTTCTAATATGGATTTAGATGAATCCGTTTATATCTTTCTGCTTATATGTTGCTGCACGAGTATTTGTCCAATATTTAAAGAGTCGTCCCGACGACAGCCAAACCGCAGACTCGCTACGATTTCTGCTGGCTGCCATGAACGCGTTGAAGAGAAAGAACCCGTTGACTGAATCGTTCTTGGTGCAGCTGGATGTCGACTTGGAAGCATTGGGAACAAGAATACCCAAGCTCAAGTCTGCCTTCCCGAGAAGTGCGGAGAGTGTAGGTCTCTTTTTTAAGCGACTCTATGAGTTCATGTCATTAGCTGACAATTTATAGCCTGGTTCCGGCATTAAGATTCCAAAGATGCATCATAAAAATGAGGGTGCAAACGGAAACTGTGAAGGAGACACGGGCGGTGGTATTCTTGCTTATCGTAGCGCAAACGTGACAAATGATGACCCGCCAGGCATACCAGACATCGGCCAATGTGGAAATCAGAATCCGACAAACGTTAGGCAGAGCTGGCTCCAGAGGGAGCAACAGCTGCCTACGCGGGAGCGGAGCGCAGGTCCGGACCATGGTAACCAGGGAATAATGCCGCCCATATTATATCCGGGGTACGTAGAACCGGCTGCGAGCGACTCGAACGATATGTCAGCATCTTCCAACACAGATGGGCCATCAAACCGACCAACGCCGAACTCGAGCAGCGGCTCGGATAATCGTCAGAGCACGACAGGGGCTGGTCATATAGGAAACTCGAGCGGCAGGACATCCTTCGATACTAGTCCTATTGGATCTCACCAGAACCTGGGCCAAGTCGACATAGACCCTTCAACCTTCTTCCAGATGGGCGGTGGCGGCACCGGTATGACTCCTGATCAGTCCTTCGGCAATATGGAGACACCTGGGAATGGTTTTTCGGTTCCAAATGATTGGACTGGGCAGACTGGCATGACACCGGTGGCGGAGGGAGTGCTCCAGCACCTAATAGACATGCGAATGGATTTAGCATGGGATTCCGGCACATAGGATTCTAGAAGGGAGGGACGTTCGATCAAAGGGTTTTCGCTTTCTGGCGAGTTAAATAAGGGGCAAGCTGGATATATAGGGCTGGATATGGGGTATCTATGACATGATCTACCCGGGCGTTTAGGTGTTGCATGCTCGATCTCAATGCGGAAATACACTCGTTTCGAGCTGTATAGTAAACTAGTACGACATGGGGCATGAGTTGTATTATTAGATACGTCGGCGACGAGATGAATCCCGCTTTATCTACACTCTATTCATATGGACGAGCAAATGGTGAAATTACATGTAGCTAGATACCCAAATATATGTGTTGTAAGATTCGAGAACGCAGTCCTTGTACGTATATCGCAATTCATCTCTACGAGTTAGGTATGGAGGCTTTGCCTACGTGTAGATGAATATTTCTATTATCTAATAATACCTCCTTATCTATTAACAAGACCGAAGTAGATATGTGATTGGGATACCCATGATTGATAGCTGCAGGCGCAGTACGTAAGTTCCCTCGTATTATGAGTCAAATGCAAGAAAGGAGGTTCTGTTTTCGTACCTATGTACCTATTATTCAACGTGTTTAATAACCAGAGGCAGTTGGATGGGAAGCAGGACCAAATCTTGCTGGAGCTTGGGATGGGCATTTTTCGAATGAGGGGGTGAGGTGCGTTATAGGACGATTGGACGATTGGATGATAGGTAATGGGTGAGATCTTAGATCGTCAGGGTCCAATTCCGCTATTGGTGGTGGTTGTTGGAGAAGCTCATGTTCAAGATGTTATTATTACCATTACACTTTAGAATTCCATGCGGGCCTTGGCACCTTATTATGTAGCGGTTATTAGTGGCTTGGAGCTTACATGTGCTAGGACATGTGCAGATGTGCCAGATGTGCCAGATGTGCCTTTGTGTAGTGTCCCGGTAGGCCGTTTGTCGGCATGTGGGCCCTAGGAACGATAAGGTACAGCTGTTCGTATGCCACTTTAGGACTAGGCACCCTGCTAGCCTAGGTAGTCCGGGCAAATTACCAGGGAGTCAGGTCTGGCCGCCCTGGGAACCATCGGGATCAACGGCGAACTGGGGGGAACTAACCAGGGCGAACCAGAGAGCTTAACTGGAGCAAGGACCGTAAGGCGGGGCAATTCGCGAGCTGCACTTTTCAGCTTCTATCGGCGCTTTTGACACTTCCATCTGATCTTTTTTTAACCTTTGTACGTTCTAGGTAACTTGGACTCCTTTCCGCCTTGCCGGTATCGTCCGATTCGATAAACCCAATTCGGTGTCAGTGCCAATGCCGTTTCCCTTGAAAAGGAATCCCTTACTAGGCTAGAAAGTCAAATCATGACGGCGAAGTCACTTCGCCCACGACATCCCACTTGAGAATGGGGTAAAACTAGCTGGTGGGCTGCGCCGGATATGTTCAGAGGCATCGAGCAGCATCAGCAAGCAGCATACACTCTCCCTCCGCCGGCATCACCATAATAAAATAATGGACCCGGCCTCTGTTTCTTTCCCACCACCGCCGCCGCCGCAACAACCACCGCCACCTCCTCCAGCTCCTCCTCCAGGAACTGAAGGTCAGCTATCGCACGAAATTCGCCATCGCAGTCATCATCCACAACAACCGCATCACTTCCGCGTTCCGACCTTGTCGCCGCATACCAGTCTCGACCTGACCAATCTCGACACGACCGATCCTGCCGTCTTCCAACAACACCTCCAGCGATTGCACGCCGTACCGACCGTCCCTGTCATCCAGGAGGACTTCTCTCCTCATGCTCAAGATGGATTCGATCGTGACCCAAACCCAGCTCACATGCTTCAGCACAGCCATAACCAAACCACGTCTGACCTTCATCGAACCCCACACCAGCCTCGTGCCTCTCTTCCACCTCCGCCTTCACACTCGGCGCCGCCTGCCCATGGCCAATTTGGTATCCTAGCCCAGACTTCAATGTCCCGGCCTAGTGTTGTGCCACAACTTCAGCAAGAGGAGGATATGTTCGCCCACTCATCACAAGTCAATTCTTCACCGGCCGAGGTCTCGGAGCAGAGGCCACACGGCCAATTGGTCAATAGGATCGTCGTCGACCCACCCGATCTCCAAGCTTGGCGCGAGAAGCTATTCAATGTCGACGATACCATCGTATTGACTAATGACCAGTAGGGAGCTGAATTTCCAATTGGACCTGAGTCTCCTACTAATTACCCGCCAGATTTGAGACTTACTTCCCCCATATTGACAATGTTTACTCGCACCGCTCCACACAGAAGTACAAGCGCAAGCCTTTCGTATCTCATTATTGGGATTGTCGGATGAAAGGACGGCCGCCGGGAACGCCCAAGTCAGACGATCCTTCCAAAAAGAAGCGCAAACGGAGTGCACGCGAGAGGGACCTTTGCGATGTCAAGATCAAGATTACCGAGTACTTTCCAGGCGCTACAATCCTCCCTGGTGACGGAGACGCGGGCTTTAATATGGCGCAATCAAGTGCTTATCAATCCCCGCAACAGCAGACCTTTCCCGACGGTCTTCCGCGACCTGTAGATGCTCACCTCAATGGGGAGAAGTTTTGGACCATACAACGAGTTAATGGCAATGGGGGCAACGGAAAAGGCGATGGCGTCGCTGGTCCCCATAAGCACAGTCTAGAGAAAAGCGATGAAATCAAGAAATCTACCGTGCAGAGATATATCGCCGCACAGGAGAAAGAGGCAAAGAAGATACAGGTGGGTTATTCCTTGTACCTTAGACGTGTTACATTCATACCCGGTTTTATATATGGGAAAGATCTGTCAAACCAAACCCTTACGGCCTATTGCCGCTTAGCTCCAAATAGGAGTAAGGATATTTTTGGAACATGGAAATCCTTAGTCGCCTGCCTTTATTCTATTATTTATACGCTATATCACAGGAAGCTAGTCGAGGAGTGAGATACTAACTCGTTTGCAGAAACCGCTACCGAAGAAGATGTCAGGGACGGCGCTCGCAACAGCGAAGAAGCACTCGAAAGAGCATGACTTGAAGCTTTACGCTGCTTGCTTTTGGTAAGTAATTATTCTAAGATGATGTCCCCTCGCGCGCTGATGAGTCTTCTGTCAGCCCCTTTTCCCAGAGGGTTTGGATTGCCCTTGAAGCCAAGGGTATGCAATATCAATATTGCGAGACGGATCCGTTCAAGCGCCCAACGCAGTTGTTGGAAGCCAATCCTCGAGGACTAGTTCCCGCTATTAGGGAAGGCGAATGGGCAAGCGGCGAAAGTGCTATTATCTTGGAATACGTGAGTTGCCCAACGGGGTTTTATTATATAAGCATTTCTCCTCAGTGCCTACTAATTTGCCTTTTCGAATAGCTTGAGGACCGTGATCGGACGTTTCCCCTTCTCCCTACGGATCCAAGGCTGAAGGCCAATTGCAGGCTATGGATTGACCATGTGGGTTAATAACTTTCATGCGTTCATGAGGCAGAGAGGGACGGACTGACTTGTTTAGATTAACGCAAAAATTGTTCCAACTTTCTTCGCTCTGGCCAGGAGCGCCGACTTCACGAAACAATCGGAATATACAGATAGGCTACGAAACGATATAACGGCTCTCGTTCAAGCAGCTGATGAAAGGGTGGGTTTCTCCCCACCTGCTCTGCCTTATCAGGACGCTCTTCTAACTGTCCATCAAGGGTCCCTACTTTCTCGGAGGAGACTTATGTCTCGTAGACATCCACTTCGCACCCTTCGTTCTACGAATGTCCCGCATACTGCGGGAACTGCGCAACTGGGGCGACCCCATGCCAGGCACGCGTTGGCAGCAATGGGCCAACGCTCTCGAACAGAACCCGCACGTCCAGGCTACAACTAGCCAGAAAGAGCTTTATATCGAAACACTCGACCTCTTCCTTAATAGCCGCCAGCCACACGGCGAAATCTTCGGGTCGTAATACTTTTACACTTCTCTTCTGCGTACATATTTTGAATTTATTGAGACCACAAGTTCGATGCGTATAAATTGGTATGGGGTTAGGGAGTACACGTACATATACAATGGGACGGGCAAACTGGCTGACTTGGGGCTTTTGTTTTCCTCTTCTCAACCGCTTTTCTCGTCCCGGACAAAACAAGTGGCGGCATGGGATTGGAGTTTTGTAGTTTGGAGCATATGGCTCCAGGCTTGCTTCACCTATACATATTGCAAGACGTCTACGCGGTTGCGTACAGTTCATACGTCGGGTAGCAGATATAAGACTAAAAGGTGTAATGTGCATAGGGATGGGCATCTCGGTAGCATGCACGCTTTGGGTGTAAGATTTATACAGTACAAAGTTTATTGAAGTATAACATTGAGATCTATACATGTCTACACACTCTGGACTTCTTGGTTAAAACGTACGGAACCTGGATGGAAGTATTTTCTCGGCATGGGACTTATGTGGGAATACTTATAGTCAACAATCAGTTCATCCCAGTCCTCCACAAGGAAGATACCGTATCCAAGTAGATTTCAAACTTCATCGGCATAAATTAATAGATAAGGTTAATATTAATAAATAAAGGATAGTTCATTTAGCTTAGCTATAATTATTATCTTCTTTATATTAGCTTTAAATGTTAAATAAATAAGGTGTATTAATATAAAGCGTACGGTTATATAAAACATGAGGTCCCCGCGCGGCGTGGACACAATAACCCCGAATTTAAAAATGACATAAAAATATTTTCATTTTATATTAAAAAAATCATAATTCTCTTAAAATAAATCGGAAAAATACGTGGTTAAATATATAAATATATTAATATTAATTAAAGATGAATTATTGTTTTTATTAACTTATAGGCTTTTTATTTAATTCATTATAAACTTTTAAACATAATAACTTTTCTTAAAAAATTTAACATTTTTATTTTTTTCATTTCATTTTTAAATTTTTTTAAAATATATATAACTTAAATATATATTTTTATATATTAACGACGACTTTTATTATTACGTAATTATATTTCCTTTATAAATAAAACGTTAAAATATTTAATAATTAATTTATTTTATAAAAAACCTTTCCTTTATATAAAATAACTTAATATATAAATTTAATATAAATATTTATTTAACTTTATAAAGTTTATTATAATTTTACCATTATAATGATATATTTCTTAATTTTATACGACGTATATATATACCGTTATTATTATTTAAAATATTTAAAAGTTTAAAATGTTAAGTTTCGTAAAGCTTACCTTATAATAACTTAAAAACTTATAATAAAAGTAACCTTTTATTTTTATAATTTAATATTTTTACGACGAAAAGCCGTACTACCGTATATTTAAGGCCATTATAACCGAAATTAAGTTAACTTTATAATGGTATAAAATATTCCTTAATTAAGTAATTATTCGATAAGTTATTAATTTTTAAATAAAAAAGATTAAAATTTAATAATTAATGTGGAAATTCTAATATTAACGTAGCTTTAATAGCTTTAAGTTTTTAATAATTATTATAACTTAAATAACTTAAATATTATAAAATAAGTTAAGAAAGTTTTATATATATATTTAACGGCTTTTTTATATTATTAATGTTTAAATTTTAATAGTCTTAAAGATAATTATTATAATATAATATAACTTAAATTATTATATCCGTAATTACGTAAGTTATTTAATGATATATTATATTACCTTTTACGGCTTAACCTTATAAAGTTATTTACTTTTAAACATAAAATAATAATATTTACTTATATAATTTAATTATTTTAAGTCTGCTTTTTCTTTAATTAATCTTATTAAATAAATAATTATATAAGTGGTTTTATAAAGTTTATTTAAAATCTTTTTAATTTAAGTTCGTAAATTTATAAAAAAACGTTAATAAGTAATATTTTTAATAAAAAGTTTTTTTATTAAAGTTTTAACCTTTAGCCTTATTAATATTTAGAAAAAACTGCTTATAAATTAACGATAGCTTCATCTTTAATATATTTATACTTTTATTATAACCATAATAACCTTTTCGTTATAATCCGTAACATTTTTTTTAAATTAACGGGTTTTTAATTTCTTTAATATTAAATTTACTTATTAATTAAATAATTTATTTTATAACATTTTTTATTATAAAATGCTTTTATAAATATAAAATATTAATAAGTTTTATTTTATTTAAAGCGTTTATATTAATTTTAATACTTTAAATATTCATTTTTTATATTTTTTTTCTTTTTAAAATTTTATGTTTTTTATTTAAATTAATATGTTAACTTTAATTAATGCTCGTTTTATTTTAATAAATAGTAAAAAAAGCTTAAATAAAAAAATAAATAAATTAAAAATAAAAAGAAATTTATTTTAAAATCTTTATTAAATTATAACTTTAAATTTTTTATCCGTTTATTTTTAATACTTTTATTAAATTTAATATTAATTTTTAAACGTTAAAGCTTTTAATTTTTATAGCTTTAATAACTGTAATATTTTAATTATTTTAACCTTAAATGTTTTTATTAATTATATAAATATTTATAATATAAAAAAAGCCTCGGAAAAACTTTTCTTCGCGGAAAGCACGTTTTTTTTTAATTATTAAAGACTAAATATTTAACGAAATAAAAAAATAATAATAATAATAAAGAAAGTAAAAAAAGTAAAATCTCGTTTAAAGTATTTATCTTAATTTTTTACTATTTTTAAATATTTATTTTATTACGTTTTTTTATTTTTTTAAATTTATTCTTAAAAAAAACCTTTTTTATATTAAATAATATGAAAACCGTTATAAAGCTTTTATTATAACGATATATTTCTTTCCTTTATATGCCGTATATACGTAAAGTTATAATTATTTAAAATATTAAATATAAAAAGTTAAAAAAAATGTTAAGTTTCACTTTTTTTACCTTATAAAAGCTTATAGTAAAAATCACCTTTTTCTCTTAATATTTAATATCTTTAAGACGAATAATCGTATCATCGTGCATTTTATATTATTAAAACCGGAATTAAGTTAGCTTTATAATAATGTCGGTTATTTTTTAATCGGGTATTTATTCGTTAAATTAATAACTTTTTAATGGAAAAGGATAAAATTTAAAGATTAACGTGGAAATTTTAAGGAATTTATAACTTTAATAACTTTAACCTTTTTATAGCTGTTATAACTTTAATAGCTTTAATATTATAAAGTAAGTTAAAAAAGTTTTAATGTATTTTTTTAACGGCTTTTTTTATACCTTTAAAGTTTAAACTTTAATAACTTTAACTATAATAATTATAACGTGATGTAAATTAAACCGTTATGTTAATAATTTTATAAGTTATTTAATAATATTTTTTATTTCCTTTTACGGCTTAACCTCGTCGAGATATATGCTTTTAAATGTTAATAAATAATATTTATTTATATAATTTAACCATTTTAAGTTTATTTTTTCTTTAGTTAATTTTATTAAATAATTAATTATATATATTATTTTATAAAACTTATCCGAAACTTTCCCGATTTAATTCCGTAAAGTTATAAGTAAAAATAGTCGTAAATATAAAAGCTTTTATTTTTTAATATTATAAAGTAAGTTAAAAAAGTTAAAATATTTCTTTAACGGCTTTTTTTATATTATTAAAGTTAAAACTTAAATAACTTTAACTATAAAAAGCGTGGCGTGATATATTTTATACCGTTATATAAGTTATTACGTAAGTTATTTAACGATATATATCATTACGTACTTAGCTTTAACCTCGTAAAAATATTCGTTTTTTAATATTAAAAAATAATAATTTTTTATATATTTTAGCTATTTTAAGCCCGTTCTTTTTCTAGTTAATTTCTTTAATTAGCCCGATTTATAAGCGCTTTTATAAGCCTCATCCGGGATATATCTGATTTTATTTCGTTAAGTTATAAGTAAAAACGTTTTTAATAAAAAAAACTATAAAGTAAGTTAAAAAAGTTTTATATATTTTTTTTAAGTTTTTTCTTATATCGTTAAGATTTAAACCTTAATAACTTTAGCCACAGTGATTATAACGTAGTGCATCTTATATCATTATATCCGCAATTAAGTAAGTTATTTAATGTTATTTTTTATTTCTTATTCCGGCTTAACGTCGTAAAGATATTCGCTTTTAAATATTAAAAAATAATGTTTATTTACATAACTTAATTATTTTAAGTCCGTTTCTTCTTAAATTAATTTTACTAATTAATTAATTACGTAAGCACTTTTATAAAGTTTATCCGAAATTTATCCGATTTAATTCCGTGAAGTTATACGTAAAAATGTTAATACGTAATAATCTTTCCCGAAGGGACTTTTTTTTACGGATTAACGGTTTTTCCGTTTTTTTCTTATCATTTAATTTCCTTATCAATTAAATAATTTCTTTCACTGACCCCCCTGCTATAAAACCCCCTCATAAATTCGGGGCAAATAAAAGTATTTTTAAATATTATTATTAAAAAAATTAAATTAATTAATATAGTTATAATTATAAGATAAGGTTATTAAATAACCTTGTATAAGCTTTTATTAGTTATATGATTAATTAAAACGTTAATATATATTAACATTAATAACTTTTTTTTTTACTTTTTTTATTATTATTTATAAATATCTTTTAATTAAACGTTCTCATTATTATTAACTTATATTTTTATTATTATTTTATTTTTATATTAAATCGTAATAATTAAAATAATAATTAAAGTAATAATTAAAGTAATAATTAAAGTAATAATTAAAGTAATAATTAAAGTAATAATTAAAGTAATAATTAAAGTAATAATTAAAGTAATAATTAAAGTAATAATTAAAG
>MU386592.1:0-170715 GCA_022497025.1 Hypoxylon sp. FL0890 | reverse complement strand
CGCCCCCCCCCCCCCCCCCCCCCCCCCCCCCCCCCCCCCCCCCCCCCCCCCCCCCCCCCCCCCCCCCCCCCCCCCCCCCCCCCCCCCCCCCCCGGGTTTCTTGTGAGGGAAGGCAGCGAACCTGTCTGGTTGGGCATGGTAGAAATGTACAGCGGTATACTCCTCTTTTCTCTAATGCAAATGATACAGTATCTACGTGCGGTGTCTATCCCTTTCAAGATGTATAAAGGAGACATGATTAAAATGGGCAGCCTCCATTATTAGACTCAGTAGACATGCACATACACAGACTTGAGGACCAGGTAGGTCGTTTAGAAGAAGCATACTCTCTTCTATTCTATCCTGAGCGCGCCGGTTTGAAGCGGGCGAGGCAGAGGTCAGTTCTAGTCTTTGACCGTCCATATCTTAGCCGTATCCCCTCCGTCGTCAGGGCCCCGAGGAATCCACCTAAGGGTAGTCTAATCTCTAACAAGTTCCTGATCTTTCTTTGTTCGGAAAAAAACATCAAATATTCTTCTTTTTCCCCTCTATGATGGTATTTGGTATCAACCCTCGTTTTACCACTTTGCAACCCGTGGTGTAAACTGACTCCAGATCCCTATGATTAAAGTAAAGTCTATGCCGCATTGTATGAAGGACTGCATCATTCCGCAAAACAATAAACCGTGTAAGGAAAAAGAAAACCAGAATATCTAGGAACCGAACCCTGGAGCAGTCGTAGGATGTACATATCAAGGATGGTTACCGGGTAGGTGCCTAAGGTGTAAGGTAAATGGTGTGCGACACACTCGGGAGGTTCAGTGACGAGAGTGGGTGAACGAGAAATTTCGGTGAGGCCCTGTCCACATGTATGTATGCCGGTGTGTGGGTGTCCAGGATATTTCGGGAACATGCCAATAAAACTCCTCGCAATGCCACAACGCAACATAACCACACTCGAAGGCTGTGTCGGAGGGTCCCCGCATCGGATAAGACACACATTTCGTCTGCCCTCAACTCCCAAGCTACCTGATGCTGCCACGTAGTACGCAGGCTCCGGCTAAAAGACCAGAGCCGCAACCCTGCGCGCACCCCATGCCGTATACTCGTTGTCTCGATATAGTGCATCGAGATTAAAAGGCGGGCATTAGTTGAGCAGTTTAATAGCAGGTGTAACCGCCGTCGATGGCAACGTTGGCACCAGTCATGAAGCTGCTGGCGTCGCTGCCAAGGAAAACACATAGACCGTTGAGCTCGTCAACGTTGCCCAGACGGGCCTGGGGCGTCAAGGACTTCCAGATCTTCTTCTGGGCCTCGAGGGCGGGCACGCGGTTCAGAGCAGTGTCCATGTAGCCAGGAGAAATGCAGTTAACGCGAATATTGTACTTGGCCCACTCGGCGGCAATGGATTTGCCGAACTGGATCACACCGGCTTTGGATGCGTTGTAGCAAGACTGCTCTTGCGGGTAGTTGACGATGCTGCCGCTCATGCTGGCGACGAGAACAATGGATCCGGGCTTGCCAGCGGCCATCATCGCACGGCCAACAGCCTGGCTCATCAGGAACGAACCGGTCAGGTTGATGTCGATCAAGCGACGGAACATGGCCGGGTCGTAGGTCTCAGCTTTGATGTTGGAATCGGCGATACCAGCACTGTTGATCAGCACATCGGGGGCGCCGTACGTCTCAACAACCGAGTCAACCGCAGCGTTAATAGCTGCGCCGTCACGAACGTCAACCTTGAAGAAGGAAACAGGTAGTTGAGTCTTCTGGTGTAGGGCTTGAGCTGCCTCGTCGCCCAACTCCTGGTTCGCATCGAAGATCACCAGGGCCTTGGCGCCGGCCTCAGCACAGGCACGGGCCATGTGGTTTCCGAGACCTCGAGCTCCTCTGTTGAGGGATTGTCAGCAAATCGTTTCAGAATGGTATTGTCCGTGTACGAAGTGGTTAAGGCTTACCCAGTGACAATTACGACCTTGTCCATTAAGCTCATCTTCTGCATCGTGGGAGGCATCTGGCGGTAGACGGTCTTGTTCAGAGGGAACACATCGGTGTCCTCCTCGGGAGGGAATGGCTTCGGCTTGGCATCGTCGCGGTTGACGGGAATGCTGAAGTGATCGCTCGTGGAACCAGCAGCGCCGTTGGAGTCTGGCGAGTAGACGGATACTGGGATTTCGGTCTCTCGTACCACGTCGCTTTTAGCACGAGCAGCCGACAGACTGAATGCTCGCTGAGCCGCAGGGAAAGCTTTGGAGATAGGTGCTGATGCGCGAGAGCTGGAAAGTAGGGGAGCCGCAGCTCTGGTGAGGCGGAGTGCTAAGCGACCAGACATTTTTGTAAATGTCAATGCGAATGTGAATGTAAATGTAAATGTGAATATTGACTATTGACTTAGGTAGGAAGGAATGGTATGTGTTTGTGTGAAGGGCTATCCCACAGGATAGGTGCGGTGTTTCGGACAGGAAGAGGTTTGGTGTGCGAGTCTAAGTTTGGTTCGTCCTGAGGTTACCGGAAACTCTTATCAGTTGACAATGAATGACGAAGCAACGAGTGACTTTGTAAGGTTGGGGGGCACAGGCAAGCCGCTTCAATTTATGGGAATTGTCCAGGTTGCCAGGGGATGGCAAAAGGAATACCAAGAGAAATCCGAAATCGGGGGTAGCGCCGTCAGAAATCCCAGTTCCAGGGTTGTGTGAGATTTCCAGGTCACAAGACGACTTGTGTTTAATTGGAAAGCTGGGTATATCGTGAACTAGTACCGCAAGTTCACAAAAGTAGAGCAAAAAAAGAATATTACTCCTGTTCTGTGCTCAAAGCTTTAGAGGAGCTTCTCGTCTGACCGTCGGCCTAGGCCCTAACGGTAGTAATCCAGGTTCACTGTGGGGAGCCAAAAATGTCTCGTGGGTTTTTTCGAGCAATTTTCGACCGGGGCACAGTAGAAATGATGAGTTTGCGCTTCGGCTTATGCAATTTGTTGCTCTTAGCAACTGTAGAAGTCGAACTGGGTTTCACGATAATTCGTGATGAGCGACGGGGGAAATGGGGGGATCTGAGCTGAACGGGAGACAATGAAAGATCAATGAAGATACGAAATAGCAACAAACTGAATGGAAACAACGGTTGCGAGAGAGGTCTTTTCTACTTGTTCGTTATCGCTAATTATTCCCTCCCGTCAACAAAATGTGGAATTTTCTTTTCTGACACTTGTCATGACTTGCACACTCTTTTCCCCTTTCTACAATACTCGACAGGTGAGCGAAGGGACTCTCTGCAGTCTGGGTCAGCAGCCGACCCATACACCGTTTCTTTTAGGCCCTGTTGATCTAAGTATCTAGTTTCGCTAACTCCGAGACGGTAAAGTGTGCTATTATGTACTGGTGTTGAGAGCGGGTATCATGGAGATACAATACCATGTAAGATACTGTGAATACTCCGTCTAGTGTACGCGCGTACCATTTCAGACGTATGGAGGTATGGACGTATGTAATATTCCGCCATCCGTTCTTAGGTGCATGTCCACGGTATGTATTGCATAGCATTGGATTGTAACATACTGTACGGAATACCTCTAGCATAACAGAGAGGAAGGATGATGGTGGCGGATAGCTATGCGGAAAGGCAGATCCAGAAATTGAAAATCTTTCTTGGTATTTGTCGATCAAGGGTAGCTTGGGCTGCTTGGTTAGTCCTGTTAGCTTGACTAGCCCTGTATTATCCTAGTCTATGCCGGTCTATGCTCCTTCTATTTATGCAGTAGCAAACTGCCAAGCGAACGTCTAGTCGTGCCAAGACTGCCTATAAAACCGACGCGACGGGGCCAAAATTGAATTCGGTGGGGCTGCGGGTCCGGCATGCAACCGAATGGACACGGGCTGACGGGTTGCCATGTAGCTCATGCCTAGCTCCCTGTCTAAAGTCTTCCAGCTGGATTCTAAAGAATTTCGAAACTAACCTTATTCAACATCATACACTACCAGACTACCAAACTACACTACCTAGGGGAGGTACTAAAAAAGAAGAAAAATGAATAATGGAGCAAACCACGCCTCTGTTCAAAGCAACCATTCTACCATTGCTGCGCACATTTTCATTACTATGCAAAATGCCTATCCAAGATGGCTTTCGAATTGGATCACTCGGCGTGGGGGGTTCCAGCTGTTCTGTAGTAATACTTGCGGTTTAGAGGTACATGCCCTCCCTGCCTCCCTGATACCCTACTTGACGCGCCTAAGCTGTCTTCAAAATGTTCCCAGTTTAGGGGCTTCGGCTTAAACTCGACTCAAGAAGGCTGAAGCAAATTCCAAGTTCTTCCTGCCATTCAGCTTATACCCTTCGCCAAGTTTGCACATGTGAGTACTATACCGTATTGTTGCTAGAAATCACTTAATGTGGATGTAAGGCTCCATACATTCGCGGATATACCTACCTAATAAGAAGTGACGTGACGCTTGAGTGCTGTTCTGAAACCATTCCCAATGCAAGCAGGCTTGCGGGGAGGTAGGGTTCCAATTGCACCTACAGCTTACATCTATCGGCATCAGGTGACAACAGAAAACGGTATATAAATATATTGAGGCTAGCTAAGGTGACAAGGCCACACCGCCGGAATGTTCACGATACTTGTCCCTTCGAAGGGGTAAACATGTTCTTCTGGGGTCGCCCCAGTAAGGGGATCCGACGCACGCGGAGATTATGCGCCAAATATACCTCAGATCCGTGGGGTCTAGTTGACTCCGCATCAGTAAGCTTTGGATTTTTTTTTCCTCTGAGGGGGGAAGCATAACATCGTGGAGGATTTCCAACTTGGATTCTCGGATTCTCGGTGGTCGTATTAAGATGAGACTAATCTCTCTCTTTGGAAAAAATTGTTCAGGTGACCAAAATCCCCCACACATGCCACGCCTCAACTCTCAACCAAAAGTCGTTATATTTGGCAGTAGTACTGCGTAATGTTGAAGTTATTACAAGCACTGATTAGATTGTTGAGGTCACTAAAACATCGCGAACTATGAAATCCCCATTATTCAGTGGATTTCAAACATGTAGCAGCGTCTTAACAGTCAAAGAGAACAACCACGTAGTTCTGGTTCCCGCCACGACCCTTATGTACCTAAGGTAAGGCAGTAGTAGGGTACATACATAGCCAGTGACGACGGTAATAAACGGTAGTCGATAAGTGCCCAGACTGTCTGGTTTTCCTAAATTAAAAACTCCGATTTGCGGCTCTGTCCGTCACAAGTTGAACCTTGCAGCCTCGCCCCCTAGATTAGATAGGTACATATTAGATCTGCTACACGACGCACAGGCGGGCATACAAACATGTCTCTCATTCCCATATTCCGTATTACGCGCGTCTTCCTCCAAGCGCATCTAGATCCTCGTAGATTCCTGGATGCTGGATACTCAACATGCTGTAATGTACCTGAGGTTATTTGTCTAATGTGGATAATACAAGGACTGAGAGAAACAGTCAGGCCAGACGGGACAAAAAGGATCTGCTCATGATTGTATAGCTAGCCTAACTGATTTTTTGCCCTAGGAGTTAGAAGTCAGATGAGTGAGCGCTACTGTAGCTGTAGACTAGGTACCTAGGTACCCAGACCGTGAGACCGGCTGCGTGGGATGGCAGCGCACGATGCTCCATTCAAATGGCTGCGTACCGAACACAATTCATTCAAGGCGCTCATGGATCTATATGTAGTGCAAGCCCCATATAGGTACCTAGCCTTAGCGTGAACAAGTACACGCAGTAGTAGTGTATAGTAATGGCGTGTAAGTGCTGTGGATCTTGTTACGGTAGAGCACTTAACTGCTCTGAAAACGGTGCAGGAGAGCTCCCCGCGGGTCCATTTGTGGGGAAAGCTACCTAGTCAATCTGGCTTATGAGATTAGCTGCGTGAAGTGCTTGACTACATGTACTGTAGGTACTTCGTAAGGTGATCCCGAGATTCGAATCGTTCCAGGCGGTGTATATTTACAATACTGGTTTTGGTGGACATCTGCTCACGGTGATGCTACCGAACTTGCCTACGCGAACTGCACCACCCTCACGGATACCCACGCCATCCACGGAGCTAACCTTCATATTCGGTAAAGCGGGCAGTAAGTTGGCAACCGGGCTTAACACATACATACGCGTTTGAGCCTGCAGTGACGATCTCCTAAGATTTATCTGACTTATCTGCGCTCCTGTCTATCAGCGGGAAGGGCCATCTCATCTCGGGATCCGGTGGCTAATGCGTCTGACAGCTTGTGAACCCTGAGCGGAACTGGGATTCCCGCCAGGTAGGCTGTTGATTAGATAAATAAAGACAAGACGCGAGCACATCATTTAGACTAGAGAGATTAGAAACGTGGGCAATCAGACGAGTATAATGGGGCGGCAGGACCTTAATAGGAGTTTTCTTTTTTTCTTTTCTCTTTTTTTTTTCCCAACCCACCCCACCACCGTCCAGCACATCCATCCTCCCTGCCTCCTCGCTCTTCGTGGATACGATATAGAATGTACGCCGCGAGCATGCTGATCCCTCAAATCTAAGATTGGTATGTCCTACCGATTTTGTTTACCGAGCCCTGCCCTCCTCTAAGTCCAGCTTATCGTGTTCTACGTACCCTACCTCACTCTGCTTAGAGTGAAGGAGTTTAGCTTTAAATTTAAAGGATCGCTCAACATTATTCTTGCTACTAACTGAAATGATATGGATATTAGCTCCAGGTGTTGCGTGTCCAAGATAAAGGACGGCGTGCTTCAACAAACCGAATAAATTGACGGCTGCCAACCCTGTTCGCCTCGGTTTCATATGGTGGTTCTTGTGCCAGTAGAATCTATCCAGTGATGGCCTTGCCAGCCAAACTCGGAAGCAGACCGCACTCGGTTCTTCGCTGTCGTTCGACTCTGCCGATGTCCGCACGGTACTTATCCCTCCAGCGAGTTCGGCTCACGTTGCAAAGGTGAACTTCTAGCAAGGCACCACGCATCCATTCCGATACTTTCGGCGCCGTCTAGTACGTAAGATCAGCACACCTTATCCACTGCCGTCCCGCCGCCGCTGCAGGTTTACGCCAGTTACCAACTAACGCCCCGAATTGGCTCCGCCTTGAACTCCATAAATGCGCGACACGTCCCACCGGAGAAGATCCCCGTACCAAATTCCCGGTATACTATTCTGCGCTCGCTAAGCTTTTCATCCTAGTTGATATGATGCTATACATGTCTGCAAAGTTTGACCGCCCTGTCTCCCAACAGCCCGTATGGAGCTGTAGTTGTCTCCAGATACTATGTAAGGCTCCACTGTGTTCATATCCTACGGGATAGTAGCCGTTCCCATTCAATTTCCCGTAAATCATGTCCCTACCTAATCTAATCCATACTGAATATAATCATGCCACCCAACTAGAAAAGCTAAATGTGGTGCCCAGCAAAGTGCATCTGAATGAGCCCGTGTGATTATCAGCGAAGTCTTTCTTATATCAAATTAAAAAAAAAAAAAAAAAAAATACGAAAATAGGAAGTTACGTGTACCTGTAGCCAAGACGCATCATTAGGTGGAGCCTGATCATGTCTTGAAACTTAATATCAAGCATGGGAGACCTTCAAGTCGTCACTTATGTGTTTCCAACTCTTATCATATGGAGGTATGTAAGACCTGATAATATTCCTTATCTTCAGTTACACGTATTTCGTATTTTCAACCGTGACATACGTAGAGCTCGGGCCACTACGAGATAGAAATCGATGCAAACAAACGAACGGTTGAGTTCGTTTCTCCGAGACATGAATTTCGAACCTGTGTAGCACTAAGTATACAAGAATAAACGCCAGAGACATAGCTAAGCAAGCCATGCCGCTCTTTCCTATCCCGGAAGGATCTTTTGCCTCCCTGGACATTACGCCAAGCTTCCCCTGGACGAGTATATCATCAACCGCGGGCTTCTTATTTATTACCTGCGTTTCGTGCTTGGTACTATACTACAGCGTAACGTAGGTACCCAAGGTTAGGTAGGTATTCATTAGATTAGGATGCCCCAAAATCGATCGAGTTGGCCGGATTGGTTACACTAAAGGCCTTCATTGGCTATCCAATCCAAGCCGCCCTACTGGCCCCAAACGGCTGAATGACTTCTCCCCTACAATTTACTGGTGGCTTCTGGGGAAAGCCTTTTCGAGGAAAGACTCTCACCTCCTAGTTCATGAACAAGATACCATGGCTAAAACACCATTCACCACCTTCATCCTTTGATATTCGTTACATTCGGGCGTGCACTTTCCCGCGGAAGAGACGGCTAATGTGCCGGTTCAAGGGCCCATCCCAGTCTCATGGCGTTTTCAAACATGCGGTACAGCCTCACTAAAGATTTTCACATGCATTCAGTGTAATAGCCTAACGTTCTGTGACTCCTGCCGGTCGGAATGGGCACTTCACGTACCTGGAGCCGTCTGTTGTGAGTATCTTACAATCAGACTCCTCCTGTTTCATATTAAACGTCAAGGCACTTCCACTACGCATAAACCCGGAGCACAACTTCACTCTGCACACCAGGTATAGAAACCAAGGAGGTTGTTACTGAATTAGGCTATCTATACGGGGAGGAAAGCCTCACGAGAAAGAGGATCCAGTGGTAACTCAAAGGCTCCGTCAGATCTTTAAACCCGTGCGTACGGAGGGAGATCATAAGGTTGAGCTAGTCAGAGATCGAGATACAACATGGTTCGGCTTTGGTTGCGATTCTTCCGGTCATCCTATCCTCCAAGGTCATGGGAGGTTCGCTGCGATCATGAGCGAAAGTCAAACAGTCGATAACATCAATCGATATCCCCAGCTCGTCTAATTCATAGGAGAAACAGGTAATACTATTCCTGTAAATTATTATTAGCTAAGCCACGCTTTTTCAGAATCGCTTGAGTTGCTACACACTACAACTTTCTTTTCTCAATAAACAGTCCAGAGAGCATACGGCAGCATCGACTATTCCTACGCCTCTTCGCTCTTCAATAGAAACTTGGACTTACTTGGAAATAGGGACAAGAAAGAGCACATTGATCAAGCTTCTCATAAACCGACAGGATTTACACTCCCCGGATGCTAGGAATTATTAATCTCCCGTCACGTCTTCGAGCAATGATTATATCCCGATCACAAGAGATGTCGATGAAAAGGAATGGGATGTGAAACCTGCAACTTAAAGGCCGATATCAACTATCAAGGGCGCGATTTCGCGGGAGCCAGCGCTCGATGAGTTTGTGCAGGCGCGGCGCAAGCGAGGCAAGGAGATAAACAAAACCGAATAGCCTCTCAGCCAGTACTACGCTTCTGTGACTGTCGTCAGAGTTCCAGACCAAGGTTCATACATGCTGATGGACAAGCAAGCGGCGAAGCTCTTCGATTTGATCAAGAAGCGCTGTTCTGACTCGCACAAACCCCCCAAAAAAAACTCGCTAGCGAACGCTAAGATGCTCCAAGAGTACCTCTAAGCTTCGTACGATCATTTCACGGAAGATTTAGAATCGCCATTTGACTTCGTCAAGGAAGCCCTACCTCATAATCAGCCCTCCTCAGTCAAGACAAGCCATCCATTGTACGAGAAGTGCAGCAAAATGCGGACTTAGAGACGAAGGAACCAGGACCTGAGATTATGAACTCCGCCATCAGGCTATCGCTATCGGAACTTGTCGCAGAACTGCCGGAATCTCAAGCCCCTATCCCCGAACTCTCCGCCAAGGAAATATAGAAGCCACTAGTGAAAGGAATTCAGGCTTCCATGCTATCTGAGCTGGAGGGCTCGCCTGGACTCTGATAGGCGTCAATACCTCTGGAGTTATCATTTATTCCTTACTATTTGCTATTGAGTCGATTCATGAATAAGCCCCCACCCATAAGAGGCTAAGTTCGCAAAATGAGAGATCTGCGAAGTAGGCGTAGGCCGCGAAGCATCCTCCGGAGATATATTATACGTTTAAAAGATGATCCTCTTTCATATTCCTGACTAAGCTCTTTCTGAAGATCTCGAGATTGGCGAATTAAGAGTAGTAGTACATCTTTCTAAGCCGGTTGGATAGGATTTTACCGCCTGAGCCAAGCATCACACTGGTTCAATTGTGAACTAACTACAAGCCAATCGAATTGAGCTTTTCTATTGGTCTAGGATCACTAGAGCTCACCAATATGGTAGTGAAATTGGGCAGTAAAGTCTACTACTGTATTGAATGGTCCCAGTAATCTTGCTGTAATATGAATTTCCAAATGAACCTGGAATACGGACACCCGCCTTCACATTGTTAGTTCCCTCACCGAGTCTCGAGCGTAACCTTGATTTATTCGCGCTTTTATCTTCGAAAGACTATGACCGAGGCTTATTCCAGTGGTAGCTATCGCCTACACTGATTCCACCACCACTAGAAGGCGTGGAAGGTAAGACCGAAGAAGAAAAAGAATCAACTGTTATGAATTCTGATATGAAATATCAATATTTAACATGGCCGCACTACTCTTCCCATCGCAGCTTTCACTCAAGAGAATCTGTCTAAGCCGTAGAGTACGTTCACGCTACATTGCTTCATCTTCCTCGCCTCGTTCGTCCTCTCATTTGGTCTATCAGTACCCTTCTCTCAACCAATCACAATGAGGATGTTACACGATCCATGTCTCTCATTAGCCTCACCATTTACTTTCTTCATCTTTCTTTTTTCAGCTTCTCCTGCGTTGGACGGAGAAAACGTCGAGGCGAGGGATTCGCTGCCGATCCTCAATCTCCCGTACGTATCATATAAAGCAACTAGCCATAGTAGCGCGAGTGACATGTGAGATGAATCTAGGCCAGCTATAGACTGACGATTAAGAGGATCTGCACCTCTAACGGAGAGAGTATGGCTACACCTTCAAAAATATCCGGTATGCGGCGCCACCAGTCGAGGATCTACGCTGGGCAAGGCCGGCTTCCCCGCTGAACTAGTCCGGCATCCAGGACGGTAGCGTCGGCCACTCGTGCACGCAGGCTGCTCCAAACGGACTTAATCTACTCGGCACCGGGGACCGGTCGCCCGCCGGCGCAGCTATTAACCAATTGTAAGTAACCTTCTGATACTTAATAATGCTAGAAAACAGGTCTGATTATCATCGAAAGCCTTGGGGGGATCTCCTTACCTATTTCTCGGGCGGCAGCGAGGACTACTTGTTCTTAGATATCTGGTATGTCCGCTCTATTCGCAGTGCGTATCGACACAAATGCGAATCACTCCGAGCTTACTTAGTATACTAAGGTATAGAAAATGTACCCGGTAAAGCTTTGAAGAACCCTTCTCAGTCGTTGCCAGTCGTAGTTTTCATATATGGAGACGTTTACGTCTTTGGAAGCAAGGACTCCTTGCAGCCACAGTTGCCGTTTTACGACGGGATTGGCCTTGTGACGCAGTCAGGGAACAACATGATCTTCGTTTCGATGAACTATCGTGTCTGGGCTTATGGCTTCCTCGCCGGAACTACGATGGAGAAGCAAGGTCTCCCGAACGCCGGCCTATGGGATCAGGTTAGTGGTAGTATCCTTGTATCCCAACTTAGGTCGTGGCACACTCTCGGCGAAGTAAATATATGACTGGGTTAGCGCTGATTCGTTGTATTGAAATAGAGAGCTGCTTTCCAATAGGCGAGGGATTATATATCTCTCGTCGGGGGAGACCCGACACGAGTGACGGCAATGGGTCAATCTGCTGGAGGTGGAAGTATCATGCATCACCTCGTGGCAGGGGGTGGGAAGCTCGATCCTTTATTCTCCAAGGCTATTTTTGCTTTCGCCTGCTCTCGAGTGCAGTACAAAAGACGTTTGAATCTCTCGCTGAACTGGCAGGCTGTGCTGGCCAGGGCGTTTCATGTCTCCGGGCGTGCGGACACATCTACTCTCGCCGATGCAAACACGGCTCTGATGAAGCAACAGTATCCGGGCACCTCTGCAGTTGGACCGGCTCCGGATGGCTCTTATATTCGACAACTTCCTGTGCTTGAGTTGAGTACTGGTAATTTCTGGAACATCCACTCGCTCATTTTGTCGCATAGTACTGCCCAGTCGAACGTATTTGTCGACGACCTGGTGCAGACAGATAGCGACTTCACTAGGTTTGTCAACGCCATATTCCCCAACTACACGCAAGTCGCAGGTGTCACGGGGAAGGTTGACGACTTCTATGCAGTGTCTGGCCAGTCCCAGTACAAGTTGCAGACAGACCGAGTTCAGGCTCTTCTTCGCGATAGCAGCTTCACGTGCAATGTTCGGTGCCCCACAGAGAGCATTGGCGACTCGAAGGTCTGGAATTTGCAGTACGGGATGTCCCCGGGATGGCATGAAACGGACCTTCTACCAACTTTCTTCAACTCCAAGTTTACGGGGAATAGCTGGCTCGATAACCTTGCGGCGCTGATGACCCAGGGATCGGGTCACTGGTCTCCGGGATTTGGTACGATCCAGGACAGAATGAGAAGACGGCCGGCGACTTTTGGAAGGATGCGGCAGCGGGCGGTAACAAGCCTTGGGGGATATTCGCCACCTGGTGCGGTGGTGCAACAACGGCTGCTAGCTCAGGATGTACAAGATCCGAGTGCGAATTATAAGGAATTTAAGGAATTATGAGGGCGGAAACGCTGTGTAATGCTGCCTGGTAGGTACAGTATACGCGAAGTATCGTAAAGTGACTTTAAAGTGCTCTTCCACTGGGCAGTCGCAAGTCGAGGCTCACATGCAACTCTTAATTATTTGCATGGATGATCCAGGCAGCCAGGTAGATGTAAATCCATCATGTCATGTCATGTCGGCCCACATTAAAAACTATAAGTATCTACATGTACATAGGTACTTACCCCTGGAACGAGGCCCTATTTGCCAGTCCATACATGCACTCTGTGCGTCCCGCATCTCTCCACTTATTAACCCTGCCATCCTGCCATCATCCTGCCATCTAGATTTCCCATCTTCGCTTCCAAATTTCGTCCCTCATCTTTTCCCTATAGACGGACATTCGCATTTAACCCAACATATCCATGGTTTGTGGATGTATGATTTGCAGTTCATCGATTTGCTTTGCCGTGTAAGTCGCAGATGAAGATCTCCTTCGGATGAGCCAGAATTTATTATCCGATATCGTTCAAGTAAGGCTTGGTTCACCGTCTTGAACGCGCCATCCTCTTAATAATCCCCTTTATATAGGGTCAATGCGTTTTATCGGCTCCCGAAGTCGACTCTGCAGTAGACTATGTACTCGTTATATGAGGTGGGTGACACGCGGGCTCTTACTTTCGAGATACAGGAGGAACCTCGTCCACGGTAGGTACATGAGAAACCGAAAGGCGAATATTCCGATGCCGCCTACGGCGTCTGGAAACATCGTATACCTCTGTCAAGCTCGTCTTGTATCGTCAACCCCAGATCGCGCGGCTGAGCCATTCGTGTACAGTTATTGAGATCTCTGTCTCGCCTAGTGGCATTGTTTCTCCAATCAAACGGCTTGCGCCCTTGGTCTAAAAAAAGAGAACCTGGAAATTTTCCTTGTCAAGTGCAACGGCTTGGGTTTCAAATCTCGTCACCCTTGACAAGGGTTGATGATCCACCGCAGTCTTGGGACGTTCAGCCTTGTACCTTTGCCCAATTACCCATCTAGCCTTCATGAGCTTGCGGGGCTAGTCGACGGACCTCGAACATCACCCTGCAAGGTCCATGTTTGAGGATCACAGACCTTAATCCACCATAGCGGGAGCCCAGGTTCGTAGAGGTGGGTAGAGAGCACGAGAACCCTCGCTTGTTGCCGAGTGCTTTGCCACTCCCATACTTCCTATCTCCAGGATGCTCGTACCGTGTAATCTTTCTTCTTTCCCTCTCTTTCGTGTCCTTGGGCCTACTATCGCCAGTGTCGACCGCGATGGCGCCATAATACACTCACTTACACTGCGTCGACATGACCAATTCGCTTCTTGCTTAAGACTTGATAATACTTTGAAGAATACCCATTGAGTGGGTTTTTTTACATTCATTCTTTTGCCGGTCCGTGAAACCCGCGCCGCAGCCACAATGGCGAACCCAGGAGCAACACAGGCCTTACTGGGGGCCTTCTTTTCCGGTATATTGTTTAACGCGGCGTCAGCCGCCCTGATTCTGTACGTTATTGGCCATGGTTCAGCAATCTTTCGGGACGGCCTGAGGCTGGTCCTCATATTGTTTCTCGCGTCGTCTGCGGCTTGGGCACTAGTCGAGTTCCTCTCAACCGTTATCGAGCCGACGGCACCGACCACGTGCCAAGTTGCGGCTATCTTCTCGTCTATCTTCGATCAGCTGGGAAGGGTTTTTGTCGAACAGTACCTAGTCTGGGCAACACGAGGGGGAAAGAAAAAGGGGTTAAGTGTGGTGGCACAAGTCTTCGTTCTTGGCCGATTCGGTGTCGGCATGGCATTCATAGGACTCACAGGGAGCGAGTTTAATCCCACCTGTGTTCCCGTGTCCAAAGTGTTGCCTGTGGCCATTATCGTCATCGCGCTAGATGTTCTCATTCTTACTGTGGTTGCTATTCAAGTTTTGTTCATAGGCTCGACAGAGGACATGGCAGGTACCCGGCAGGCTCCTAAAAGGAGTGTCACTCTGGTTGCTATTGGTCTAGCAATATGGATAGGGGTCAGTTCCACTACTTTGACATGCCTCCTACAATGCTAACCATCCCAGATGAGCGTGGTCCTTCTCCTAGGCATGAAGACGACCGAGTTGGTATTTAAGACGACGCTTCCTGCTCTTGGACTCGCAATCCTAGTTGGTATGTACCTATGTATCGCTTACCACAGGTGCCCTTAGGGCTGACATCATGAAGCATTAGTTACTGTACTCTCAGGAACACTTGTTACTTCTCGAGGCCCGCCTCCGCGCCGGCCAGATTCTCCGACAACGCGGGATATTGGTAGGGATAGAGACTTGTCATCTTCGGATTCCGCAGATCACCCTCCGTCTCGTTACGAAGATGTGAAAAGCCTGACTACTATGACTATGACCGCATACGCATCCCAAACCGGCGGCACCATGCCCAGCATCTCATTACCTATCCCCCAGATGCCTGGGACTAACAAGGTAAACGTCAAGAAAAGCGCCAAAGGAAATGCTTGGGGCAAGGCATCAGGAGGCAAGCTTGTAATTTCGAAGCCGGTTCTCGTGGAACAGGATGGCACAGAGAACCCTCTGGCCAGGATACCAACAGTCGATCTTGCCACGGCAGCCAGCAACGAAAAGGAACGGCGGGACAAGCTGGCACAACGAGGGTCAACTCTCATCGCACAGCGGCCTGCTCCTCAGCCGCCAAACTTTTCGGGGCAAAATGGCGCACTTGCTAGGGAAATGAGTACGAGGCGAAAACAAGTGGCACCTTCGACCTTGGCGCAATTGGAAAGATCCGTTTCGACTAAGACTGCGAAGACCACTGCGGGACTTTCTGTTGAGGCAGACGCGTCTTCTACTTCTTCGGAATTATCGCCAGGCGCTGAAAATATGAGGAAGAGATCACCGCGTCAGCCCCCCGCACCACCAATTTCAGCGACCTTCCAGCCAGTTCGACCTGGTGAGCCTATTCGCATACCGATTCCGAGACCTCGAACTCCACCTGAATCGCCGAAGGCTGAGCCGGTGAAGACTCCGCTACAGCGACGCCCAACAACAGGACTGCCGTCTAATCCCCGCGCACAAGCAATGAAATTAATGGCGAACGAAGCTAAGAGTCAGAGACAGGAAACTGTGATGTTTGTTAATAATATTGTCTACGATGATCCGAATGCTGTGAACAACATTGTGCAAGGAGCTTCGAAAACACCGCTCACCTCCATGGATTCCGCTAGCTCAGTTGTGAACAGGCCACGGCCGATTCCTAGAAAAGGAGACAAGGATCGTCAAGTGTTTCCTGCTGAGCTTTCGCCCAGCCAGGGGCATAGACGGTCAAAGTCGGGCGGTTCAATTGCGAGCAGGAAATCTATCCTTCAATCTAGGCCTGGGAGCCCTACTCAGTTACCACCATTGCCGCCACCACCTAAAAGTGCCGGTAATGTATTGCGGCCCCTCCCTAATGACACGAAGAGTATGACATTCGACGAGAAAATGAGTTTCCTGTACACTACTCCGCTTAGCGCTCCATCAACTACGGCGGCAACAAGCAAACGGCAGTCTCCGGTGCCTGAGATGCCCCCTTTGCCAGAGACGTACATGACAGAGATACAACGGACCAATGTCGAGGGAGTGTCTGACCTCGAAGCCAATAGCGAAAGGAGAGCATCTAAGACAACCGATAGGAGCTCAGTACGAACCACGAGTGTTCTCGGCATTGAGGATCTCCCGCAAGGACATATAGAAAGAGCCGGAAGCTCCCGTAAAGCAACTGACGAGTTAGGACAATCTTGGCTACCAGGGATATCACCCGAAAATGAAAGAAAGCAACGTCCGTCCCGAGACAAGGTAACTCGTAAATCGTCTCCAGTCATCCCGGCAGGAAGCCGTTTCAGTATGTCTACCATGAAGACTGATAACAAGGCCCGAGATGATGATGCGACTAGCGCCTGGGGATCCGTGTACTCGCCAGTTACAGCTGTCAACATCCAACAGTCTCGACTGAATGCCCGTTCAACATATATTCGGAAGGAATCCCGCAGCTCTGAAAAACAAGCAGAACAAGTCAGTCTTGCAAACATCCCTGATGAAACCATAGAAGTGATGTTAGATGTTCCGGCGCATACTGAAGACGAAGAACGTGCACCTGATGACAAGGCCCTGCAGGAGGTTCCGATTAGCAATTTCCATCGTCGGATTGGTGAGGCGTGCCCTACATTTTCCTCTAGAAAGAATATGGGACGTCCAAGAAAGATGCCTCCGCCTGCTCCCCTGATTTTGTATGGCAAAAGCAGCAAAAGAGCCATAATAGTCCAGGCCTCGGAACCTTCACCCCTCGAATCACCCGAGGCTGCGTATCAGCAGATCCAAGCCCAGCTGCAGCGGATCGAACAGCCAAACCGAGAGTCAGTGGGAGGCCAAGAACAACGCCTGGTGCTACTAGAGAACCTGGAGCGCGAGATGGGTCAGTTGGAAAACAAATGGCAAACCCGCCATGATCGCGACTCGATGTCAAGCATTCAGACCTCCCCGTCGAAAGATTCTCGGCCAACTTCATTAGCTGCCGAACGCAGAGCATCTCGAAGAGCGTCTATGCGTAACTCGGCCATGCGATCTAAAGGTGAAGAAAGCATGGGCATGTCGTCATCTCAGAGCTCTGGGATGAGCTCCGAAAGTACACGTGCCAGCGTTTGGCAAGCTCGTCTCGCCGAGGCTCAGATGGAGTACATGAAGAGCACACCTGACCTACTCATGAAACACAACAACCTTAACTTCATGTCTGTTTCCAAAGCCACGTTAGGCAGCCCGAGTCCTCCCGACACTGACGAATCTGATTACGAGGCAGAAGTACCTGGGAGTGTACAGCCTCTGACCATATTGAGCCCTAAGGTGTACGAGCCAGTGATCCAAAAGCATGAGCTCTGGAGACCGCAGTCGCCTTTCCAACAGCCTGTCAACTCCGGCCTCTGGGTAGGAGTAGCTAAGAAGGCTCAAACTACCGGCGATGTTTATGAACTTCCAGGCCTGTCCGTACGTCCGGCGATTAGAAAAATCTTGGGCTCGTTGACCATAGAAAGTTCGCGACTATGGGAGAAGTCTACCGAGATAAGCAACTCTCGCACGACAACCGGGTTATGGAAGAAGCACGACCCGTCTCGGCATATGGAATCTAGCCGTGGTACTACTCGCCCAGTCACTATTCGCCCACCTCGACGAAACAGGCGCGTAACTCTTTTGCCTGATATCCTGGAAAACCCAGAACCTTTGCCAGACAAGCGAGGGACTCTAGGCCTCTTCCAGTTTCCTTGGGGGGAAAAGAGTGAGAATGCCAGCTTCCAGCCTCGGATTAGCCGTATGCATATGGCCATGCCGGGAACTATGACAACAGGAGGCCCGTCTATCAATACTTCTTTGGATGCTAGGTCAAGGCAATTAGAAGCCGAGGAATTCACGACATCATTCTTCGACGACTATGAAGCAGAAGAGGAAGGCGACAGCTTTGATTTCTCGGATAGCGACGGCGAGGGCGATGACTTTGACGAGAACACTCTATGGGAGATTGCGAGCTTGCTTAAATCTGAGAACATTCCCTCGAAGGACAGCTTGCTTCCTCGACCTCTGTCACAGCAGACATTAGAATCTGTTAACTCTCCTGTCTCTATTGAAAACGCCACTAGTACAATAGCCGATGACTATCGTGACGATGGCTTAGTACAAGAAGAGCCTATTCCGGTAGATCGCCTGTCATCCGCGCCTCCCAAGTCTGACCTTGGCCGATATCTGTTGTGGGCACCCCAGCCAGGAGTTTTGGAAATTCACACTTTTGGTCTAACCCAGCCAGATTCTACTACATGGAAGAGCTACATCACTGAACCCGTGGTAACTGTTCGATCCAACTCCTACATTGGAGATATCACTCCTCTCCAAAGCAACAAGTTATGGGAGCCAAGTGCCAAGGGCGACCTCAGAAGAACCGAGCTCCTCTGGAGTACAAGCAAGACAGGCCACAGTATCTCGGTTCTCCCTTCTGCAGCGGAGAAGGTTGGCACGGCTACCAAGTCGTCATCTCTTTGGGTACGACCTGTGGTCACTCTGACTTCGGACATCTCAGGCCTATTTGACGCTAGCCATTCTAGAGCGGACTATCGCAGAACTTCGAAAGAGCCCGCTGCCCTTATAATGGCTAGAAAGCCTCGAGCGATGGAGGCGCCCTTGGCAAAGCTTTCCTCAGAGACTCTCTGGACAGGAAAGATTGCAGCCAAGGCTCCATTAATGTGGGAGAAGCCCATTGTTGCTCATGCGTTTGAGCGAGACGGCCTGTTTGACAACAACAAGTCCAGGCTCGATTTCCGCCGGACTACGAAGGAACCCGCGGCCATTTCCATGAAAAGAGCTCCTCGAACGACCAAGGAACCCTTGGCAAGCCTAAGAACGAATAGTTTGTGGTCTAGAGAAATTATTGTCTCGCAGCCCGTCCTTGGCGCTCAGCTGTTCACACCCCAACATTCCGTCGTGCTAGCTTCGCAATCATTTAAGACAGAAACCAATATCTCCCTATGGGAAATGCCGGAAACGAGCCAAGAGCATGAGCAAGAAGGGTTGTTTGATGTCAGCATCACAAGGAAGGACTACCGAACGACTTCTAAAGTGCCAGCTGCCATTTCGATGTCGAAGAAGCCCCGTCCAGCTATGGAGCCATTGCCAGTAATCACGACTAATGGTCTCTGGACGGGAGAGTTAGTCGCGCCCAAGATCCCCGTTTCTATTGCTGAGCCACTCTCCGCACCTGAAGAAGTCCCGGCATCGACCCTGACGAGTTCGTTATGGGAGAAGCCTATGTTAGTAGGCCCAAGCTCGGATTACGAAGGTCTGTTTGACGCCAATATTGCTCGAATTGATTATCGAAGGACGTCTAAGCTTCCGGCCGCGATCAACATGACTCGGAAGCCTCGCAAGACAGGAGAGCCTCTTGCAGTATTGATGAGCACAGAGCTTTGGGAAATGCAGTCTGAATTGGGCCACGTTTCTACTCAAGATGTTTCGCTATGGATCCAACCTACCGTGACAATGCCGGCTACGACTGGATTATTCCAGCTCGATTCGAGTCGCAAAATTTATCGAACAACTTCAGCAGAGCCAGCTGCACTCCAGATGGTCCGAAAGCCTCGCTTTGTTAACGAACCTCTTCCGAAGATCGAATCGACGCGCCTTTGGATTAACAGTCAGGTCACGTCGGTCGAACTAGACTGGCTTACAATCTCATCCGTCCGACCCAGAAGCCCCTCTGTGGCTTCTATATCCACAACGAGCTCATCGTCTTCATCCCCTGTATCTGATTCGTCGTCGGTTAAGACGAATACCACAAAAGCATCTTCTGCTAAGAGCTTCTTTAAAGGTTGGTTTGGAAAGAAAAAGAAGGAACCGGAATTTCGTCAAGTCTCTGAGGATTCTACGTCAAAGGCAGCGCCTGGAATTCCCGCTGTGCCTGAGTTACCCGAGGAGTTTGTAGTAAAGAATTTAGACGAAGTCCATCGCAAAAAGCCAGCGCAAATTCCCCTTCGCCAATTACACCGCCCCAGCGTCGCGTATCGTGCCGACTGGGATGGTGCACTACGAGAAGCCATCGCCGCTAGCTACCCCGGCACTATGACTGCTTTGAGAGCCTCTTATCCTCAAGACTGGGAAATGGCACTTCAAGCGGCTATCGAGGCAAGTCACATACCGTCAAAGCTTACTCGTAGACCTGCATCACCTCGAGACTGGTCTGCCGCGCTCCATCAAGCCATTGTTGCTTCGTATCCCGAAATTAGATTTTCCCGGGGTCAAGCCCTACCGGCGCAATGGACAACTCAACTCGAAGAGGCGATTGCCAAGAGCTACCCGCACCAAGTCGACAGTTTCGAAGTCACTACCCGACATCCCGTATTTATGGGGGCGATGGAGACGACAGCCGAGACCATCCACCCTGCGGTCCCCCCAAAGATGATCAAGCGGAGAGGAAGCTACAAGGAGAGAAATAAAACCGGTATCTTTGATGTTGCTGTTAGACATCCCGTCTTCTTCGGTACCATGGAGACGACAGCTCAGATAGTTCACCCTGCGATTGAAGAGAAGATGTTAAAGAGTAACGTGGTCAGTGATGCTGTCTCCGCGCCTCAGCTATGGGCCAAGCCAGCAGAAACTGAAGCCGCCACGGCCGGCGGTTTGTGGTCTTCCAACAACTCCACAGCCAGGGCCCAGACCGGATCTTCATTCACGGCGGAAGTTGACATAGTACGTCACAATCTGGTGAGGACTAAGGGCGCTACGCGAAGCTCTGGAGTCGATGTCGAGCCAGACTTTAGCGAGCAAGGCATGTGGAAGCGCAGCCGCCATATCAACCACGATTCTCAGTCCCAGAGCAGGGATTGGCTAGAGGATTCCATGAAGAAGCGGTTCACGCGCATCGAACTAAGATATTAGGAGGCGAGGTAGAACTTCCGAGACGTTGGTGTTTAAGGAGCGTTATATAAGAGCATATATACCCCATCGGGCTGTACAACATCTACTGGCTGTTAGCCACATCATACCATTCTTTCATTTTCTTTTGCAATTTTTATGTTGCTCTTTAGCGTCTATGCGCATGTATTTAACGCAGCGTCACGCTTGACGAAGCCAAGATAGCGAATCGAAAATGATTCCATAGGACTTCTTGACATCTCTGGAATTTCACATTGTGCAATCTCATTTTGACTTGCTCATCCATTTAAGCCAGGGCTCCCATCAAAGCCACTGAATACTCTGGGAATACGACTCGTCCTCAAGCTTGCGACCATCGTCGTTTCTCGTCCACTTCCCCTTGAAGAGCTCTGCCCCTTCAATGGCTCCGCCATCAGCGGCAACCCTCAGGGTTCCCAAGGCTTTCCCATCGCTACCGACGAGATCCGCGCTTGCGCCTTCTTTAATTTGGTACAAGCAGACCTCGACATCTTCCGCGTAATCATAAACGGCACCACGAATGCCGGGTTTCCCGAGCACGAGCAGCGTATTCTCGCGCACGTATAAGGGCAGGCTACCGAAGCCGTGCTTCTCTCGGAACCAGCCGGGGCCCTCGCGCACGCGGTTCGTGAAGAAGCAAGTCCATTTACCCTTAGGTAAGTAGAACTCGACCTCGCCGGATTCCTCGAAGACGGGAGCTGCCAGCAGGCTATCGCCGACCATAAACTGCCGGTCCAGGTACCAAGACGTAGGATCCTCGGGAAATTCGAGGCACATGGCGCGTAAGGATAGTGGGATTCCCAGTTGGACAGCTTTAGAGCCTTGCGCAAAGAGATATGGCATTAGCCGCGTCTTAAGCGCAGTCCACTTGGCGAGAGTGCGCGAGCACCCTTCCTCGCTCCGGTTGTCGTTGTCGATGGTCCAGGGTACTCTGTAGCTACTACTGCCATGTAGACGGCTATGGCTGCACAGCAGGCCAAATGCGACCCACCGTTTGTAGATCCAGGGCGCCGGATAGCCTTCGAAGCCGCCAATGTCGTTAGACCAGAAGGCATATCCGCATAGCCCTAGGCCCAGGCCCCCTCGCACCGACTCGGCCATGGCTTCGGGGGTCGACTCGCAGTCGCCGCCCCATACGAGGGGGAATCTCTGTGTGCCTGCACAGGCGGATCGGGCGAAAAGGACGGCTTCTTCGTCGCCGTAACGCTTCTGTAGGGCTTCGTATACTATCTTGTTATAAAGGAAGGCGTAGTAGTTCTATTTGAGATGGACTATGAGCCGCGATTCAATAACGGCTAGGTTCAAAAGGGGTTTAGGTTAGTATCACAGACTTACATGCATGTTATGGGCGTCAACCGACTTGTCGAACCACTCCACATCTAGCGTCGGGATCCTCTCGCCGAAGTCGGTTTTAATGCAGTCTACGCCCTTATCGAACAGTCCATCAAGGCATTCGGTATGCCACTTCACAGCTTCAGGATTGGTAAAGTCGACTAAGCCCATACCGGCTTGCCACAGATCCCACTGCCAGATATCGCCGTTCTTCCGCTTCAGCAGGTACCCCTTCTCGGCCGCCACCTTGAATGCACCGCCGTGCTGCGCGATATACGGGTTGATCCAGACGCAGACCTTGTTCACCAGACCAGAAGACTTCAGGCGAGCAATCTGCGCCTTGGGGTCAGGGAACTTTTCCGAGTCGAAGACGAAGTCTGTCCATTTAAATCCCTACAAAGCGTCAGAAGTTGTACACAAAAGCTGGTCTTGTAACAACTTACTTTCATCCAGAAGCAATCATAGTGGAAGACATCTACTTGGGTGTCTCGCTCTTTCATGCCTTCGAGGAAAGAATTGACCGTTGCTTCGTCATAGTTAGTAGTAAAGCTAGTGGTCAACCAGAGACCATAGCTCCAACTTGGCACTTTGTTGGGTCTGCCCGTCAGAATCGAATACCGGTAGAGCACCTCCTTGGGAGTCGGACCGTAGATTATGTACCACTTCAGCCGTTGGCCTTCGATACTCGTTTGCGCTCGACAACACCGCTCGCTCCCGATCTCCAGCTCAACTCTTCCTGGGGTATCTATGAATATCCCGTATCCCCTGTTGCTGAGCCAGAACGAGACATTCTTGTATGCTTGGTCACTAGAGGTGCCGCCATCGGCATTCCATAGCGATATCGATTGTCCTACTTTATTGAAAGAGCCGAAGCGCTCACCTAGGCCATGGACGGTTTCACCAACTCCGAGGTTCGTCTGCGTGAAGATGTAGTGTTTGAAGTCCCTCATATCCCCAGTCTGCAGAGGGTTGCTTGGAGCGGGATTGTAAGCTAGACCTACGCTGCGCGAAGCTAGGGATGTCAAGACCTTTGAGCCATCTGAGCTATGGAATTGGATGCCAAATGTGTGTTCGTCGGGGTTTATAGTTGCTGATAGTGAGCCCGAAGTAAGGGTTGTGCCTTTGTCGCCTCTCACAATCTTGGGGTCGAACTTGGGACCTCCTTCTCGGAATAGGTCGAAATGAGGACCCTTCCTTGCGGCGCCGGCCCAATGCGTCGTTTCAACTGAGATGATACCATCATGAGGGGCTTCTAAATCCTGGCATGTTGTCAACTGGATGGTGGAAATGCCTTTGCAAACGGTAATTGCTTACGATAGTCAGTGTGCTAGTGTTCAAGGTGTCCCCGCGGCTCCTGATCTTTTTCGAAGGGCACAATAAACTCAAGCCCATCTCAGTCTCCGTGATGTCGTAGACCTCTTCGGCGTATTCCACGCGCATTCCTTCCGCCACCATCCACATGCCATCACGAAACTTCATATTGTCGACGATCACCTTCGGATAGAATTGTAACAAGTTTCAGAAAGGGCAGAAGTATGATGTTTAAAAATTGTAAGGGGAGAAGAGAGCTGCTACATGAAGCCTTTCTATTATACAGAATATGGAGACCCGATGTCCAAGTCGTGCTGCTAAAGCCCGACCCCAACTGTAGCCGCATATCGGATGCATATACTACCATGTAGCATCACCAAAAGGGTTCCTTGCCCAAGCTCTACTAGGCTTGGCTCAGATGATCATGGGGAGACGGGGATCGGGCCGTGTCTGCGCCAGAATCACTGCAGTATTGACGTCCATTATACAAAACTCGTACATCAAACGGATGATAGGTTTCGAGCCGGTCCTATCCAAGAAGCAAATCGTGTGCGCTAACAATCACCTAGGCATCCTGTAAAGTGGAGGCAGTTGACAAGTCGGCTTAATTGTCAACGAAAGAGAACAATGTCTCCCCGAACTCAAGACGGGGACGGTCCACCCAACTTGGCTCATATCGGTATAATCTACCCCCGCCAATAGAAGGAGGAGCTGGAGGAGCTATCATCGTGCAGACCAGACCCCAACTCTCCCCGGATTGTCTCCAATTTTCTGTCCTGGGAACGCGAGCGAACGTCGAGTTTCTGCATGCGGGTTGCAAGCTTCGTCGGGAACACGGTCCAGGAGTCTAGTCGAAGTGAAGGATCAGCATGGGCTTATGTAGACTCGACCTTGAACCATCAATCGCTTTGGCAAGGGAGTTCAGACTCCATGGGGGCTACCAACTAATACATGGGATCCGGAGACTGATGGGTCTGAAGAATGCGGAGATTGTTCTCCCGCCAGTCAAACTAGAACCATGAGTCGAGCGACTTACTGCCAGGGATATATACGCATTTGTGATATAAGTCGCGATGCCGTAGCAAATGATCTTGAGACAGTCTTTCTTTCAAACCGCCAATAAAACATGATATTTCACCAAGCTTTGAATAATCAGCCAGCAAGATGAGGCCATCCATCACCATATATCTTGCCTCCTTAGTAGCCTACACCCTAGCCATATCGAACAATGGCAGCATACCGCTTTACAAGGACCCGTCGGCTCCGGTCGAGGACCGGGTGACCGATCTTTTGTCGCGGATGACCGTTGAAGAGAAGGCAGCTCAGCTACTGCAAGGAGATCTAAGAAACTGGATCGACATATCTGATGGCATTCTCAATCAGACTGGTCTGGAATGGAGTATGCGAGCTCGGGCTGGCTCATTTTACGTCGGCGTCGCCATACCCTGGAAGATGCTAAGCGACGGTATAAAGACTGGCCAAGACTATTTAGTGCAGAACACGACGCTCGGGATACCAGCCTGGGTCCAGTCTGAGGGCATACACGGCTTCTTGATCCCCAACGCCACCATCTTCAACTCGCCTCTTGCTCATGCTTGCTCCTTCAACCCACCTCTGGTCGAGAAGATGGCAAAGGCTATTGCCCAAGAAGCTCGCGCGCTGGGTGTCAACCAGATTTTCGGGCCTCTTGCTGACCTGGCTCGCGAGCTCAGATTCGGTCGTGTAGAGGAGACGTTCGGAGAGGATGGCTATTTGTGAGACAAAAGTCTATCCATGACGTTCGTTGCATCACTAAGAGGAGACTAGAACCGGCGAGCTTGCCCATGCATATGTCAAGGGTCTCCAGTCGGGCAATGTTTCAGCTATGGTTAAGCACTTCGTAAGAGCTCCTCATTTACCTACTTGTAGCAATAGTAGAGGCTAATCTTAATATCAAGGCTGCGTTTGCATCGCCAGAACAAGGTATTAACTGTGCGCCTGTTCACGGAGGAGAGCGAGAATTGCGTACTACCTATCTCCCTCCCTTTAAGAGAGCGATTATAGATGCCGGAGCATTGTCGATCATGTCGGCATACCATAGCTACGATGGAGTGCCGGCCGTTGCTGATAAACATACTCTCACCGATATCTTAAGGGGGGAGTGGGGATATAAGTATTTTGTGAGAGACTCTGTTTGACAGTCGATCTTGAGAGCGCTGACAAGGCCAGGTAATGAGCGACGCAGGAGCCACAGACCGTCTGTGCAAAGATTTCAAGATGTGCAGATCTGCCCCCATTGACTCCGAAGCCATAGTCAATTTTGTAAGTTCGCCCACGATATTTCAAGATTAGCCCAAATTCCAGGTCTTAACACCGCTTAGGCACTTCCTGCCGGGAACGATGTCGAAATGGGTGGGGGGTCTTTCAACTTTGAAAAGATCCCCGAGATGGTCGAGTCGGGGAAGTTGTCCATCGATATAGTGAACCAAGCTGTGTCTAGACAGTTGCGCGCGAAATTCGAAGCTGGTTTATTCGAGAACCCCTTCACGGGCGTGTCGGAGGAGGATCAGGTCAAGTATATTCACACGCCAGAGGTCATAGAACTCGCAAGGCAGCTGGACGCAGAGTCCATCGTGTTACTCGAGAATCACGGCAATGTCCTTCCCCTTAAGAAGGATGCAAACATTGCTGTTATCGGGCCGATGGCTTATGGTTACATGAATGCAAGTGACATCAGCAAACCTTGAACGGATCAAGATAAAGAGGAGCTAATACGCCGCACAGTACGGTGACTATGTCCCCTATAGATCTCAATATAGGGGTGTCACACCACTAGACGGAATTAAGGCAACAAGCACCGGGACAGTCACGTATGCGAAAGGTTGCGAGCGCTGGTCCAACGACCAGTCCGGTTTCGATGAAGCTATCGCTGCTGCAGAAAGCGCTGACGTGGCAGTCGTCGTGGTAGGCACGTGGTCCAGAGATCAGAATGAGTTATGGGCTGGTCTCAATGCCACGACGGGCGAGCACGTCGATATCAGCAGCCTGAATCTCGTTGGCGCGATGCCGCACCTAGTTAAGGCCATCATAGACACGGGAAAGCCCACCGTCGTCGTCTTTAGCTCGGGCAAGCCCATCACCGAACCCTGGATTTCTGACGCAGCATCGGCTCTGGTGCAGCAGTTCTACCCTTCTGAACAAGGGGGTCATGCCCTGGCTGACGTGCTATTTGGAGATGTTAACCCCTCCGGAAAGCTGTCCGTTTCGTTTCCCTTTGATATCGGTACAACACCCATATATTACGACTACCTGAACTCAGCAAGGGCGTACCCCGACCCCGGTGCCGTCTATGCCAACGGATCCATGAAGTTCGGGCATAGTTACGTGCTCCAGAGCCCATTACCTCTCTACGAATTCGGTTACGGCAAATCCTACAGCACCTTCGCATACTCCAACATAAAGCTCTCGGCATCCACCGCATCTCCGACCGATATCGTCACCATATCAGTTGATATCACCAACGACTCGACGCGTGACGGCGCCGAGGTGGTTCAGTTGTACGTTCAGGACGTAGTTGCTAGCGTTGTTGTGCCTAACAAGCAACTACGTGGTTTCTCCAAGGTCCTCATACCGGCTGGTGCTACCAAGACTGTAAAGGTCGACGTTGCTATCGCTGACTTGGGGCTCTGGGATATAAGTATGAAGTACGTTGTTGAGCCTGGGGAGTTTACATTCCATGTCGGAAGCTCGAGCAAGGACATCAGGGGTAACATTACGCTTACTGTAGTTGCTTGAGTACCTATTTAGATCGAGTTATGAACAGAGATACCTGTATAGCCGTATAAAATAAAATGAACATGTTATATCTGTTTGGACTCGGATTACGAGATGGTGTGTGATGTTGAGACGCCACAAGACATCACTTTCATCCGTAATCGATATAAATGGTATAAATATGTCAGCATAGTGATTATAGTAGAGCTAGATGATATTATATGTATGATGACCACTCCGCACTAATTACAGCTAAATACTTAGGCATACTACTCTCTGTCATATCATTATCCGTCACTCGTTCCTCATCATCTGCCCTCAACTAAGCGTATAGCTATTGCTCGTGCCCTCAAACGCCGTAATAGCACCACCAATCAAAGCCTTACTATCGCCATAGTACTTCGTCCTATACGTACCCGGCTCAGCATCCTGCTCCGTCTCCCAACTAATCGTCACCTCGCTATATCCCAGCACCGTATTAGTGCGCGTCCACGTGTACACCAGGGACCAATCCGCATCGTCGCGAACCTGCGTCCAAGTATCCCCGTCCTGCTTCTCGATCGCCGCGAATGTGCCCTCGAGCCTCAGATTGTTACGCGGGTTGGCGCCGACGAAGGTCGCGTTGATAACGGCGCCGCGCGCGTAGCTCGCCGATGGCTGTGTGATGACGTCTCCGAAGGCCTTGCCCAGCGGCGGATTGTCCTGCACCACGCCCGTGATGAAGCTTAGGCTGCTGTTACGGTTATCCGGCGGCTTTGGCCCCGGGTCAGGAGAGGAAGTAGAGTCGGGGGCCAGATACTGGATATTGCTGACGGTCAGGTTGATATACGCGGGCAGCTCCCATTGGCCAAATAGGGTGCTCGCGCCCTCGTACCGCTGGATGCCGTACTCTTCCGGGGTAGCTAAGTAGTGCGCGTAGGTATTAGCGGGGCCGCCGAGTACGACCTTGGGTTCCGTTTCGGTAATATCTGCTGCGGCAGCTTTGATAGCGGCGCGCCATCTGCGACCTGACATGGTAGTTGCCTCGCTAGGACTAATGATGATGACGAACTGGCCGACTCGTAGAAGCTGCACGTCGATGATATTTGGACTCCACGGATACGGCTCAGACATCTCTCCGACGTCCAGGAGGACTGGCTTAGGATTTTGACACGCCTGCTGCTGAGGCGAGGGTGCGCGAAGCAAACTCTTAACTACTTCCCAGATGGGACTCGCGCTTGGCTTGCCGGAGTCTCCTTGAGTGAAGTCGAAGGCGCCGGGTCCGTCCGTCGTACCAGCAGCAAAAGAGTATCCCAGCGCCGCGGGACACGTCTGGACCTCGGTTCCATTCTCCAATTGGAAGTTCCAAAAGGACATGTCGTGGTAAAAATGGAAGGACTTGACTGTCGAGCCAACAACAGCGGTACCAGATGAGTCCAATGAGTCCTAATAAGCTGTAAGCAATAGTCCAGTGGTGATCGGAGAATATTTTCCTCACGTAGACTGATCTCGCGCCATTGTACTGGCGCTTTCCGATCTCATAGCAGCTTGCAATTCCGAGATCCAGGGCGGTGAAAAGGGGACCTCGCCCATGACAGTGCTCTGATTTACCATCTGCACATGTACTGTTTTCGAGGCTACACTGCTGACCAGATCCATCATCGCACCTTAAGGTCACGTTAGCATCTCTGGAAGATTTAAGGAATGCAGAATTTGATACTCACCAAGCTCCTAGTGTGTTAGGAGTCGTATCCCCGACATTCGCCTGAGAAAATCCGGCAACGAATCCATCGGCAGCAGAGTCGTCACCCTCCATAGCCTGTTCGAACATGATCTCCGCAACTCCTTTGTTGTCGCCAGCCACGTGGGTGCTGTTTTGGTAGATCGAAGTTCCGTGGACTGCATACCATGTTAGGATACCGATATTCTTGCCATCAGATGCGCGCTGGAACCTGAGGACGGTCATTTCTTTATCGGTTGAGTCCGTATACTGAGCTCGTTCCTCGGCAGGGTTAGCCAAGTAGGCATAAAGACTTCGACTGAGGTTGCCGTCCGTAATATTTACGGCGCCTATTAATCACATTAGAGAAGCCTTGGATAGTAAAGCTGCTAACAATACCAAAGTCGAGATATCCCTAGCGGTATAAGCGTCAGCAAGGGGCTCGTATTGCTACATTTTCTTGGCCTACCTCGGTTAAAGACTCATGTGCTCTCTGAATCGACAGGACAGCGCCATCAACGATGGCTTGATAACTCTGCTTGTCAAAGCCCAAGCTGGTAACTTGTGGTAGCAGGTAGTTAAACCAAGCCCCAGGTCCAGAATGAGCGTGCGTCCCAGTGACCGCAACATTCCCACGGTTGTATATAGAATATTCGTCCCCAAGCGCAGCAAGACCGTCGAAGATGCCGAAGCTCACAGCCGTATCTCCAGACTGCGTGTCAAGCACCAAATACACAAAACGATCGTTCGGGTTGTTGACGTCGCCGACGATAAACGCTCGCGAGTAGATTCGCTGTCGAAGACCGCTGCCGACCTGGGAGAGGTCGGCGTAGCCTGCAAAGTTGATTTCCACCACGGGGCCGGTAATATCAGCTTTCCCAACTCCGATCAAATATTTATCGCCTTTTCCTTCTGCCCTACTCTTCGTTGGAATACTCGCACGCGCCGCATGATGTCCAAGGTCGAAACTGTGTCGCAGTGCTGGCGAACTTGACTTTATCGCGAAGAAGGCTCCTAGGACGATAAAGGAAAATATCGAAAGGAAGGCCAACACAGGCCGTCCCGTCGTTCGAGAGTTTGCCAAATAGGGGATCCGAGCCATGACAACGGGATTCGGAGGTTGGAGGTTGGCAGCTTCTGCAGCGACCCGTTCCTTTTTACGGGCAGCAAAGTTCAAGCCTGGGGGTTACCTCTCCTATCTCCAGGTATGGAAGCGACAAGCTTTTATTCCTCTGCCCAAAGAGAAAGAGAGGCAGGAGGCACGAGACAGCTTTTTGGGCATGCCCTAGCATCGGTTTTATTCCCCGTTAAGGATGCAACGTCGGTGGTGATGGCTGCGTCTGCGTCTGCGTACAAACAAACAAAAACAAGCTTTGGAATGGGATAGGCTGCCATTGTGAACCTTGCATGGACCTCGAATCTGCACCCGAGATGCCATGGGTGCCGGATACGTGATAGGCACCAAGTACGGTAGTAGATGCCAGGCTGGGCTAGCATTGGCCGTATACAATCAGTTGCGGTGTCTGACATCATGAGCTGAACTCGAGGCCTATGAAGGACACACAACATCACATGCGCCCCAGGGGACGACTAGGGATGGCAAGGCACACGATTGGATCGGCGCCATCTCAGTGGTGATTCTCAGGTTCCTTCCTCGGCAAGTGTATAGGTGTACGAAGATGGGAGGGACGGGAGGACAGGTCACCAGCGGAGCACGGGGATGAACTGGGTAGCAGTAGTTCGACCTAATAGATTAGATGGTCGCATCTCCAATGATCATGGACCAGCGTCATCGGACCTATCGCAGGTTTCGATGTCTTCCCCTCATTTAAACCCTTGCCCAATGGTGACTCAGTTCCAGGGATAGCAGGAATAGGTACTGTACAACCTAACCAGGAGATAATGATAGCTTATCTCTGCAGGTCCCAGTCTGAATGGCCGCTCCCTGGATATGGCTGGCCTTAGGACAAATGAGTTAACACGGCCTCATCCAGGAATTAATCTCAGGTTTACAAGGGGGTAATATGTAAAGATTATATTTGCGCGCCCACGATGCAAAATTTGAGATCATGGAACCTCAATCTTGGCTTCATGCAGGATTATTTTTGCTACCAGAGCTCGCCTCGTTGACAGCAATGGCCGTGTAGGTAACGTTCACTACCAGTCACTTCGTACAATGGGCTCAGCCCCCTTCGTTCTTCGTGTCCGATGGAAATGTGTTGCGATGGGATATATATCTGGTGACGAATGATTTCTTCCTGGAAGGACTCATTTTGCAAATAGCATGCCATTGACAGTCTCGAAAGAGGAAGCTCATGTCTTAACGGACGACATTCGACGTAGAAATCTCCACCAAGCCAACCCCCCCGGACCTACCCCAAATCTGTCAATGCCATTGGCGGGGCCGACGGGAGCATCTGAACCTAAGTGATAAGTAACGGCCTGCTCACCTACATGTATCCCTTAAAACAAGGTTATGAAATTCGTATATGATGTCTTAGCTAATTATTTAATTACCTCACTTTTTAAAAAATAAATGTTTTCGACTCATGCATATAAGGTACTGTCAGATAAGGAACGGTCGTATTTCTCATCTTTCAGACCACGGTCCAGCATCTGAACCGTACCTCGCATGAGAAACATGCTGCGACGGGTGGCGCCGAGACAATCTGTGGTAACTTTTAAATCTAGAGTCGGCTTCTGTTGGGAACTAATGGTGGCACGTATGAATTCGATGACCAGATCGGAATCAAGTGATACGGCTGGAAGACTTTTCAAGTAATAAGGTATTTATATTAAACGTCAAGCGAGTTATTTCACCGAAAACACACCACATACAGCTTTAAAATTCGATAAACAACAAATAATATCTATATTTGGGTATCTACCATCTATCATAACGTAAACCGAATGTACATATATATATGCCTCATGTGTTCTCGACTCTACATGCCGAAAAACGTATACAGAACCGTCGAATCATCGCACAGGATTTAACTCTATTTACTTGGACATCTCAGGTAAGGCGCCTACCTCCGGTTAGTCTGCAATCCTGTCGATTCTCTAATCTTGTCCTTTCGAATAGTCCTAGCCTAGATATTTCAATTTTCGTGAGAGCCATCCATTTAAGCCATAGTACCATGATATGATAATCCTACATTTACCGTTCTCCAGAAAATACCACGTTACGCTCCGACGCTGGCCACTCGTTGTTGATGCTCAGGCTGCGGGGTCAGTCTTCTCGAGATATCGGGAATGCCGACGCGATCCGCCATTCGGTCCGGGACTAGGTCCGGAGATACTGATCGGACCGGATACTCGGTAGCTGGTGTTGCCTGGAGTAGACGAGACGTCATAGGCTGTGGTGCGAGAATGGTGGGAGATTGGACTTCTTCTATCACCGTTTTAGGTACTGGCCCCGGCCCAGTTCTGATACTTGATGGCAGAATCTGCTCGAAGCCTTGCTCCCTTGCGACTTTCTCGATGCTCTTGAAGTACTGCGGAAGGCTGTTAGCTTATGGACAGCAAATCTCACTCGGAGGTAAGCTTACTTTGACGGTCTTTACTTGCAGCTCCAACGTTGCATCCTCATCGCACACAATCATTGGGTGTGGGTGCAACTGCAGGCTCGACAGCGTCCACATGTGGTTAACACCCTGCTCGATGCACCTCTGCAGAGCGAGAGCCTTGCGCGCACCGAGAATAATAACTACGACCTCTCTCGCCTCGAGAACAGTCTGGACCCCGACCGTCAAGGCCATCTTAGGGACCTTGTCGATATCGTTGTCAAAGAAACGGGAATTGGCGAGAATAGTATCGTAGGCTAGAGTCTTTACACGAGTCCTTGAGGCCAAACTTGAGCCGGGCTCGTTGAAGGCAATGTGACCGTCTTCACCGATTCCGCCCAAGAACAAATCAATACCACCGGCACGCTTGATCTTGGCCTCGTACTCGACGCATTCTGCTTCGAGATTCGGAGCATTTCCGTTGAGAATGTTGACGTTGTTTGGATTCACGTTGACGTGAGAGAAGAAATGCTTCCACATGAAAGAGTGGTAGCTTTCCGGATGATCTCGAGGAATACCGACATACTCGTCCTATTCGTATTTAGATTAGCATTTTCATATCAAGTATTCGCAAATGGGTGCGGCTCTATCCTACCATATTAAAAGTAACGACATTTTCGAAGGAGATCTGATATCAGCCTGTCAGCCTTCAACTCAAAAACACCAAGAGCTAGCCAGAACTTACATTTCCGGCTTTGTACTGCTCAACTAAGATCTTGTACACACCAAGCGGACTCGATCCTGTTGGCAGGCCGAGTACAAAGGGATGTTGCGGGGAGGGATTGAAGTGCTTGATTCTCTCGATGATGTAATTAGCTACGTAGGAGCTAGCAGTCTCCGAATCGTCGCGGATGATGAGCCTCATCTTGCGGTTTTACTGAAATGGGGAAAAAGGTGGTGATATGTGATAGGATTAGTTGGAGAGAGAGCTTATACGTGTTCGGAGCAGGGAGACGGAGGTGTATTGGTGATTTTTACGGACGTATATGGGGAAACAGAAGGAAGTCTATAGAGTCTCTTTGAGTAATACCGGTTTCGCTGTCATTATGAGCGAGTTGCCTTGTAGTGGCAAAGGCACCAGGAAAACCTCAATACATACATACCTAGGTACATAGCATAGCATAGCATAGATTAGCATAGCACAGGATAGCATCGGGCCTACCGTCGATGATGGAACGTATGGAACGTATGGCCGGATTGGATCTTTCTCCACCGCGACGATAGTGAGCTCACACTTGTGACTGGGGAGGCTCATTGAACGTTGTAGTAACCTGTCCATGAATCGTTTTAGGTCATGTGGCGCCCTAAGCTATGTGGTTGGTTGCTTTCAGAATAATGAGTCGCGAGCTCCGACCAACCAGGGCGGGTCGACATCTCTCGCTGGATAACGAGATATTATCTGATGTCTTACCTTCCCCGGAATTCTCGGGTTCGCTTAGTGATCGAGAACGGGGTACCGTAAGAAAATATCAGGACTCTGGTAGGTCGAGTAACTAGGATTGACAAATGTTCTGACGAGCTTCTGACATGCTGAAGCTAATGCAATTTCGACATCATCTTCCCGTAGTGGGGCAGAAGAAACCAGGGACTTTCGTCTCCATTCAATTGGGAGTCCGTTTCGTTTTAATCTCTCAAACTGGGATCAACCAAGTCCGGGTACTGTAGGTGTCATTGCATGTTGGTCTGCCCACATCGTCATTATATCTCGTTTTCCTCAGAGCCGCAGATCTGAATTGGGAAAAATCAAAATATCATCTTCAGCCAAGCAGAGCACTACCGTGAACGTAATCAATATTTCTCCAAGTCGTTGTCGGCTAAGTATTGAAGAAATGAAAAAAATAGATGAATCTCAGGAGACGGACACGTATGATTCGCTCGTGGGGAAAGTCCATAAGCACTAGAATTCCAAACTGTTTGAGCCACTTCTGTGGCTTACGCTATCGCTTTAGGGTCCTTGTACCAATCAGAACAAAAACTGGGTAGCCCAAGGATTTACAATGTGGGCACCTTAAGGCCTTGGAAAATGGTCTCTAATACGGTTTTATAGTGCTAAAATTATTAGCAGTTTATATTTTTTAAATTACCATTTTATACTTTAAACCTTTATAAATTTATAATTATTTTATTTAAATAAAATTATTTTAAATTATATAATATTAAAAATTTAATAATAATTATTAAATTTTAATAATTACGTTATTAAAAGTTTATTTTTAACTTAAAATTATTATATATTTTAAGATTATTTTTTAGTTAAAATTAACATCCGGTAAAATGATTATTTCTTAATAAAATAATCATTTTTATAGTTAACGTATTAAATAAAAAAAGTAATAATAACTTTTATTATAAAGTTATAATTATTATATTAAAAATAATTATAATATATTAATCACGTTAATAAATATTATAAAAAAAAGTTATATATATAAAAACTTAAACATATAAGTTTACGATATATATAAATTATAAAATTATAATTATTACCATTTAATTAAATAACTTATAATTATAAAAGTTATTACCGTTATTATTTTTTATATTTCTTAAAGTTTTTAAAGATAATAACTTTTTAAATAAATATTTAAAAAGTTACTACTTAAGTAAAAGCGTTATATATAAAGATTAAAAATTAACATTTTAAATAAAATTATAAACTTATTAAAAATTAACGTATAAAAGTAAAATTATTACAAGTATAAAATCATTTTATAATAATTAAATAATTAAAATAGCTTTAATTTAAAGATTATATACGTAACGTTAAATATTTTATACTTAAAAGCCTTATAGAGATTATATTTAACGTATAAGACGATTACTAGTATTAATGATAATTATCCTGCCTAAAACGCTACCAGAGACCATTTTCCAGGGCCCTAAGGTGCCTATATTGTACGGAATACATAGGAGCTATGCAAGGCCTGCAAACGCCATGTGGCTCGTGCATGACCCGGGGGGACGATCCTTGCTCTAAATATACTAAAGAGCTTTAGGGGTTTAGGGGACACGGACATGGACCTAGAACGTTAAAGTTCACGACGATTTCTAGAGACAACGTTACATCTACAAACATTGACCCAGATGGCAGATAGCGAGCAACACCACCACCAAGGTGAGACAATGTCCACCTCTAACGTCCCTCTTTGTCTCTATCGTGCCCCTCCCTGAACCAGCGGAACAACGCTAGCTCATTGGTGCCCCGTCCGAATCTGGCAACCCCCGTTCCCTATCATCTGTTTTGCGCTCAGCGTCTGCTACTATCGTCGTTGTCGTTGTTACCTATCCGCATAACCCACTTCCGCTCGTTGCTTTCGTTTTTACCAGTACATATTATAGCTGCTACGTGAAATACCACCAAGCTAAAGCAAGCAAATATCACCAGCGGTCTCAAAGTCACCTGCCCTACCTAGGAAACGGTGGTGCTGGATTTCTATTCGGCCCACTCCCCTGCCATCCCGTCCCGCCCTATCCCGTATTGTCGGGCGGTCTGCGTGCTATTGTTGTTGTTGCTGTTGTTGTTGTATTCATTTGTTAGGTGGTAATAGACTTTAGCACAGGCGTAGCCGTGGGCTTGAGCCACGTTCAGCTAAGGGGGTGTGTTGGCTAAGGTTGACACCTCTCATCACTCACTTCTTGTGTCTATCTCGACATACTTCCGCTACTACCAGAGCAACCATTGCTTTCTCGTATCAGAGTCCTGTTATGGTTTAACTGTCCTTCGCTCTTATTGCACCATTCGTTCATGCTGTAACCCTTTCGGTCTGACCTGAACCCCCCCAAGTACTCTTGAACCCCAGTTCTTGGCTCTTTATTCTTTGCTTTGCCCTGGGATCGTACATTGGTCGATCCAACCAACGGGGTCGCCTCGTTAGCATTGAATTTGACCGGCAGGTTTCATTTCTGCCGTTCTAGCCTTTTCCCGCCTATACGAGCCCTGACACGGCCCTAAGGAAACATTTCACTCTCTTGCTTTTGCAATTGCTTGTTTCTGTTGGAACATGACGAACGCTGTTTGAAGTCTGAAAGGAAACCTCGTCGTCGGATATCAGCTGTTCCTCTCACTTTTAAAATCTGCCCATGTTACCTTCATGAATATATTTATACCCCACTAGACCCGCAAGCCAGTACCCTGTCATGCAGCCACTCACTTCTGCAATGACTACGTTGAGAAAATCGTTGTTAGCGGCCCTTAAGTCGTTCCTCCGCGGGAGGTCCTTCTTGCAGGCCCTTCTCGCCTTCTGGATCAGCCCAAATGCCTTTAAAGAACACCACGCAAACGGAAAGAGGGTCTATCCGTCGAGGACCATCGAAGACTTCTTGGAAGAAGCCGAAAAGCTCTTCCTAGGACCTATCGACGGAGATGGACTAAAGAGATATTCTTCAGATCTCAAGCGTCAGTTCCGGGAACGGTTACACAGCCATCCAGAATGTATGCTTCCGTCCTTCAACCACCTACTCCCGACCGGAAAAGAGCGAGGTTCGTATCTCGCTCTCGATGTCGGAGGGTCAACATTGAGAGTTGCGTTGGTGGAGTTAAGGGGGCGGGAAGCGACTGGGAAGGAGAGCGAGATCGTTCGCATGGTCAGCTTCAAGATCACGCCGGAAATTAAGAAACTTGAGGGCATGAGTTTCTTCGACTGGATGGCGGCTCGAATCTACGAGGTCATACACAAAGACGTTCCGCGCCAAGAAGATATAATACCAATGGGGCTGGCCTGGAGCTTCCCCGTCGAGTGAGTTGATCTTACTTTCGCCAAAGCATTCAGCAGGACTAACATGACGGACAATCAGACAAACGTCGCTAGGTGGTGGGCTTCTGCTTGGTATGGGCAAAGGGTTTCTGGCCACCAACGGCCTACTGGGCCAAGATTTGGGTGAACTCATCAAATTTGCGTGCAAAAAGCAAGGCCTGAACGTTCAGCTCGAGGCTATCGTCAATGATAGTTCGGCAACACTACTATCACAGGCCTACGTCCACGCCTCAACACGTTTCGGTCTGATTTTGGGGACCGGCACTAATATCGCCGTCCAGCTGCCCGTATCAGCATTTAGTCGTGCCAAATACGGTAAGCGGCCGGAGAGTTGGTTCGAGTCGGCAACTCATGTCATCGTGAACACGGAGCTGGGCATGTTCGGGAAGGATATCCTGCCTTTGACGAGGTGGGATGAACTTCTGAATGCTGGCCACCCGCGACCCGACTTTCAGCCCCTTGAGCACATGCTTAGCGGCTTCTATCTCGGGGAGATCTGCCGATTTGCTATAATTGAGGCTGTCGAGACGACGGGACTGCTAGGGGGTCAACTACCCCCATCCCTAGAGAAGCCATACTCTCTCGACACAGAAGTCTTGTCGAGGATCGAGGGGTGAGTCCCCTAAAGCACGCTGTCACTAACAAATAATTCAAACTGACACTTCCCTCCAGCGACACGTCACCCAGCCTCGAAGCTGCCTTATTACATTGGACGACACATCATCCTTCTACCACGCATGCCACGTTAGCCGACATAACTGCAATCCGCACCCTCGCAACATTCATATCACGACGCTCAGCTGCTTTACTAGCCGCTTCAGTCTTCTCGCTTTGGGAGCTGCGGCACGAGACCGAGGCGGAGCGTGTTCTTGCAACCCCTAAACCCACACCATCTAACGACAGCGGCGTAGTATTGCCGTCACCTTCAGTCGACGAAGAGATTAAAGATCTCGAGGCTAGTACTAAGGTCGCCTTCAACGGCTCCGTCATCGAGCACTACCCCAAGTATCTGCCCACGTGCCAAAGCTACATCGACGATCTCGTCTCCCGTAGCCAGTACCCCGGCTCCGTAGATCTCGTCCCGGCCATTGAGAGCTCCATTCTTGGTGCCGCAGTCGCGCTAGCGTGCGCAACTCCCGCCGCGGTGTAGAAGGCGTAAATTAGAAGGAAATGTAGGAATCATTTACGCTGTATATATACATTCGCGTAATATTTTCTTGTCCTTACTTTTGACATTCGAAAACGCATGTCCATACATTCTTCCTGACGAGATGGTGAGGAACGAGAAGCATAGATTGCTTTTTATCATCTCACTGCCGTCGGGGAGGGCGGCGCGAGGGGAGTAGGCAGGCAAGTAAGCAAGGAGCTTTGAAGAGGGTATATCTAGAAGGCGTTTACGGCTACATAGCATAATGAACAGAGACATCTTCGAGAGCAATATGTGGTCTGTACTTCAATAAATGCAAACAAGCTGGGTGCTGGTGGGCTTGCTATCAAGGGGGTATATTGCTGAAGCTAACCTAGACGCTTGGTTAGGAATCTGCTAGATCTGCTAGAGATCAAAGAGGGTAACATAAATAATAACATGACGATGCCGACTCCGGCGATATCCTCCACGCTCTCGCTATACTACATACAGGTATTGAAGCTAGGCATTGCTCAAGAGAGAAATAGAAAAGACTATACGTTCATAATACAGATAGATATCCCTTAAAACAAAAGACGCCTGGGTTCTCTGTGTTATGATGCCGTTCGTCGATCCCCATCCGTCAGCGCGCCTTTTTACTCACTCGCTTGGTTATTCCCGATTCGAATGCCCCTTGCTCACTCCAAACCATGGTTCGCCGGATGCTTTTTGTGGTCCGAGTACGATACGATACGATATATGTTAATGTGTTGTAGGAAGAGTAGATGCTGTAGATAGGATAGATATGGTAGGTATCTAAGGTATCTGCTCGTTCTCATTCTGCCGAGAAATACCTCTTCGATTTATTCCTGATCTGCTGCGCCTTGATTTCTTGCGGCACGGCCATGTGGTGGACAATGTGTGGCCGGTATACGGTGTCCACGAGGGGTGTCCTATTCGCAACTGTTAGTTATCCTCGTGGGGTTGAGGGGAAGAAGTATGGTTTCCTACCAGTCGTCTACGCTTAGCGGGAAGTATTCGTATAATTCCTCTTCCTCTTCTATCGGGCTGCCGCCCGCACCATGGGTCGTGGACGTCCGGTGTAGTTTCGGGCTGGTGAGCGAGTCTGAGTTGGAGCGGTTATTCGGGCTCCGTTCATCTTCTGATAAAGATAGGTTGATGGGTACGGATGGGGCTGAGTTGTTACTGTTATTCTTTACATGGTTGTTTAGCGCATGCGATTTATTAGACGTGTCCTTTCCCCACGCCGGCACAGGCGGCCGGCTTATATTGGGCGATAGTGCCATCTTCTTGGCTGGATGCGCCTGTGCGCCGTATGCTGGTGTCGAAGGAGTTGCCCAAGGCGATCCATGCGCCACATTGCCCGTCAGCGGTGAGGCAAAATGTGGTAGATTATGTCCGGAGTCTGATCGCTCCGTCTTCAAATTCGCAGTCGAACTTGCATCGCTGTGTGTCCGGGCTCGCTCTACGCTACCGAGAGCTTTCTTGTCGCCCGTGAGAGGGACATCTTTCCTACTATCAAAATTCCGCGGGCTCCGTCCGCGCACAATCACCGGTCCGCTTTGGATTTCGGCGATCTTCATAAACTCGCCGCCCGTCTTCATCTTTCCTAGCAGGCTGATCTGCACAACATAATGTTGCTGTAGTCCTTTCCGCCGGCCGTTGTTTGCCGTTGCGCTCTTAAACTGCAAGCGCTTCCACGAAACCGGTATACTGACTCGGTGGCCATCGACCTCCTGGCCGCCACTCAGATCGAGCGCGATCTTCGGCGGGGCGCTGGCCACTTTGGTTTCTTGGCCTTCGCCTAGAGCCGGATTGCTGCTTTTCCACGGGATAGAGATGATCTCGGTAGACTTGCCCTCGATGCTCTCCTTTGCAGATATCGAGGCGTAGAACTCGACAATAGGTATGGCGCGACCTTGTTCGTTCATAACTTGCGTGCAATGCCGCGGCATAGTTATCTGCCCGGAGCATTGCCATAAATTCCGCCGATAACACGTCAGCTCCAGAGGTCGGCCGGTTGATTCACCGCCGAATACATCCTCGGCAACGAAGAACATGCCATATAGTTCGGCCGACATATTGACCTCGGAATATGTACCTAGCGCATCATCTAACGGGGTGGCTTTTACAGCCGTCGCGGAGAAGCTAAGCAGCTTATCATCCGGCTGTTGCGGGGAAGAGCCTTCGTCGTGGAAGTCTTCGGCGTGCGGCGCAGCCTCGTAGGGCCTAGAGTAGTTGAAGGGATCTTCGAAAGTCGTGGAAAAGGTCTCGAAGTCGTAGGACGGGGTAAAGGGTAAAGGAGGTAGACTACCATTGACATTCTCTCTACTCGGGTCTTAGCATTATTACTACTTACATGTTGCCTACTTCATGCCACAAATACACGCACACAACTACCACCGTAGCCTGTCCGGGGTAATGCGCCCACCGGGTTCAAACTTACAGCATAGACTCGTCAAAGTTGAGGTCGGGTTCAAAAGGTTCGATGCCTAGGCCGGAGTTGGACATGCCATTCAGTCCCATGGCGTCTCCCGGGCTGGCGCCTGACTGCAGCGCCGGCATGGAGTTGAAAGTTGCCATCGCATCGTAAAGGGCTTATACCCTATGCGGCTGGGGAAAAAAAAGATATTATGCTTATTGCTGACGCTGACGTAGACCTGCTCCGTAGATAAGAAAGACAAGCGAGTCCAATGGGTTTGATCAAGCTTTTACCGTTACGGGATAAGTGGAGTGATCGCAATGTCGAGAATGCGGTGGGAATTATTTAGCAGCCTGATAAGTTGCTGGTGTTGAAACGTCGAAAACAACAACTACTGTACTGTAATCTAATTACTACCTGGTAGGGTGAAGAGGAGATGCGTAGTGAAAGTGGAGGCGCGAAACACTGGGCAAGGGGGTGGAGAAATGGAATTGGAATAGATCCGCCGTGGTGGCTGGTCTGGAGAGGATGAACTACACTAGTGCAAAAGGGTGTGTGCGCTCAGTGACCAGGTTATGGTAGTAGTTCAAGAACGTTTAAACCGAGGAGCGAGGACCTCCAGGGAACGTCGATAGCGGTCATACAGGGCCCTAACAAAGCCGACTTTCCAGTGGGCATCCAGCCAATAGGTACAAGGGCAATACCTGGTGCGGCTTGGTGCCCTGGGCGAAACTGGGGTGGTAGACCGGAGGTTACTCAAGTGCTCGATAGGGGTTCTCGGGTTTCTTTTGGGGTATTACTAGGTAGCGAATGGATGGAAGCGGATAAAAATACTAGGCCCCGAACGGTTTTATCGGACCTCTGTCTCCTCACCCAGGGCAGCCTTGGAGGGGACCTCGACTCTGCAGAATATTTCCTACCTTCTGGAACAAGTTAAAAAGAAACTCATGGGGGTGGGGTGACGGACAGGCCTTTGTCTGCGGCCTTACTACCCACCCCTGGGGATATATCATCACATTGCCGAACGACTTTATCTGTCATCTGTCATTAATTGCCTGCCTCCAAACGGTAACCAGACACTCGGTGCTTCTCTTGCATGTGCGTCCGTCCTTACATATCCTTACATTAGGTATCCTTAGGTACATATCAACCTCGATCGCGTTGTAATGCAAATAGTCTCTTATCAGTTGGCCTGTCCCTCTCCCGCGTTCCACAGGATGGATTTGGACTCGTTTTGAAGATCAAATCCCTAATTGGACGAAATTCGGAGTTGGCGGTACTGTAGTATGCCCGCGATTCTATTTTTAAACAGAGAACAGGCTGACAGGGAGGCCGGCGACGAGGGGCTCAAAACTCAATCGGTCGTAGGATTCAAAAATCTCGAGAAACTCAATAGCTGATTGGATAGAAACATGATCCAGATGCCACAAACTCCGGTTCGCTGACCCCCGAATATAAAATCACAGGACGTAAGAATTGTATCGAAAACTCTTGTTGGAGCAGAGACCCGAATAACTGTGACATGGAACCCCCACCTACTTTCCGCTTCTCTTCAAGGGGGAACAGGGGTGCATAAAATGAGGCTCGGTAAAGAATCGTTCATTCATTCATACATTGATTCCATAATCTTATCTGTTGGTAGTCCCCAAGAATGGAATTGTTCAACTTAAATCAGCCCACTGCCTCAGATCCTCGGGATCAGCGAATGTGTATAAGATTTAGGCAGGCACTAAGACTTACGTTCTCCGGAGAATTTGTAATCTCATCAAATGTCTGTTGCACTTCGAAGCCCATGGCTGCAAGAGGTTCGTGTGCTTCATCAAGAACCTAGGCATATTAGTTGTAACGGATGACGATTAGTCTAAAGCTCGGCTTTACTTACCCAACTGAGAACACTCTTCGCCGACTTATGCGCCTTATTCTGCCTTACGCCCATGAAAGCAAGTCCCTGCAATATCAATCTTGACTGCGCTGTAGAGGGCACTATCGGAGCAATGATGCCACCGATGTCTTCACCATGGATAGAGTGAAGGGCGGGGATATATGTCGATAGGCGACTTGCAGCCGTGCAAATGATGACTGTGCCCAGTAGATTATCCACGGAATTCTTAGCTCGCACTACTCCACTTGTGTTCGTTTCTTGCAGCGCGAAGCGATAAAGTTCCACGACTTCGGGTCCCGCGTGCGTTGCTACATGGTTAAGGACCGATTCGGCGTTGTCAAGTGAATGTATCAAATCAAAGCTGATGCTCGCTCGCTGTATGCTTTGCAGAAGACCTTCTGGTGCTGTCCAGGCTCCGAGGTCATCAATGACCATGTTCGTTAATCGTTTCGGAAATTGAGTGTCCCATCCCACGTTGTCAAACCAGCTCTTGTTGCTTCCGCTTTCATCGACAGGCACTCCAGGGAAGACTCCCGGAAATGTAAGCCCAAGTTGCAGCGTCTTGAGCCCTTTCTTCTGAAGTAATGCTCGTAGCGCACGACGGTGTAGTGATCTTCCGATTGATACGTTTCGTTTCGTTGGGTCGACGAAGAGCGCGCCGATAGCACCAAGGCCTTTCGTAAAGTACGTAGCTACGAAACCGTACAATGTCTTTGTGCTGCTATTTCGGACGACAAAGTGCGCCTCTTCGATGTGTGGATTGAACAACTCAAATGAATGAGCACTTGTCGTGAGATATGGGAGATTCGGCGTGCTTGAGCGGGCCAATGTCCTCAATAGCTCTTCCAGGGCAGGACCATCTCGTTCACGGTCGTAGTTCTCAACTAGCCACTGTTGCCTCGTTTTAGAAACCTTCTTGCTCTTCCTCATCGTCCCTGGCATTGACCCCTGGGGTGTTATTTCTCCGTATAAGGCACGAACGAGAGAAGCCATGGCCGTCTCGGTGAAATCAAACGTGCAAATATATGTCCCAATCGATTTGTCCATTGCGAAGTCATACGGAGAACTGACCGCAACCACAATGAGCGACTTCTTCTGCCCAGTTCCGCGAAGCATGTGACACATCATTGCTATATGTTTTGTAAATCCAGTTTGATACATATTTCGGTTGGCGTCAGCCGTCACTATAATAATCGCAGATGCTCTATTGATCAGATTTTCGTGCACTGAAAATTGGTTAGCCTGGCGTGCAGGGCGAAACAAGAGTACTCCTTACCCGGTCTGAGCCCATTCGCTGTGTACGATGTATGAAGAAGCTTGCCGTTGCGTATCCGGGCTATTGATCTACCTAGCTCTCTGAAGACACCCTCTCCGCTCATGATCGCTCCGCGTTCCTGATGAATCCATCTATCATGAAGCGATGGGTTCGCTTTCGTGCCCTTTTCCAATAAGCTTTTAGTAGCTGCTGAGGCAGGCAAGGGTTTGACTAGTGGTGTCAACAGTAGGAGTTCCTCCTCTTGGAGTAAGCTCTGCGACAGAGGCAGCAGGTGGTCTTTATCACGAACGACTGTAATGGACTGATCATAGGCCTTCCTGGAGAGTGCGAGGTGTGAAGGGTGTATCTTGGACAATAAAGACAACCCAGGTGGGTTCAGCGCTTTTTGCCAAGACGTACACGCACTCTTCATCTTCAACACTCGCTTCAAGGAGGTATGAATCCGTTCTTTCGAGATGATTCCGTTTTCGACGCCTAGTTTCAGCCCGGAGATGGCCTCCAGTTGTACATCATGTGCTCTGCATAGAAGCACCAGATCATTGCCTGCTTCGACAGCCATTACAGTGCCACCCTTGACACCGTATTCTTGTATGAGCGATTGCATTTCGAGGCATTCCGAGATGGCGACACCTTTAAACCCAAGCTCATTTCTGAGAAGGTCATCTACAACCTGGTCTGAGAGGCAAGCGTGCATGACGTTCATTCCAGCACTTTGGATCCCAACGCCGCCAACAAACATAGCGTCCAGACGTCCAGCGCTTATGGCGTTTCGAAATGGGACAAGAGCACTGAGGCTGAGCTCTTCTAGGGTTTGAGTAATAATAGGCATGTCTAAGCTAGAGCCGAGGAAATCAATATTTCCGTAGGACGGGAAGTGTTTTCCACACGTAGCCACTCCGGCATCCTTGAACCCATTGATGGCAGCGATGCAAAACTGCGATGCTTCTTGGGGGTCGTCTCCAGTAGCCCGAACACCTAGAGGTTGGTGTCGGGCATTGGTCAAGACGTCTAAGACAGGGCCAAGTATAAGGTTGACACCGACGGCTGAGACTTCGGTAGCCGTGGCTTTTGCTATACTGTATGCTAGCTCTGTGCTTCCGGTAGCGGCGACTCCCATGGCACTTGGGAACTGGCAGATATAATCTTCATCGAACAGACTGTTGACACCTCCATTCTCTTGGTCAAGGGCTATCAGCAATGGCTGAGGATGTCCTGCCTGGTGAGCTATCGTTTGGAGTTCTTGGACTAAGGAAGCCGTCTGCTCAGCAGCTATAGCAATATCATCTGGTCAGTATCCTCTCGACACGTGGCTCTATGCATACGATGAGGCTCCTTTAGAGAGATGTGTACATTTGAGATTCTTAGCTGTTAATATGATAGAACCTAGGTGGTGGTTCTCAATGAGATTTCTGATTTGAGGCGTTATTTCTGTACCATCCCATCCCATAATCAACATCTGGCCAATCGCCCTGTTGGTCTAGAATTAGCGACAGCCCTGTTTTAGCCATGCAGCCGGATCGCCCCAGCGGGAGCCTGGCCATGAGGCTCTTAGCGAGAAGGGAGTAGAAAAGCCGGCACACCGTACCAATCGAGATTCTGCCATAGTGGGTCAAGCTCGCCGTCCGGCTTGGTCATTTTGAGGTTGTATTGTTACAACTTTGACGTTATTCTAGCTAAAGGGCTCTAAGCCGAACGGTGTGGGTAGGTACGAGGGATAAGCATGAGCTATCTCCATCAACAGCAAAAGAGTGTTACAAGGCTAGGAGTCATCGAAGTGAGCTAGTGTAAAGATTGACATTGGGGTGTGTAGAATTCGGATATACTACCGATGTATGTGCTTTGGTGAGAATGAGGAAAAGAGTTGTGAATAGTTGACTCCGAGACCCCATCGGCTGGAGTAAGAAACCATTACTCGCGTCGGCAGTGCTATAACGTTAGGCACAGTAGCAGGAGGCAGCAGCTGGGTACATTGGGTGGTATGCATAAGCGGCGGCTATCGATAGCTTGAAACAGGTACCTCGGAATAGGTACCTAGGTACTTTCATTAGCTCCTTCCAGAAGGGCAATCCGGGGGAGGGTCGTTTTCGGGAAAGCCACGCCATTCCGCTTTTGCTCTAGTCTGTCTTCTCGTCAATGATATGTAACCACTGGTAATTTTGACGTTATCGGGGCTCCGTCCCTCCAAAACACTCAAGAGCTTACCACTTCGCAACGTTACTTTTACGCCTTTACAAGAATCTAAGAATCCTCCTTAGCGTTCCACGATCCAATTTTTTGCTTGTCATTTGCTAATGGAATGTCACACACGATACCGATCTACCGTAGTAGCGACTCATTAGCTAAAGCCCCGACGATAAACGCCTACCATCCCGGAAATGATACCAACATATCTGACATCTCAAAGAAGCTCGTCAACTGGTTACGGTTTACCTGGGTTGCCACACCCTTAGTAACCAGCCCATCCGGCCTAGAATCGCCTAGAGGATGCTGACCAGTCTCTTGAGTCACATGTTCCTCCCATTGGCGTTGGACGTTGGCATCAATCCATTTACAAAACTGGGTTTCACTGTCACAATCGCAAGACTGACGTCCGACAGGCTCCACCGTCGAGGTACCAGAGGACAAACTCACTAGTCATCGGCCCTGTAAGTGACGCTGTTTTTGCCTTTCAGGTCTTGATATCTTACACGCCGAATTTTTTCGGTCCCAATATCGGCATCCCTCGGCGTCAGCGGGTACGCGTTGTGATATCATGAATATATACATGTATGAGCCATTTCCGTATTCTTCTTTGTCTCATTCATGGAGACCCAAATACTAGCTGAAGGGACAATTGTCCTACTACTCGATAAAACATAAAAAAATATACAAGTCGTATAAATAGAATTTCTCTTATACACTCTTTTCAAACTTACATCATGCCGCACTCTCTACCCTCGTCGCCCAAGTCGACACCGTCGGAGGGTCGAAACGGTATCACCAAGTTCACCAACTGTCGTATCTTCAAAGACGACAAGTTAGTCGAAGAGGACCTCTGGGTAAATTCCGTCACTGGGAAAATCATTAGAAGCCAGGCTGCTTTTTACGATGACTTCATTCTCCCGGACGAGGTTATCGACCTCGGTGGTCGTATCCTATCGCCCGGTCTCATCGAGTGTCAGCTAAATGGAGCCTTCGGTTTCAACTTCTCGACTCTTCTTGAGCCCGCGGTGTACGCAAAGAAGGTCAAGGAGTTAAACAAGCTAATGGTCAAGACCGGCGTAACGTCATACGTCCCCACCATCACAAGCCAACGGAGCGAACTCTACAAGCTGGCTCTGCCACATCTTGGACCGTCAGGGTACCTACAAGTGGCAGAGGATGGTGCAGAATCATTGGGTGCACATTGCGAAGGCCCGTTTCTAAGCCCGACTAAGAATGGAGTCCACAATGTCGACGTACTGCGGGTAGCCGAGACATTTGAGGACTTGGAGGACTGCTACGGCGCGAGCAACCTCAATCCCGAGACCACATACCGCCCTATCCCCATCAAGATGATCACGGCCGCACCGGAACGGGGACAAATGACGAAGCTCATTCCCGAGCTCACCAGCCGCGGCATCGTCTACTCGATCGGACACTCGGAAGCGACATACGAGGAAGCGTCCGCGGCCGTTGCCGCAGGCGCGACAATGATCACTCACCTCTTCAACGCCATGCGACCGCTGCACCACCGAAACCCTGGTATCTTCGGTGTTCTGGGTCGAGCAGAGAGTTTGCCCCGTCCCTATTTCGGCATCATTGCCGACGGCGAACATTTACATCCCACAACGATCAAGATTGCCTTCAACGCGCATCCGGATGGCTTCATCCTCGTTACGGATTCCATGCACCTTGTTGGCCTGCCAGATGGAGCCTATCGGTGGACCAACGGCGAGAACACGAGTCACATCGTGAAGAAGGGCACCAAGTTGATATTAGAGGGCACAGACCGGATTGCTGGGAGGTGAGTGGCAACCTGCAGGACTTAAATGAATAGTGAGATGGCTAACTCGTATACCAGTTCGATAACGCTCATCGAATGCGTATCCAACTTCCTTAACTGGTCCGGTGCCGGCATACCTGCCGCTCTGAAAGCCGTCACATCCACGCCGGCCGCGATGCTAGGGCTGCAGGGTATCAAGGGCTGTCTTGACAACGGCGCTGATGCGGATCTAGTAGTATTATCCGAGAACCGTAATGGGGATCGCGTCGACCTCGTCGTAGATGAGGTCTGGAAATTTGGCACGAAGGTCTTTACCCGCTCATAGAGAGAAGAGAGACACGACAAATGGAAGAGGGGAAATGATTCATGATATAGGATAGATCCTTGATGAGACAAAATTGTACTTAAAGGCCATGGAGTTACGGTATAAGGCATTCATATCATTGCAAGATCTTGTCAAGGCGGGTTAGACTAAGTGCTTAACATAAGCACTTCCGATAGATGTAGATGTAAGGTCGTAATTGACGTTGCTCCATTAGGAGAGCTCTGCTAATATATGTATATTCATCCCAAGCTTTTATTATTCACAGTGTGTGTGGCTCTTTGTGTTATGTGTAGTGGTACTGCATCATGTTGGTCGTTTGACAGTCAACTTGAAAGGCTTCTTCAACCGGTCCATGGGTGTGATGCCATTGCGCCCCAAAGGGGCCGGCCTCTGAATACCGCCGCCACCTCTCCAGCCTATTTTGGGACCGCAGGTCACTGTCGTGGCATGGAAGCTCTTGGCAGGCCTTGTCTGCTCTTCTGCAGGCACCTCATTTTCCTTCCCGGCTTCGGCTTCTGCTTGCTCTTCTTCCGGCTGCGGTTTGATCGGAGAGCTTGAAAAACAGGCATACTGTTTTGGCTTTGATGGCGATTCCTCTGTTTTTATTGGTGCCTGGAGGTTTGTGCTCGGTCTGCTTGATAGTTTCGCGGAACCGAGCTTGTGGTTCGCCAGGCTGGGCTCAATGGAAGGTTTTTGCTGTATTTGACGGAGCCCCTGGATTAGTTGCTGAGGCCCTGTTTCCCGTCCATAGCCTCGGGGTATCTTGTAGGGGCGAGGGGGGTAGCTCGCAGATCGGTTTAAGTTTGATGGTGCGGGAGGCGGGATTTCATCGATATTCTTCGACTTGTCGTGGTCCGTTACACCGTATCCGTAGCCTATCAGACTTCTTTGAGAAGGGGCTCGGTTGATTGGGGGCCTTTTTGTTGCCGCCCCCTGAGACGGCTTTGTGGTAGTGGAAACGCTGGCATAATGAGCCCCAGCCGTTGTGAAACCTAGTTGCGGCGGAGGGTGTGGTACGGTAAACGAAGTGGACCTTTGCATTGTGGTTGGGTATGGAGCGGCCCAACCCTCTACCGATTCCTCGGCGATTTGTACACTAGGGTGATTGAGTTTTTGCCGCTTATTCTGCCCGGGACGCTGGCTATACACGTTACTATTTACAATACCAGAAGAGCCTGTTTGGACCTGGTCCGGATCGACCGGGAGAAGATTATCCTCTACCAGACTCATCATGGGCAAACCCTTGTAGATGACGTCTTCGGGAGGTAGGCTTCTTCGTAGTATTCTAGCTACTTCGGACATTACTGATCGGTCAAGTGATGGGCCCTTCTTCAGGAAAATCGAAGATGGAAGTTTGTCAACGAAAGGAGAAAGCTGAATAACTTCTTTGCTACCAGTAGATGCGTACTGGGGACAGCTCAAATAAAGTAAGGCCTGAGCTCGAGTCATTGCTACGTAAAGAAGGCGTCTTTCCTCGTTTAAGTCGTCGGATCGTATATGCGGTATGGATCCCTTGTAGACTGCCGGGACGAAGACAACGGGCCATTCTAAGCCCTTTGCTGCATGTATGGTAGAAACTGTGACTTGAGGCTTTGCTTCCTTGTCTTTATCGTCAGTCTGTTTATCGGATGCCAACGCGACATTTGCCAAAAAGCGTGACAGGGCGTCGTTATCCGGCAGTAGGTCATCATCGTCTTCGAGAATTGGGAGAACCTCTTCTTCTGGCTCATCCTGATGCATGAACTCTGCAGCGAGGTTCACAAATTCTTCAACGTTTGCCCATCGCAACTCGTACTCCGGGCCATACGTCTCCTCTAGGTGTTTCTCGAATTGCAAGTCCTTGAGCAATTGATTGATAATTTCCACCAAATTAGCGGGAGTCCCTTCCTCAGGTTGTAATCGACTTCGAAGACTAGTGATCAACTTGAGCAGGCCTCCGCTGATCTTCTGTTCCGTCTGTTTCCTAATGGTCGTCTTTGCTATCCGCTCACCTCGACAATGTTTGCCAAGTAAGTTCCAAAGACTCATCGAATTCCTTTCAGCCTCTTCAAGCAGAGATCTTGCCGTTACGTCGCCAATGCCTCGTTTTGGTACGTTCATGATACGTGCGAGGGCATCGTTGTTATCAGGTTGATGAATGACTCGTAAGTAATCCAAAATGGTTTTAATTTCGGCCCGTTCATAGAACTTGAAACCACCTGAGAATTCGCTGTCAATACGAGGGTACTTAAGACACGCGCATTCGATAGACTACGTACCAACCATCCTATAAGCTATGCCCGCTCTTCCCAGAGCGGATTCAATGTGTCTTGATAACGAGGCCGACCGAAGTAATATCGCAATATCATCGGACTTGACCATATTTCCAGACATCGCTTTTATTCGCTTGATCTCAGAAACAATCCAGTCCGCCTCAACCGAAGAGTTCTTCAACATACGAAGGACTGGTCGAGTGCCCTTTGCATGAACTGGTACTAGAATTTTCTTGTATCTCTCCTGGTCTTGCTGAATAACTCTCAAAGAAGCGTCAAGAATGGAGCTTGATGATCTGTAGTTTTCCTCCAGAGATATTTCGTCGGTACCCGGGAAGTCACGAAGCAGGCGATGGAGATTTCTTATTTCTGCCGATCGCCAGCCGTAAATGCTCTGATCCGGGTCCCCAACTACGGTTATCCTTCGATTCTTCTGGGCAAAAAGTTTCATCAGGTCATATTGGGCACCATTTGTATCTTGGTACTCGTCAATCAAGACCGTTTGAATGTTTTCGACGCAGTCAGGCCATTGACGAAGGAGCTCAACGCAGCGAACCAGAAGGTCGTCGTAGTCAAGCAGATTTGACCGCTCAAGATATGACTGGTATTCCTGGTAGCATTGCTCCAGCGCCTTAGACTCTATACCGTTTCCGTTTTTGGCCTTGACGGCCTGCTCGTCCGAAGTTCCTTTGGCTTTCCGCTTGCTAATCCAACCGCGAGCAAGAGCAGGATCAACCGGAGCCTCTAGTCGCTTGCAGATACGCTTGATAACAGCCCTCGAGTCAGAGTCGTCCGCAATACCGAACTTGGGATCCAGCCCAATACGTTTGCCATATCTAGCTAAATACCTGCGCGCAATACTGTGGAAGGTTCCTAATATGATCTTCTTTTCGCGTCCATCTCCAAGTGCCTGGCCGATACGGGATTTCATCTCATTGGCTGCCTTGACGGTGAACGTCGCAACCATGACATCGCACGGTCGTATCCCGACATGATCAATGAGCCAGACCACTCGAGATGTGAGAGTATGAGTCTTGCCACTTCCTGGACCTGCCAATATAGCAACAGTAGGTACGCCAGAGCTGACAGCACGAGATTGTGCCTGATTCAGCGATTTGAATAAGTCGCCATGATCGGGGCCTGGCATGGTGGAGATCCACGCTCACCAGGACGGAAATCCGGAGCAATATATAGGCATAAGGCGGTTCAGAACTCGTGTCTCTTTTCTTAAGTCGCAATAGCTATGAATTGAAGGTCATCCATGGACAGCCAATAAGACAGCAAAGTCATGACTTTGTGAGGAAACGCGTGTTGGGAGATATCGAAGACGCGACTGCTGTTTTTGGATCGGACACTCTAAGAGCCGACCTCCCCCCACCTCCAGATCGCGGGGTCAGGTGACTACTACATTCGATATGCACTACATGTATGTATAATGGAATACATGCAGCTAACATACAGACCTACCTAACTCAATTAAAACTCTATACCATGATCTTAACATCACTCGAAAAGAGTAGAATATGGTCATATCGACTCCAGAAATCCCGTGAGACGCATTGAAAATGACTGTTGTCGACAAAGTGTATTCCGTAACTCTGAGTGATCTCAGATTTACAACCTGCAAGGTACGTACTCATCGAGCTATTTTGAAGTTCCACAGCATGGTCCAATTATAGTTTGAGAAGTTTAGCTCCGTAGCCCCAATCTGAGGCACCCCGCCGCTTTTCTTCTTCGCATTGCCCCAATCCGTCGTTCTCACCTTCAGAAACTCCCAACCAATCGCAACATAAAAGTGTGAACTCTGGGAGGCACGTTTATTTCTTACCAACGACACTGAGATCATGAGAAACAGCTTGCATAGTAATGTGATCCCCTTGCCGCATGTCCTTTGACTGTCATTTAGGATGTCGTCACCGCTCATCCCTTCACAGATCTTTGCCAAGTCACATCCGAAGAGATACCAGTCGCAAGATTTGATATGTCGGAAGATGTGATGAGATTGAAAAGGGAATGGCCAGCACTTTTTATCAATATCTTTTAAGACTAGGTTAGGGCAAGCAATCGCCATTTTATTCGTTCCTGACCAACTGCGAGATGCTAAAGTTGCGCTCGGAATTCGACCACGACTCTGTCGGTAGAGACGAGTCTAGCCAATCGGGGGATGCAGAGGCAAAGTGACCTGCAGAGGCGCAGGGGGTGAGGTGGATTTACGGCGGGGTCGGTGATGCTGGAGGATCCCACCGCCAATCAGCTCCAAAGCTCGACAAGCTGGCGCTTAAGTCCCTGTCGTTGCGCTATCCTTATCCAACCAGAACGGGCAGAACGGGATCAACTCCAAATATGAAAATGGCAATCTGTCACCCTTACTGGGCGTTTTCCCTGGGGGCCGTCATGCATGGAGCCAAGTGCCTAGAGGGGGCCGACGAGTGAGAGGCCAGCTCACACCACAAGCGCCAGTGTTCGCATGTTAGCATCGCAGATTCCGGCCCACGTCGACACACTGCCGAACATCACCAGCCGCTATATACCCTTTGTCCTCCCGACTCTGCGTCTGACCTTGCAACATCTCCATCAGGATGTGTTTCGAGTGATCCGCAAGGAGGTTTGACTAAGGAGCGGAAAATAGTATCTTTCATGAAGATCCGGGTCACACACAATGCAACTGGGGTTTTATAGCAAGCCTTCCTCACTTCAGTTTGTGCTACTTCTACCTTTCTCACCATTCACTCCTTTTTGCTCTGCCAGTGTGATACAAGACCTTCATAACAACTACTTTGACCCAGCGCCGGCGCCTGAAGACGGTCCTCCACTCTCGGCTGGAGCCCTTCGGAATACTGCTTTCCTTCCTGCGCAAATTGGTGGTATAGTCGGATCATATGCTCTTTCACTCGTTGTAGTTGCTGCAGTCCTTCTTATATTAGCAAAGAAACGCCGCGAGCACCTCACGGCAGGAGAGGAAGACCAAGACGGCCAATATCCTTACCAATTCGCCTTCCCACAGCCCGTACCAGCTGGTGCTCAACAAATTCCCCAGTACGGTCTTGATCCGCCTAAATCGCCTATCAAGAACTTTTCGTACCCAACACCTCCAACACCAACAACAGGTCCGACAAGCCCATACATTGTCCCGTCGCTCCATTCTACAAGTACTCTTGGCATCAATCCCTTAGTCGATCCGCGAGTCGTTGCAGCAGATCGCGAGATGGCGCAACAGCAACTAGAAGAGATGTATAGGCTCGTGATGGAGCAGGAGGCTGCGAAGGAAGCTGGTGTCACTTTGGATCAACCACCCGCGCCGCTACCATCCCAGCAACAGCCTCCTCCGAAGCAGGGTATCTTGAAAAGGGGCAAGAACAAGCCTGCGAATCTTGATCTTGCCTCTGGAGCAGAGAAGCCCCAATCCCGGACATCTTCTATCTTGTCTGCTTTCAAGTCTCCTCGAAAGAAGAATGCCAAGGCCATTAACATCTCGTCGCCCATTATGACTCCCATGTCAGGTACTTTCCCTCGCCACGAGGAGGAGGAAATGAGCGCGATTCCTCCTCGCCATTACGCCCCAGCATCTCCGCCGCCGATCCCGACGGACCAGGTCCCGTATCCACGGGCAAGTAGGCAGCAAATTGCGCCTATCACGCCACCAGATATCTCACCAGAGAGCACGCAAAGCATTGACGAGCGACTCGGGCATATGCGTAACAATTCTCAGTACACGGACCCCGACCCAGTCTCAGCCGTTTCGGAACGATCCACAGCACCGCTTGTTGGCTTGCCTTCATCGCCTAAGCCCGGTGTTAACCGTTTTCCTTCCCTCCCAGCATCTCCGAAGCCTGGGGCTACGTTCCCGACTTCGCCTCGAGAGCAGTCCTTTTCGCGGCCAAATGCGCCGTCGGCAGTCCGGACTGGCGGTACTCTTCCACTTCGAGCCTATGAGCCCGCCCTCAGCTCGCCCTCTGCCCAGACAACCAAGCAAACGACATTCGAAAGGACGACTCCTCTGTCGCCCTCGGGACTTCGTACACCCTGGACTGGCGCACCGGTGCCTTACACTCCGTACCAACCGTTTTCGCCTGTAGTCCCCATTACGCCGTCGTTGGTGACCAAGGCAGACCGAAAGAGGATGAAGCAATTACAGCCCAAGACTCCGACTATGGAGATGGTGAAGAGCGACGACGAAATGTGGTAGATGTCTCTTTCCCTCGATGGGGCTTTATGGGTTTACGATGAAAGGTGTCGATGGGTTGATCTCCCTTAAGACTTTATTATATCCCGGCGTCTTAAATGGGTCCTTGTGTTTCAAAATCTGATGAATTACGTAGAGGTTTTTGGGTCTTCTCGCCTTCTGATCTGAAGCTGTTTACTTGTTTATAATTCTACATATACCACTTTTGACTTTTGGAGGAGTTAATTTACGTTGGAGATTTAGTCGCGCATTTCAGCCATTATCTCTTCTACCGATCTTCATGGTAGCAAAGTAGTGAATGGACTATGCGGCTACTCCTTGTTACATTTTCATTCTGAAATAGCGCCTGCATGTGATTATTAAGTTAGGTACCTAGATTGGTAAACTGGGAACTATTATAGCAGCACGACAGTCGGCAATGGCAGAGGACTGATTGTTACTTAACGTTGTGGATCAGATTAGTTCTATCTTGATCCGGACTCTCTCGCTTAATAGACTAGTTCTTGCTATGATTGGCCGAACGAAACCTCGGGTAGCTATTAAACCTGGGAATGTCCATTAAGGATCCAAGCTGTCCACTATTTATGACGATTTTTACATATAGCGGCGAGTTCGAACTCCGTTATTACCCAGAAGGAGAGAACCTGGAAAGAGACTAACTTAGGCAGCTTGGGGAAGGGTTCACGGCAACTTGATTTGCAGTTGTACCAAACGTACGGACTATTAATCAATGTAATCAATATCGATATAGCACTACGACGCAGCCACCCGTCTGAACTGCTGAAGTACCACCGTAGTGTACATTGATACCTTCAAGGCTGCTCTCCCGGCTAACATTAGAAGGTACGGACGTAATCTGTACGTTACCCGGAATATCCCCTAAGCCAAAAGTGGGCTAGGGTGAGCTGAAGTGGCTGGACTAACGACTTATCAGTGGCTAGTAGCACGTGGGTCTCAGCTCCCCGCCAATAGAACAGCCTGGACGGTTCAGGCCGAAGATCCATCTTCCATCTTTCGAAGTAGGAAAGACCCGCATTGTGGCCCGAGCGTCCTTCGATTAAGCCCGATCGATTCTACCCTTCGAAGCCCATCCAAGTAGGTATCCCGTACATCCACCACATCGTATGATTCTCTCAAGCCTCTATCGAGAAAACCCCCCGTTTTCACTCTCGCAATTGGATTTCCTCGCGCCTCATTGACACTTCCGCCTATCGGATCCCAAGATCTCGGATGAGCAAATCTCTAATCTCTTTGTGCATGCGACAGACTGGTGCCCACCAACACGGCCAGCTGTCTTTCCCCTTTCGTTAGGATTTTGAAGAAGGGATACGGCGGTAGAGACGACGAGGGTGCTGGTGTAGCTGTGTAGCAAATTGACGTCTACACTACCTTTCCCTCCTAGTCACATACGTACCGGTCTAGCAGAACGTCCCCCCTCTCGTCGTTGTTTTTTAACGGGGGTCTTGGCGTCACATAGCAAGCTTTACGACAATTCTTTTCCATTCTGTTCGTCCCTGTTTCAATCCCGAACAACACACTATTGTCGCGAATCTTTCTAAACTTACAACCCCATTGCCTGTCTATCGCCTTCGCCTTCCCCATCCAAACTTATATACCCTCGAGGTCGATTGCGTGAGCCCACCACCCCAACCAACCATTTCCTATTCATCCATAGATACTATTCTGGCACTATACTACTCCAGGCCGTACGATCAGGTCATCAGCGACGATTCCCCCCCCTGGTCCGTTCCCGCCTTATGCAAACCCCCCTCCTTTCGCTTGCCTTGACCTGGACGTGAGCGGCTGAAGGACTTGCTGTGGTGCCTGCTGATGTCGAACCACACTTGCATCTCATGATCGTACCAGCACCAGTGCCACAATGACCAACCAGCAAGAGCCTTCCGACCTCTTTGGTCTTGATGGAAACGGCCCGTATTACCAAGATAACGACCCGAGTAACGGGGACGCAACGTTGACCGATTCCAGCACCGCCAACCAGCAATTCTACAGTGATCCTAATTGGACCTTCCAAGACACTCCTCCCTATGACACTTACGACACTAATAATGCATTTTACCAAGACGACTGGAATCTAGCGCAGCAGTCCGAATTGAATGATGGCCTTCCGACGCAAACCCAGCCGCCGGCGCCGCAGCAGTCCGCTGCCGTGGTCCCCTCCTCCATGGCCGACCGTCTTCCAAACCCGCTCCCGACAACAGCGCCGATGGGAACCACCGCGCTCCAAGTTCGACCGAACGGCGCAAGCTCGAGAGGTCTTACTGAGGAGCAGCGACAAAAATTGCAAAGTATTGCTATGCCTGCTCAACTACACTACCGTTCCCCTAAGAGCGAAGCAAGTCCCGATTCGGCCGGTCCTGTGTACAAGTCGTCATCCATATCATCACCAGAGGACCAAAGCCTATCATCCAAGTCGAATGGTCGCAAGAGAAAGTCGTCGGTTGATGTCGACGAAGACGATGATGATGACCTTGACAGCCATCAACCAGTGAAGAAGACGGCGCACAACATGATTGAAAAGCGATATCGCACTAATCTCAACGATAAGATAGCAGCTTTGCGAGATAGTGTGCCAAGTCTACGTATCATGTCGAAGAGTGCGAGGGGAGAAGATACCACTGAAGACAGGGAAGAGTTACATGGCTTAACTCCTGCACACAAGCTCAACAAGGCAACGGTGCGTCTCTTTTCGTATTCTAGGAAGGTGGACGTAGTAACTAATCCCTCCATAGGTCCTCAGTAAAGCTACAGAGTATATTCGGCATCTAGAGAAGAGAAACCTACGACTCGTCGATGAGAACTCGGCCATGCAACAACGAATAGCCGCCTTCGAAAAGCTCTTTATGGCCGGTGCGATGAACGGCGCAGTCAGCCCTCTACAGCAAACACCATCCACGCCCATCCAATACTCACATGAGCCAAACGGCTATGCGAACTCAGCTATGGGCACCCCAGCTAGGGCTGATCCACAGGGCATGATCCAAGTGCCCGATGATATGAAACGTATCATCGCTGCTCAGATAGCGGCAGGCCAGCCATATCCAGTACCACAGCAGCAGTTTAGAGGCAATCCTGCCTTAATACGTCAACAACAAATTCAGCAACAGCAACATCAGATGCAAGTAAGAGGTTGGCAAAATGCTGGCCCTTATTTCGGAAAGCTGATGGTCGGCTCTCTGGCCGGGTTGATGCTTCTAGAAGCTGTTCGGGAGAATGAGCAGAGCAACGAGACCCCCGAGGGTCGCGGCCTTTTCGCTCTACCCATACAGCTTCTCAGGCTACTTACGTCCTCATTGAGTATCAACTGCATGGGATATCATATACACGGTGCTCAAGTATTATACTCGATCAAGATCGTGTTGCTGCTATGTAGCATCTGGTGGGCTATAATTCCCTCACTTATGGAACCCAAGGCACCAAGTGCTGAAAACTTCAAACAACGACAACAGGCCACCTTGAAGGCAGTCCCGTCTTTAGCGTCACCCATCCATGTGCGCCGTCAAGCATGGCTCACAGCTGTGCAAACAGTCTGGGTTCCCCGCCACAACTTCTTCCTCGAGGCTGCCGCGCTTGGTCTTAAGACGCTAAAGCTGAGCCTAAGGAATCTCATTGGAATCCACGGGTATCAGATGTTGACAGGTCTTACCGAGGAGCAGGAACTCGCCCGTGTCAAGGCATGGGCAATCGCTCTAGATGCTCAGCTTGCCGGGGGAGACGTCGAGATTAGCAAGAGCCGACTCACATTAACTCTGCTCGCTTCTGGGACTCTTCCGACTACTCCACTACGACTGATGCTCAAAGCACTTCACATTCGTGTCCTTTTGTGGGAAGTCGGCCTCTCCGGCATGCAGCTTGGCGTCTTGAACACGTTTGCCTCGAAATTGGCCAGGTCAAAATGGAATGAAGCAAAGCAGCTGCACAGACTCTTAACACAGCTCCGCCGTGGTGGCCAAGAACAATCCGACGACGAACTGCCTGATCATTTAGCTGCATTGCTTGAGCAAGATTGCGATGTTGTATTGAACCAGGGCGTTGTCATAAGAGCACATAACCTTGCTTGGAATCGCCCAACCGACTACAATGCCATTGGGGTCACAGATGGTATGGACACTGTGGTGGATGACCCAGCAATCCGTTCACCAATGGACGCTGTTGCGGCGTGGTGGTCAAATATAACTCTGCATGGTGCTCTTACAAATAGCCTTATTGTCAAAGAGGATGATGTAAAGACGATCCAAAAAATCGAGGGCGACGTATCCCTAGCTATCAGAACGGCACCGATTGGATCCATCGCCCAAAACCGTGCCCTAGTTGCGCGCGCTCTGCTTTTCGAAGAGAAACGGAGCATGAATATAATGGCTGCATTACAGGCCATTGGACCGGTGACACCGGTTCTCTCATCGAACGGGAGCCCCCTGGGTAGTCGAACGCCATCCCCGCCATCTACTCCTATCAAGGTACTTCCGCCTTCGCTCCTCCTAACTACCGAGATGCGTACTTCTCTGCTCTGTGCCATGGCCATCGCACATCTTCAGAAATTCTCTCCACCCGAAGAGCCAGTCGATATTTACGGCGTGATTGATCAGATCCACCCTGTCTGCGATATGGGGTTGCTTGGATATACCGCTACGTTCAAGTTGATGGACCGACTCTCTAGTCACGAATTTGCTGCCGAAGCATGCGCCGATACGCTTGAGCGCCTCTCTGGCACGTTACGGATCTGGACTGGAAGAGAGGACTGCGGACTTGAGCCAGAAATCAGACATCAAATGGTTGAGCGGTGCTTAGCCGTGACTCGTGGCGTCGTAGGAATGGGTCTCGATACCGATACCGGCTATGGCAGTAGTGAGTACCCCTCTCCTGCCAGCACCTAATTATCAACTTTACGAAGCAAAATTACCCCTGAGTTTGCGGAACCCTTTAGCGGAGGTCGCTCTGTGGAACAGCGTTGGATTGTATCGCTTGAGAAGCTTGAAAGCCACGGCAGCTAATTTGCCGTGTTACAGTGAGCGAGACCGAGAAAGAGCATGAGAATTCAACCGATTCCGACGTTACAGCTACACAGGAAGCTTCTGCTATCAATACCGACGTGGCCTAGCCTAGATTGACGGCTCGACGGCTCTACTCCCATATTTTATTTGATGAAGCTAGTCTCAGAACCAGCCTAGCGATATGGAACTATTTATTTGTCCCGCACATTACGCATTCATTCGTAACCTAAAGTCTAGGTGAACAAGGTTCGCGGCCCGCGGCTCGAGCAGCGGGAGTCATGTATTGACGATGTTGATGATCACTAATTATATGTAGCTTACCTTCTTGCCACTCGTTTCCCTGCTTAACCACTACAATTTTTGCTACATATATACCATTCAACTATTATATCATTATGTGCGGGATCGGTACAATATATACATGGGGGATACGGGACATGGACCGGCCTCAAAAACCTCAAGGGCGTTCTGGGAAAAGCGGGAATATGCTTGCGGTCCTTGATGGTAGAATGGACAGTTACTGGGGCGAATATTGCCGGCGCTTTTCGGAGGTGATAGAGAAGGATCAGGAAGAACTTCACGGGCTTTTACTTATGGCATTTGGCGCGCTGTCTCAGTAGGCGTGGCACCTATCGAAAACTAGTATATAATTGAAGCGACTGCAATTTAGCTGTATTATCCATGTTCACGTTCTCAGTAACTTGTCGTATCCGAATTTGGTCTACAGTTCTAGCTGCGATGATATACATTATCGCTTAGATCGAGACAAGAAGCTATCACGTAGACATATCTTAGCCTCAACTTTAGAAGATGGCTGGCGACCCGAGACACGTGTGTACTAGTGGAAATAAGAATACAACTATAAACGTCGTCTAAAATCATTTCGGATCTTAATAAATAGGGGTTTACATTTCTGGCACGAGGCGTCCCCCTTCTGACCTGAACCCAGATGTCCTATTGAGTTCGTCCGCTCGAGCAGCCACAGCGAAGTATTAGATTTAGAATCGCCGCCTCTGGAGGCCTCTAGCTTCTTTTTTCCCATTAGCCACCTACGTGTATACACGCCTCAGCCGGAAGGCTAAACGACGCGAAGCTTAAGGCGACCTGGGCATTCGCGTTTATCGGTTAGAAATGTATGAGTCACATCTACTTTACCTGGTGTCAGGGGAGTCTCCGACGTCACTCGATGTTAATAATATTATTAGTAGTTCAGTTCGAGCATGTTGACTCTGCTAACTCTTGTTTTATGCGTTTATACACGGGAAGTTAGAGGATAGCTATCTGTGCAATGTGCCAACCAGATAGGCATAAATATTCTACAACAGACTCTGCTTTTGAGAAGTAGCCCGAGTGTTCCCGTCCGAGGCGCAAAGTAGGTTACGCCACTGTGAAACGGCAGCCATTAGAGCGGTTATAGCTGCCCATTGGGCATCTTGTTGCATCCTGTTCTATTCCTCTTCTGCTGGTTCTGTACGATCAGCTTCCCAGCTTATCCTTTGTGAGTGGTTCTCTGACTAGGTCGCCGGAAATTGGAGCGAGGTTCTAGTGCCATACACAGGTGACTGTGCAGGTAATCTTCCCTCCTAGTGGCCGATTCTATAATGGACCCTTTAGAGCTAGGCTGCCAAAGAGGTCGTCACTGTCGAGAGCCAGTCCGGGCGACCTTTCTGGGGAAGCATGTGACGGGAACTTTCCGGAGACGAGTCCCATGCTAGAAAAACTCATCTAGTAAGGAGCTCATGGGTAACTAACTCGTATGGATATGTGTCTACCAACTATTGGTAGAATACCTATCCTTAGGGAACTTTCTTTCCTCTTTCCTTCTAGTTGGCGTAGTAGCTACGATATCCTGATGATACATCGTCAATAAGGTCGTGGCCCATCTTCGTACCTAAGTCTAACCAAATCGACCATGTAAGTTACCCAGGTACCGGGGTAAATAACCTGCTTTTGCAGCTAATAACTTTCTTACTGCACGTCAACGCGACCATACCAGTAGCCCCTAATATGCCGGTGCTTCCGGCGCGCCCGGCGGTTTGCAGAGCGTAACTCGAAGTCCCTGGCGGGTTGCAAGCCGCTGCGGGAAGGCAGGTCCGAAGCCGGGAAGGGGTCCCGACGCATACTCGTAGGTTAGTGCCACATAAAACGTTTCTTGAATCTGCGATGCTATGTTAGTACACGACGATATGTATGGGAGCTAGTTCAGCGAGACCTCTCACGTTGTATGTTGAAATAAATATCTTACGGTGACAGTGAGCATAACAGAGCAGGCAGATAACTCTCAGCTCTACGCCAGCTTAGGTAAGGTAAGGTAACCAGATATAACGGTCTACCCCCACGAACCACCCGTCCGGAGACGCGAGCTTACATCCATTATGTACGTCAACGGATGGGGAAATATCGTACCTGACAGCCTATCTCCGGCGAGGAGTCCCTTGGTCTTACTCAGCACCCACCATGCACCGTAGGGATTGAACCGAAAACTGATCTATCTTATCTACATCTAGGACTCGTGTCCTGTATGAGCGGCCGCAGATAGCTTACCCCCACACACACCGAGCTGACCGAGCAGTTCTCCAGGTGAAAAGAGCCGGGGGGTCAGCACCCCGAGTAAGTTAGTTAGGAGCTCTAGGTAGACTGGAAGTGCTATAGGTACCACGCTTTGGCCGCGTTTCATTATGTTTGGGAGATAGAAGTGTGTGTGGATAGGTACCTATGCATATCCCGTATAGAATATGGTAGCCGGCTTGAGCGGAACGGTCCAAGACACACACGGGGACCCTCTCATCCAAAGATTCCATGTGTAAAAGCTAGCATAGGGCCTCGCATTCGTCAGCTACTTGCGGCCAGAAGCTCATGTATGTCTTGACCAGGGTATGAGGATGGGTGAGCTAGGTTGGGACCCCTACTCCAAGGCCGAGGGTACCGAGAATACCAACAACGAAACGCGCCAGCTAAAGCAGCCTGGGCTATCCGACCGCCTTTCCCCCTCGTAGCTCCTATCCTAAGGGAACTATTTCCCAACGTCGCTAGTGCGACCCATAGCATAGCCAGTATTCTGCATGTGGCCTTAACGGCGGTCTCAACACGGCCAGAACGCTTGGCTGCGTGCTCGCCATGCATGCATATGTATGTAAGGTAGCTATGTCGCAATCCCATGTGGACAGGGCACGATCGGCGAATAGCTCCCTGCCTAAATAGTTAGGGGCAGCCGGATAGGGCTGATCATAAGGGTACCTATTTCTGCACATAACCCAGAAAGTATACATTGGTTATCTACCTTAGGTACCTAGCATAGTGGACGCCCAATTAGCACTCAACATTAAGGGGTGTGGAATTTGCCAGACTTCAACCCAGGGGGCAACTTGAGACATCGCCAACGGGAATTAGCAGAGTTATATATATGTTGGTAGGGAATGGCCCTCGTGGTCATATGACGTTCCTCGAAACGCAAGCTGTCAGCTCGTCTATGCAGTGTCACGGCAGCACTGATAAAGGCATACATAAGGTAGGTATACCAACGCCCCGGGCGTTGGGGCGTACTGTACCTGCACTGTTGGTTGTTGCGAATCCTAAAGAAAACCTAGAAGGCGCGCAATATCGACAGATACTTGCAGGACCAAGACTAGGAAGGGTTTCTTGCCTAGGGGCGAGAGGCTAACCACGGGGTTGAGTATGACCCGACTTGCCTCTGGAAAGTGTATTCATAGTCCTAGACAGAACCATTAAGAGCTGGGGGAGCACTGTTATCAGGCTACCTGGTAAATTGGGGGCCAAATCTGTAGGGGGAGGGAACAGCCAGAAGGTAGCTAACATCCGGCATGACTCAGGCAAAAGCTTTGCAAGGCCGCTGACAAACATTTCTATAATGGGCCAGTGAGGCGATATTTTGATAGTCATGCCATCTTGACCGCCATAGGGGCTGAGGAAAAAAAGCACTTGTCGAGACTTCTCGGTAATGCCGTTAATATGCGTCTAGAAACTGCACTATTGGGCTCGGCCTCTTGAGGCTCACTGAATACGACGAATGATGGTACGATTCGTAGTCAAGGAGCCAATGCGGTACGACCTTGGAATGGGAAACCCTATTAGCCGGATTTTGAAATGGATTTAAACACGGTCCCGAAGCTAGAACTTTTCAATATGGTAGCCCTTGGGAAAGGCAGATTGACGAGCTGGTTTCACTGCCTTTTCAATAGCCGTGGATAAACTGACTTTGCCTCTGTGCCCGGCGTACTAGGGACATCTCTCTTGGGCTGATGAGCCAACCTTGGCAGTCAGGAAATAAAGAGAACATGTTTTCAACACGAAGCAGCCCCTGTTTATTGATCTCAGACCTCTAACGCTAATAGATGTAAACAGTTCAAGGCTAATTAATATATGCATAATTCCCCCCTTTCCCCCTTTATCTCCTCATGTAAAGCTCCGATGCAATGCTCCATATCCGTAGTCTTGTAAATGCAAATGGATTCTCATTGAACGATGTCGTAAAATCAATAGAGCCACCAAATAGCTTCGCTTATGATTCCTCGCTATGCCAAGATGAAGTGCAACCCAGGAAACGAATTCATTGTTCTTCCTCTTCTTTCTTATCGGATGGAATGGCTGCAATGTACTTAAGGTCGAGCCTGAAAGAACCTTCTTGCTCGCCGAAATGACTATTGAAGTTTAGCGATACGAAGTAAAGGGGTAGCCGCGCGGCTGTTTCACAAACCTTCGCATCATAATGCCGATACTTTTGACCTGATCCAAACGTAGGGGTGCAGCATCTTCTTTCGGTTTACCCCGATACGTAGGCTTGAAGTCTTCCCAGGAGACACTTACTTCGTCCTCTGTTGGTACGAAGTCGTACTCCCAGCTAACGGTGCTCTCGTCCCTGCCGTCCTCGCGCTTGGAAGGGATGTCGTCCTTGACCACGAGTGTATATTTCTTCCCATCGCCCTGTTCTATGCCGAGGCGAAGGCCTTGGTAGTCAAACAAGTCCCATGACTGTGGATCGACGGACCGCTGTGATGCGAATCCCGCCCCTCCGAGGGCCGTGATATCTAGCGTACCACGGAACGAGGCCACGCTCGAGTCAGGGGAACAGACTAAGTAGCTCCGGCTCTTGCCACCCCTCACTCGATCGTCCGAGGCACTCCAAGCGTGCTCCTGCCATGGCCTTGCTTCGTATTAATGTCCATAGAAGAGCGACGGGCGTGAACACAGTAGAACGCAGCACTCTGCATTCTACACGTAGATAACTCACTTTAACCCGCCAAAGAGGTAGAAATTGGGTTCTTCGGCAGCCATATTATACCATAGATCTTGATAACCCCGCAAATCGACACGTCTAAACTCGGAGACGATCTTGTTTTAGTGTTGAACGGACACGACTAGCCAACCCTACGAGGCGTGATACGAGGTCGTCGGAGGATTAGCTTCGTGATCGATCGGTCGGCGGCGAATAGCGATAGGTTCCGGGCACGTCAACCGTCGACGTCGTAGATGGCAGTAGCGAGCTCGCTTGGAGTTGGAAAGCCAGGTTGGCCACGCATCATTTCGTTGAGGCTCGTGGACGATCCAGAGGTCAGTGCACTGCTACCGGAACCCACCTAACCTGCATCCGGGTAGCGTTGGTGTTGGGAAGAAGCTTAGATGAAGTTATGTTTCCCGGTTGGCGCAACAAGCTTTAGTTGGGGGTTAGTTGCGATTCGACCTGCTCGTCTACACCGATGTAGTAAGGTCGGCATTTCGTAGCCTGCTTCGTGATCCGGCAATCTCCTGGAGATCTTGGTTTGTTTTTGGTTCTTTTTTTGGTCGCGGAGTAAATAACCAGCTGCCAGCCAACCAAATATACACGCGCCACAAGCAATGGCCATAGCTCCTAAAGTGGGGTCTTATGTACGTATCTGTGGCTTGAATTGGCTCTTAGCCGTCTAATATTTCATGAATCATAGCTGGAAGTCTTTGATCACAGACCATACATCTAGCTTAATTCTTTATCTCTACTACCATCGAAACTCGAGGCTTTTCGACCTCTGATTTGGTTCAATCATGCTAGTTCCCGGTTCAACGTCTGTGTGACCACATTCACGAATACCCTTCCTCCTCTCTCAGTTTACCTAGTTGCCGCTATCCGACGTGTCTCGGATCTCCCCTTGTCCCGGACTGAGGGAAGACCAGACGTCCAATGGACAAACTATCTGGCCGGCAAACGGTAGGTTTGTCTGCTCTTTAGCGTAAATTCGCTTTGGCCTAGGTCAATAGAGCCAATTGGCATGATGGGCAACTTATTGTCAAACGACCCAACCCGAGCCCGGGAGCGAGCGAGGTGGGCCGAGGACGCCGTATAAGCCCCATATTGAAACTGTCCTTACGAGCCTCGAGATCCTTCCGTGGACATGGACTGAACGTTTCATCCTTCGCCGCGGAGTTCTGGGAGGAGCGCATTAGCACGGCCTGCCCCCATGAGCTCGTGGACCTCATTTATGTGGAAGCCTAGCGCTTTGAGTGTGCCTCACATATAGCGGACTTTCCCTATGGGAGCTAAGCGCGCTCTAGATAGGATTCTTCTGGCTGGGCAGATCCGCCTCCAAGGTTGTCCGACGGATTTTACCTAGCGCCCAATGCTATCTGCAACGTTAATTGATTTTGATCTAGGGCCCTTTATAGTCCATCACTACTGCGATGACGCTGTTGGGCTGGTTCCCATTTGTTGATCGTCGTTGGTTTGGCCTGATATTGGATGTATCCCTACGTGTGATTGAGTAATCGAGAACTCCTGTGACTCGTGGATCTCTAGTCTTGGCATTACCTCGGCATTACCTCAGTGAGGCTACTCGTCCAATATATCCCAGCTCCCACAATCCCTAAACATTACTCGGACCCGACTGGTAATGATTGAAAATGTCTTTTCAAGGAACTCTTTTGCGAGGAGTAGAAAGAAAGGGGGATTGGCATCAAAAGTCCCCTGCCTACAGCGTTTACTAACATTTATTATAGCGGCAGGCACTTGAGACGCTCAATTGCGGCACAGAGCCTTAGAACCATGTGATAGAAGACACCAGACACTCCATAGGTTGCGGTAGAAGCGGAAGTTGCTGGAATATATATCTAATTCCTGAAATGACCATGTTGGTGTCAACCTCCTTCGTATCCACAATACCACTATCTTAGCTCGGGAGAGCCCTTTGTATGCATCTTCTAGGGTTATTCGAAAGGAATCCCGTTAGTAATAATAAAAACAACACCACGCTTATCCCAGATATTCCCTGAACCAGCTATATGCACCAAAAGACGAGCCCTTCGTCCCATGATGCAAAGGTATCTCGCGCCCATCATTCCCGAGGTAAAACATAACCCGTTCATCCATGATCCCATGCTCCTCATTTCCATGCATTTCCCTTCTATTGTGCTTGTATACAGTGACTATGACCGTTGCCCAATGCCAGGAGACCCGGGCATTGAGAGCGGCGTTGTTGGGTAGTCATAGCCGGATTCTGAGCAGTTCGCCGAGTGATCGTACGAGTGTGAAAGCGGTGGAGTCTGGCAACACCGATCAGCTACGTGGTTCTCGGCGGGAGTAAGCGCGTACATGACTCACATGAGGGTTGGAGTGGTCGTAGGAATTTGAGGCGTGGACATCCATCCCAGGTACAAAGCCGTAGTTCATGTAGGAAGAGATCGGTTCCTCCGGATACGATTCCCTCTTGATAGCATCGTTGAAGTGTGTCATGGGAGGCAGAGTGCAGGGAACAGAAGAGGCCATGTAGCTAGGGTAACCTTCACCAGTGGTTATCGGGTGGTGGTAGGGTTGCGCCGAGTTGTATGGAGGTAGAATCATCTCATCCGGAGGGGGATACGCCGAGTAGCCGATGTATGAAGGGCTGTGAGACCGTTCCCTGTCGTCGTAGGTGTGGCCAAATAATATCTCGTCGTCATGGTTCATTGGCGGGGTGAACTGGGGCGGTTGGGGCTTCTGAGGAGCTGCGGACTTTTGCGACTTGGACGAGCTTGTCTTCTTGGTAGTCCGGGTGCTGGGCTGGGACTGCTTGTCACTTCCGGTGGGAGAGGACGCGTCGTCCGAAGTTCCAGCACGTCTCTCGAGGTCTTCCAGACGTCTCTTCAGCTTCTTGCCTAGAGAAAGTATTAGCACACCCCGTCAATGGCAGAGAGTGAAGCTAGGCGCAACATACGGTAGTTTCGCTGGGCAATTCGGTTCTGTATCCTACGGCGCTCGGCAAGGTCCGAGATCTTGGTCCAATCCTCATCAGGGTTGGCCGAACTGGAGAAAGCACTGCTGGTTCCGTGGGCCGAGTACTGCCTCGGTGCCGGAGCAGCAGGATATGCGTATTGGTGTTGAGACATGGCGTACATTGACATTGCTTAGTCTTCACTTGTCCGTGTCGACTCTTGCTAAGATATACAAGTGGCAGACAGATATAAGACGGCGGCAGGATGGTAGTGATTATATTGACTTTGAAGTATAAACACTTGTCGAGCCGAGACTTGGTGGGACACTCCAGATAGGAAACGGGGAGGAATGAATCAAATATATACATGAGCCTCTTTCAGCCATCGAAGCTGCGTTCGAGATGGAAGAGCCCCCATGCTCGAGGGCCGGCCGAGGTACGTAGATACGTACTTTCTGCGAGCATGGGTGCACAGCTTCAAGAGGCATAAGGATGCGAACAAGGGTCCAGTCTGCACCTGATTTCAGTCCGCTCTTTCGCTGCAACCTCGTTTGGGGTGATGGGGTGAAGAGTTGAAGGAGGGGGGTGTATGTCTTGGTTCTGGGGCCAGTGCGAAGTGCGAGGAGCGAAAGAACCACACCTCAATCGGACGAAGTAAAGTATGCAAGTATGTAGGGTAAGAGGTAGCGGGCGATCATGGGCTGTGATACGGTACACTGGTACAGAATTCGAGCGGAAGGATGGGCAAGGGTCCTTTTTCGAAGAGGAGGGGCGTGGCATACGAAGTACAGAAAGTACTGTACCTTATGTTAGTTTGACAGGGGGTCATTCCGCAGCACCTACAGTTACTGGAAGTTTAACCAGTTTAGTTCTGCCAACTGCGGCCTGGGCGGACTTTAGACAAATTTGCCCGAATTTCGCGATCGAGTGTACAAGGGTCCTTGGTCAAAGCTCCTAAGGTTGGATTTAAAAGCAGCGATGGCTGTTCTCCCCCACCCCTGCCAGCCTATCTCGTAGGGCTGGCTGGTACTAATGAATTAGCCTATTCCCTATTCCGCTAAACGATGGGATTTTACGAAGAGTCTAACCGTTGTGGGGAAGTCCTGGGACTTTTGGTCGAGGCAATACGGCAGACACGGCCACGATGAACTAACCAAATGAAGTCAAAAATAACAATACCTAGACCTACTTGAATCTATCCTCAACAGGTAGGTCGTCGATTCATTCTCCTTATTATACATCGCAGCTACTAATTGAATTACTAGCTACTGTACCTTACACTCCTAGCTAAGGCAAAGCCGGGTTAGTGAACAGGGTCTTCTGGATCATGTCGCACTTTAGCACACATTTTTGGAGTTCTTGGCGTTAGGCAAAAGCTATGGCCTTCAAATTGGTCCACACAGAACGAGCACCTCATCGCGTACTCTGACCACTCGTAGGGCGGAATGGGTTGGAACAAGTTTGAACTCGGGCTAAATCGGCCACCCTTCACTTTACAAGCATTGTCACCGTATACCGGAAATAGAGTCATGATGGGAACGCGCCAGAGCTAAGCATAACTCTAATTCAATATTAATGCTTGTCATTTTTGGTGGCCATAATGCGTACGACTTTGCTGGTCCTAGAAATGATGGGCATCTTGAAGGGTATCACGGGAACACAGAGAAAGCCGTACCCGACTCTCGGAAATCGTTTGTCGTCGTCATCACAGTCACCAACACCGCTACTCACGCTTTTTTTGCGGGCTGTGTAGACATCAGCTGGTCGTTCAATTGCGAATTGCGATTCAAACGCCGCAGATAGGAGGACATTTCGGTCCTCGGATAGAGCGATGCCAAGCTGGAACCTGTCTACGTAGTAGGCTTTTCATTACGGCTCGTTTTTGGTCCTACTGTGTAAAGTCGCCGGCGGGAGTTGTAATTGTAAGGGCCTGCTACGCTCACGAAGCTTTCTTTAGGATTTTCCGACCGACGAGGCACGTTGACGTCCTTCCGTGAAGAGACCGAGATGCGTGGCTGGCGTGCAAGGGTGGATCTCCAGTCCTTCGAGAAAATGCATGGAAGGCTTAGACTAGACATCGGGAACGCACCTGGGTAAGACGCCAAGCGATCTGATCTGTATGTGTCTTAAGAGAACTGCGACGGTATCCTTACGTAAAGCGGTAAAGTGAGAAAAGGGGTTGGGGGTTTGGAATTTTGTTTGGCCCCCATTCATCAGTCAACGAAGTGTGAAAGAGGCGTTTCTTAGTGAGCTTCGTTTGATTGGCACGTGCTTTATAAGTCATCTATTTTTGGGTTCTGCCATTACCAAGCCCCTCTCTGGCTTCTGATTGGATACCAACTCCCCCTTCTATGTAGGACTGGTCAGACTTCGAATATCCTTCTCGAATGTCCACCCACGTCAACGGTCTCGCTTTCGCTCACTCATCAGCGCTGAAGAGATACTGGCCTCTCTTCACCTACCTGACTGGTTAGAGAAGCGCGGATGTAGTAACATCCGTGGTAGGTCAACCCCAGGGCTCAACATCATCGGATATCTACTAGAAGGGGGTTTAAGCGTCTGTCTGCATGGTCCTTTGGGAAAAGGATATCCTAGCCCCCGCAAAACGTAGGTACGGTTGACAAATCATTGTTTTCTCGTGACCAAAGGTGTCATTGGTTTGTCTTATTTGGGAGAGCTAGGAGGTAGGCAAGTAGGTAGGTATTCAGGTGAATCAATTTTCACACGGTGCGTTGATCATGGTGGGTATGGCTTGCCGGACAACCCGGACAACTCCGAAAAGTCGGCGGCAGTATTTCTGAGAGGTCTCAATTAACAACATCATGGTCTCAGAATATCTTTTTATCGTACGCACCTCTTTGGGAATGACAAGGATCATTGGGGTTTGGCCTACGAGTATTTGAGTCTACACTACTATTCGTTTATTCCCCGACGCAGTCTTGACTATCCCACCAATGAATATGCCCCCTTTCGTTGGTACCTACTCAGCCTTATTCAGCCAAGACGCATGGATTGATGGATGCATGCATGTGCCACATGGCTATCTCAAACAACACTTTTGTATTGGTCTTCGAAACGACCACCACTCTATAACACCAATTCGTCCTACATGAAATTATTTTACGCATATATCTGCCGACAGCTATCGTCTTTTTTTAGGTTGGCTTTTTGCCCCTTAAAATTATGCCTTCTGCCGTTACAAGAGCGGTGCCTAACATACCTATAGTCGGCGGATAACGAATTAGGACCGAGACCACCAGACTGCTGGCGCCAGCCAACTGCCCAGGTGCTCAGCCTTCACCCATGGACCTTCCCAAGCTGCCATACAAACGGCAGAATGATTTGAGTTTCACCGTGACCAAGAATACACACATCGTGTTCTCAGGCCATGGTCACAGCGCTAATGGAGCTTTGCGCATGATCAGCCGGAATATACTTTGCCGTCCTCTTTCTTCCGCCTGTCCTTCTCGTAAAGAGGTTCCATTTCAACTAGCTTAGGGCGTGCCGACCTATTTTTGCTGATAATTAGTTGGATAGCTGCTAAATCTAGAATCAAAATCGTAACATAACATATATTCCATTGCCTCTAAGGTTGGCTTGTAGCAGTGGGTGGGTATGGATTTCTGATCTTTATATTACCTCTTCATTCATCTTAACGTTGGGTGCTGACGGGAGAAGCTTGGGGTTCCATGGAGTCGGCAAGTCGCATGCGTTGCTGACACTATGTACCTCCCACAGGCACCGGCACAACATAAGCCACCCACTACTTCGGGCTCAACCCCCCTTGAGCCAACGTGGACGGGTTTTAAGGTTCTCACTTGCCAAGAACAGTCACTTTGCGGAGGACTTTACGGCGGCGGCACGTACATGTACATGGGTGCGTCCTATCTTTCTCGGGAGAACGAATCAGAAGCCGTGTTCAGGTAACAACTGTTACCAAGGATCTCAGTCATAGCTGCTATGTAAGATCCTATGTAAGCCAGTCGCGCCTGTTCGAATGAGCCGAATGTACCATGCAGATACACTGAAACGTCCAAATAAACTGGGGGTTGTGTGCCGAGGAACGCAATCCTCGGGCCAAATAGGCTAGCATTGTGCGAACTGATATCGTTGGGGATTAATAATTGCTCGGCTCGTCGTTCTAGATTCACCATGGGGATGCCCTTCATCTCGACGCTGATCCGAGCTGAACCCCCTTATCTCAACAGCAGATCAAAATCCCCCCTGAATACTCGGAGCCACGGTAACAGATAGAGTTGCTTCATGCGACTGGCTGGCAATCTTAGCATGCATGAGCTGGAATATCTAGGACTGGCAACCTAGCCGAATGGGGAAACATGTTAAATAGCCCTACGTACTGCATATGATGAGCCTGCTACGTGCTTCGCATGGCACCTCCTGGCGGGATCGACACCATTGGCTCGCGTGAAAGGCCATCTAGACTCCCGAAATCTCCGGGAATAAGTCTGCTCCCCCGCTCTGAGCCCCCGTCTCAGGACTCATTAACGCGCGTCTCCCCCAGAGTCTGGGGAGCTATTATTGAGTGGCGGATACGACACCATCAGATATGGCAAGAGAGATGCCGGCGCTAGCCACAAGTCCCTAGGTTCGTTATCTGCCAAGTCAGTAAGTGATAGCTCAGTATACAGAACATAGCAGTAGCTAGGTAGTTGATTGAAACGACCTATACTATTTCCATGGTCAAAGGCAGCAGTATGTTGTGTGGTTTGCCTCCTCAAAAGCCAACTCCTTGCTTGGCCCCTCTTCTAGTTCAACAGAGCTACCCCAAATATTCCAGGGGATCCTCTTGCCGATCATTAACGAAAGTCCTGTTTGAAATCATCCCATGGCCAAAGCTCTGATAGGATCACAACAAATGGCCCCCATCTTTCCCCAAGGTATGTACTTAGCAGATGCGACGACGACCCACGTAAACGGCCGTCTTGGGGGGCAATCTTCAAAGGGCCAGGACGTATAATTCATGCCACGCGACATGACATGGATATAGCGTGCTGAGAGAATTAAAAACCTCACATAATGCATGACCCCTGTATCTCCTGTCTATCAATTCTCTGGTGTTCTCAAATTGGATACTGTGTTGGGGTTCCCATACAATTATGTATCAGGCTATTCGGCGATTGGAAGGCGATTATACGACGAAGTCACCATGGAAAGCCACGGCTCATAACAACATGGATAAGTATGGAGACCTCCTAGGGTTCTTAGGGCAAACAGGGCCTTTAGCTGGCCCCCCCAATTACGGGTTTAACTCAAATCCAGACGCCTGCTTCCGCTAAGCACTATGGGCGGACCACTGTATACCCGCTATACTCAGTAACGGTGCGTGGGTACGCAGGTACGATTCGCAGATTCGTAAGGCGGCAGCTAGTTTAAAGTGGGCTAAATACACCGATTTAGGAAAGTCGCAAGGCGCAATAAGATTTACACCTTTTACCTAGTCTGGTAATTTTTAGCATCTTAAATATGTATATTATCCCTGCCAAACTCCGCATGTACTGTACTTTTCTCGTTACTTGCCCGTTACAGAAGAATATACGACGCTGAAGAACCAAAGTCTTAATGATGCCATGCTCTGCTACATGTACGCAGCTACGCACTATAAACGCCTACTAAATACGCCTTATCCTACGTAGTAGGTATGCACAACAGACGCGTGTGTCTACTAGATCATTTATCCTGACCGCTGAACAGTCACTGACCATCAGACTACCGGAGATGTAAAAATGCTACATGAGCAGGCAGACAACGAATGTTAGTCACTCGGCCTGATGGGTTCAATCATCTACTGCAGCCTCGCAGCACTAAGGTACTTTTAATAGTACTGCAAATGCGGCACATATACGAATGGCCTTGAATGGGTCCCGAACGATCCGCTTCCGTCCATGGAAAGGGTATTAAATTAAAATAAACAACTCACAAATATCATAGATACAATACATGGTATGTCCGTTGGCACCAGGTATATCAGGCATGTATATGTCGTATCGTAAGAATCACGGAAGGTTCTGACTCTCTCTTCGGCAGTCTGGGACGGGCGCTGACTGAACCCGTGCCTGTGGTCTTGGGTCGTGCCAAGACCTTCTCCCGTCTAAGGTCTGAGAGGAACCCCGGTCCTTTCCAGTAGCACACCACCACTACGGAGTGACGGTGTTACGGGTTACGGCAATAAGGTACTTACGTACACCACGATTCTTACATGTACATACTGATTAGTAGTTCCCCCGTCTTTTCTAAAGTTTGAACTTACAAACCATACGCCCCGGTGCTAAGTACACTACTTGCTGACTTCCCTTCTCTCTCCAAGTTGCCCATAGGGCTGAGATGACATCCGCACATTATTGCCATCACTTATCTATCATATGTAAGTCAGCGTCAGGCGCATCGGTTCACCCATAGGTAGACTTTATGCGCCCGGGGAGTTCCAAGGGGATATCGGTCTAGGAAATTCAAAGCCCGAATATTGACTGTCGAATGATCTGATAGCCATCACCAGGCGCTCGGTGGGGTGAGCACTGATCTGGGGAGACGGTTATCGCGAGAACTTACCTGCGATGGCGTCAACTCCTATCTTTTGCTCACTGCACTGGCCAATCTAGGTACATCCCCGCAAGCAGTTAGCTTCACTCCAGGGCCGCTACACCAACAAGCACTTAGCGGCGATAAGAGCTCCAACGCCGAGTCACTATAACGCCATTGAGACCATGTAGCGGTCTGTAGTAGATTAAGTGACGCATGAGATGCAACGCAGAACAGTTAGTACGGTGGCTCTATGTATTCCTATTACTCATCATTGCGATGTTTGCCGCGGATTGTCGAGCTATTGTACCATACCCATTGTGGAGATCACCAAGGCTTCCGCTAGACAGCGGGTCTTCGGTGTCGCCGCTCACACACATGGTTTTGCCTGCCATAGGGCTGAAGACAGGACTCATTACGCTCCTATTAGAGCCCAGCATCTCTTCCCCTCTCTAAACTAGCGGGTGCGCTATCTCACTAAATCATCTCACCTTTTAGACTTCTGATCGTTCCCGAATATACATAGGGTACTATAACGGTCGAGATAGCCTATGCGGCTGTTAGTAATTGGCGGTATCTTGAGCTAGGTTCTCTAGCCTTTGCTTGGTCATCGTGGAGCGCATTTCTATTTGTGGACATGCGACTAGGAAATGTCATTTCAGCTGTTTGAAAAATACACACCCTCATCTAGTGTGTATATACATCTTTACGTACTTAGGCTACGTACTTAGGCTACGCACGGTGAATGAATGTACAGTTGCAGTTATCACGAACAATTCCCTTCTCCGAGCTTCGTCCACGGCTCAGGCTATACACGTAGCAATTATCCGCGTGTTATTGCCAGTTGCAACTTTTCGCTTCTCGGTAACTGCTGTTAATAAGCCGCCGCGTGACACAAAGTGCTCACGCCCTTCATATCGGATTTAAGTAGTCCCCAGGGCTGCCAGTCAAACTGCGACGCTTGGGACGTGCAGCGAGCGAGCCATCCAATCGCAACAGCGATAGCTTTGGGGTTGCAATCGTACGTATCAATTCGCTATTTGAACTTGGCCGCGCACATGACAAATCCCGAGGATTTGGAGAAAATCAAAAACCGTCGGCCGACCTTCGTACGATTAATTATTGATGACTTCACACATGGGATCGGATCTATTGTTTCAAAAGAACCAAGGTATAAAGAGTCGAGAACATCGATATAGAGCCTTCGCAAACTCTTGCCTTAGTTCTAAGTCGTAAAGCGATGTTGCATTTTGTCTCGAGTATACTAGGATACTAGGATACCAGACAGGGTTGTAGTTATGGCGCTAAGAACATGATGCATCGGCGTTAGACTTGGTACCTAGGTAAGTTTGACATTTGACGTCGGACACGGCATAGGGCGGGATTTTACGACCCGTTACCGAATTCCGCAACGCGCAACGGCGTGCCGCTGGCGGACTTCCACCACCACCACTACTTAATAGCTGTTGTATTGTACTTTTGCTATCTATGATCTGCGGTAAAGATAGAAATACTATTTCATTTGAGAATAATGAATAATTTGTCTTATCGTATATAAGCCTAATAGATGTGTTCCAATTATTATTGCCATTTTAGGAATATTAATCTTAACATTTCGCTGCTCTTAAGACTGACTTGGTTGTAAGTACACATGTACCTAGCATTCGTTCGTGTATTGCATTGCGAACTTGTGCTTCTATAATGATTCAAATTAGCGTTCCCAATAATACCATAACCCATATGCATGTAATGGACTGGCACAGCAATCTTGATTACTGATAGAGCTATGTACCTTGCTTCAAGTCAAGCATTCTAACTGTACATGTAGCATAGACTCAAAGCTACCACCGATGCAAATCCGGGTTAATTAGTCTGGTAACGCAGAGATCCATCGTAAGGGTTGTTTCCTCGTTCCTGCTGTATTACCAGGGGACTCTGTAGCGTGACCTGCAAGCTGCAACCGGGTTGGTAGATGGCAAGATGGGGAGGCAGGGAGGTCAATTGGGAGGTAGGTACGAGCCCAATACGGTTATGGAATCGTCCGACTAGCCAATGACTTAGTAATGACTACTGAATTGGGTTTCCAAATTGAATCATTCTCTGGGAAAGTGGGGTCGGCTGGGGATAGAGAAGCAGGAGAAGGTCTGCCCAGATTCCGTACTGGGGTGGTAGGTGCGTGAGTTACATGGTTACATGGTTACATAGTACGTGGGTGGGTGTCTGGGAGCGGCGAAGCGCAGATTGCACTGCATGAGACCCCGAGTCCACCGCTTTTTGCAAGGGTGTTTCGCTCTTACTGCGAGCTGTTGTATGGGAGACTGGCGGTCGGTCGATACAGCTTGCATGGAGCTCTTGCGGTCGACGCTGCCAAATCTGCAGCCCAACACACTCTCAAATCCCGATCTGCAACACAACCACGTTGTCTGCTGTTCATCTAGCTTTTGCTTGCTTGCTGCATACTTTGGCATTTGGCATTTCACTTGACACAACCTAGAACTACACTACACTACCTACACTACACAATAACACAACCTTGCCATCGAGAAAGGAACCATACATGACATCCACACGCATACGCAAACCCTACGTTTCCCTACATATCCATACGTACATACCCATACCGATACCCATACAACCACACACACACGCATCATACCAAGTAATAACACACAAGATCGATGCTGCATATGTATTCAATCTCCACGGTGACGCGCCTTAGCCTCAGGCGTAACGCGAGGCGCAATATGTCACCCTATTTTCTCTAATTATTCTTTTTCCCGTTTCTACTCTTTACACACCCCTGCTTCTTCACAAATTTTGAGCCTCCTTTGGCCAAACCTCGCCCTACTTCGCCAACTACATCACGTTGGATCATACAATCTCGTCCTCGCGCATCAACGACCCAAGACATATGCTAGTGCCTAGACCTTTGACTTGCGTATCCGCGCATATCACAGTACATTACAGCTCAGCGCAACACAATACTTACCGCCATCTTAGCTGTCTGGCCACCCACCATCCACAACAGTCCATCCCCGTGACTCCCTTTGCTATCACTTCCTTAAGGCACCAGCGAATGCGATGCGTCCGTTGAGGCTGGCCCGCCGCGTCCACCGCTAGTACCAACATTATTTTCGTTGCTTCCGCTCTTTCGCGCCCCATGCATCACAACGACGTCACAGGTGCGGCCGCTCCAGAACACCCCGGGCAGATTGGCAACAACGCCGATAGTAGTTCATCCTTGTTGAAGCGCAGCGGCTTGGCTGTCGACCATCATTTCGCTACCTATATCTTCATCCCTAGAAGACGGGTTTGCATATTGTACGGTACGTCACCGGCTAACCAGATTTCAAGCTGATACGCCGTATATACGAGATTCAAACGCCCTGGTCTTGCGCGCATCATAGCCTACGCGTGTTCTGGGCTGTGCTACGTGAAAAAGGATCGAGGTACCGCGGGATTTGCAGAGGACTTGGCCGAGATCTAGCGACCGTCCGTATCTTGCGTTGTGCATACCCAACTACGACATCCTATTTGCTTGATTTGACAAATAGCCTACTAGTCTCCTTTCGTGTCGGTCTACAGTAACGCTACCATTCGCGAACCGTTGGTTGCACGAAATTGCAATTTCATTGGGGTGACTTAGACGCCTCCTATGGTAGAAGTACAGCTGGAAAAGCTTGAACTCGGGGCAAAGTAGGGCGCCTGCGAATGCAAGCGATAATGTACGTGTAGGCGTTCAGATGATGGCCCGACGTAGTCTATCGCGGGGTTCTAGACCACCCCTTTATCAGGCACATTGAGGAACATGTCATATTATGTCGTACTTTACCCGGCCGCCCGGCCCTAGCGGTCCTATCTACATACTCCGCAAGCTTGAAGTACCGAGTTCATCCCACCCGGAACCCACGCTGGCGAGCTTACTCGGGACCAACCGGTGTGAGATATGACCGGAGTTCTTGTCATTGCTTCATCCGAGCAACTTCATTTGAACTTGAACGTCAACTCGGAAATCTACTATCGTTGACGAACCTGTCGTGGCTTCTAATAAAGTGATCGCCGACATTCCTTTTATTGAGCCCAATCAACTACAAGAGCGGATATCGCTGCCAAGATGCTCTATCCTGGATCCCTTGGTTCAAGATCCATAATGTGGCTCATAATGCGGGACAGCGATGTCACTCCGCTAGCTCGTGTTTTCCCGCCGAGGAGAAAAGGCTTTTATGATTTCTCATCTTCTACAAGTCCCAAATTCATGCACCAGTATCCAGCTCGGCGACCTACTTATCAACAAAGTGGTAAATAATACTCTCTGTGGAGTCACGGATTATTATTTTGAGACGCTATCATATCATCAACTCGGTCCGAACCGCAACTCCGGCAAGGTCGGAACTCCACGTGTAGATGGTGGGTGAATTACCTAAATAACAACAAGCGCCCTTAGCCTTCGCATTACAAAGGAGGAACCCCATCCTTGATTCTCATAGTGCCACATTCACAGCACGATGATAACATACAGCCCCGCCAACGAGATAGCCTGCCCCATCGCAAAAGTGGCCCGTTTAGTCCATGCGTCCGGTGGCTTCGGGCTTAACAAGCCTCCGGGAACCATCGGGGGTTTGGTGGTGTCGTTACTCCGGAAAACATACCTCATGAGGCCCCAAGGAAGGTTATCCTACTGACGATCGTCATCTGGAGAAAGTAACGCTAGCTTCAGCCTTCTTTCGAACCAACACTGTTGACAAATGCTGTAGATGTAGGACTCGAAGCCGTGCCCCAGAGCCTTAACAATTCTGGGCTAGCAATATGCTGTCGTATCCGTCAACCAATAGGAGTTAAGAATTTCTCCGACGGGTTTTCAGCTGTCGGCTGTGCACCACCTTGTATCCATTACCTATTGGAGTCTAATTTGCAGCTTAAACTAGCTCCAGCGTCCCCCTGGCATCCTCTGGAGCCGTTGTCAGAACTCTCTTTTGTTCTCTATCAGAATAAGGCACAGGCCCTTGGCTAGCCTGCCCAAAAGCCATCTTGCCTACGGCGGTATCTACCTGTCTACTAACTAGCGCTCGGCACCCAGAGGCTGAGACCTGTTGTTGGGGCTATATGTTGTGGATACTATTATAGTGAAGTCACGGGCCGCACACCCTGTTGAGCCTTGGGCGAATACATAGCATGAATGCCTAGCTAGCTTGTCTAAGGAGGGCCTTTTGTTCGTTATCGTCGTGATATCTAATTAGGGAAACCATTGTTGCACATTTACATACTACGCTATCTAAGAACTCTCCTATTTATTACAATGCGTTCCGACAATATATGAAAATACCCCGGTCGATCTTGGGTTCCTAGCTAGCTTCGAGTAATGTTGCCGAACTAGGACAATAGACCAATCTCGAAGCCTAACCGATCAGATCAACAGCGTGGCATAAGGAAGATACGAAACCGGCCAGGGGTTTCGCCAGGTGGTGGACAGTGGTATTGGGGGCTGGAGATCCGTACTTGGAAGTTAGCATGCTACTATAGCGGGAAACCTGTTAAATTGCGCGTGCGGCACAGCAACTTGGGAGAGAACCGAAGGCGCCGAGTTTAGCGTCGCAGCATCGAGTCTGTTCGAGGCCGCGATCTTCACTTCCATCTTGGAGAGCTGCATGTTGTGTAACATGGACTATTTACCAAAGGAATCCCAAAACGGCAGAGAGGGAACGCAGAGACCTTTTGACGTACATGGAGTTCAGGTCGATTGCCTACCTGCAAGCCACGAGAAATCACCCATCCCTGGGGTGAATATCCCGTTTCAGCTCCAGCCAACTGACGATGTCCGACGTCACCTACCCCGGAATATAGACGTTATGTGATGCATTAAGAACAATAGATTCGGAAATACAATCTCTTGACTGAATATCAGTATCACGAGTGCGCCAACGGAAATTTTTCCGCAGAATTAATGGCGCACATGGCTAATGTCTCAGACTGGCGTCGGTTTAACGACATGGATTGGACTAGACACGATGTGATACGAACAGCTTTCCTTCGAGTCCATACGAGCCGGTGTCCAATAGTCGTGGTCGGCGACGCTGTAAATAGAAGAGGCATTCCACGAGTCTAAAGTCTCAGGTCTGGCCACGAGACCTATCTACCCCCCGTCAAATTCGGTGACGATTCCATGGGAGACGCCCCGAAAGACAGGCTTCGTGGGGTAGAACTGTGCCACTACTCGCGTGGCTGCTCGGCGCTATCACGGTACGCCTCTGGGCGACCCTTCCAGAGCCTGTCTCACCGGGAAGTACGGTAATGGTTCCAACTAGCTGCTAAAGCGACTCAGGCAGAGGGGACCGAAGGTTTAAGGGACTTTCCCTTAATCCCACCGTTGTTCTGGAGCGCAGCAGAACAAAAAAGCGCGGCATCCCGCCTGCCAGACTAGAGGCGCGTGTCTGAGGATCTGAAACGAGGGGCGGCGAGGCTTGACGTAGCCGCATCAGCTGGTACTCTCCGTTACGAATATAGGCAAGACAGGTCTCTGCTGCTCCACCGAGAAGCTGGAATTGGGAAAATGGGCTGGTCGGTTGTGTAACGCGATCGAAGGCCCAGGGAATATTCCTTTAAGACTTCCAACAACATGCTGTCTGTCAGGCTGGGGGCCATTGGACTGCCATGCGAACTAGGTATATCCTCGTTCGAAGACCCTCAGGGCTAGCTAGTGGATAACCTGATGAAATGGGCGCTGGCGCTTCTATGGAAGGGGAAGGAGAGAAGGTAGAGAAACGTAGTGTGGTGGTGTGAATAGGAATAGACTGGGGCCCCTATGCCAGCCGCAAATGTGCTACTATGTAGAACAGGTTATTTAGAATGGGGTGTTTGCCGGTTGCTATTCTCGTGAGCTATCATATCACATCGTAACGGGACCAGGCACCTCTATACTAAACCCTTCCGTCCGACGCCGCGCCACGAACGATCCGATCCTCTCCAGTCGTTGGCGGAGGTTAATCCCGCTCTAAAGCAGGTTATATGCACGATGGATATGGAACAAACAACTACCTACTAGGCTCTCCGAAGACTCGCATGGTTAGCTCAGGACTTCCTTTCCAGCTGCAGCGTTAGTACTTGTTCCAGAACTTCGACGGCCTCGAAATTGGTGCTGGTGTTGCTGGTGGTAGTGGTGGGTTGAGTGCTACTTTCTCCACACATATTTAGATACAGCTATGAATAGACACGTGCGTTTGCATGCCTTGATTTTTGCGCTGGAATTAGGTAAAATTTGCTTTGATTGGTGATGATAATGTGTGCTTTTTCAGCCGCGCTGAATATAGCGTTCATGCGCAACTTCGTGTGTGCACCTGGCCATATTTCTAGTTTACTTTTATTAGCAACTTTAGATCAACTAACAATACGATAATGAGGTATTGTATGTATACGCCGTATTGAACACGGGATCCACCAACGGGATCAATCGTGTTGGGAAGTACATAGTCCAACGTTCGACTCTCGCACACAGAACTGCGCCGCTCGCAATACCTGCGGGACCGACACAGCAAGACTTAGGTAGCTGGTAGGTAGGTAGCCAGATAGGATAGGGGAATTTGAAACGAAGGTTGACGACAGCCTATTCCTTAAAGCGACTAGAATGCAAGGTTAATGATTTAAGGGTCCTCCCACATTCGGCCTTATGTTATGATCCTCGATCATGATCTTCATCCTTTTCCTTTCATCCTAACCCGAAGGAATTAGCCCCCGCTCCGTGCGTGCTATGTATCTCCTAACCTACGATCTACGCTACAAGGCAGCTAGGTTAGCAGGTTAGTAGCCTACAAGCCCACTAATGTCTAGTGTACACTAGGTACCAACATCCATGATTACGCCGCATTAGGCGTGTTATCGCGAATTTAGTTGCCTGGTCGTCCTCCGTTCACGACAGCCAGTTCGAATACACAATTGAATTACTACGCCATAGTCCCCACCGACGATGGATTTCCTACCCAGAAGAACAGCGCATTTAGGATACACTAGGGGTCCTACGAGTCCGTTGCTTCAAAGATCCCAACCAACATGAACGTGGGATCACGAGATAACAAATCCATGTGGAGAGGTGGGATAGGATAGACGCACACCACGACGAGCCGTACGTACAACGATCCGGTACGGCGTACACATGGTTTCAGGAGTTGTGGGATGTTTTTACGACGGGGTGGAGCACAAGGAATACGGTGATGTCACTCAATGTGCGAGTATCGCCTATTTCGTCACTGCTTCATTGTTTTCTACCCTTGCTGTAGTATGGTTCAGGCGAGAGGCTGAGCGCTTGTGTAGTGGACCACGCGACTGCGCGCTTCTTCCCTCCTCGTAAAACCTACCTGTAGGTGAATACGCGCCTTTCCTGTGCAAGGTTAATCCCATACCAGGTGACAAGCGTATCGTAACCACCCGCCGTTGAAGAAAAGGATGCGTCGTAAAACGAAAGAATAAAAAGAAAGTTAAATAAGCGTCACGTTCCGCTCTCGTGGGTCATGTTCGTCATATTCGCCTACGTGAGTCAGACACGTAAGAACTCTATCCGCCGTCGCAGCATCAGGGTAGGGCTGAGCTAGTATGCTGACGTGCTGATCAAGTTTCGGGTCACGGCAGAAGAACGGTCAGACGGGAGACCGCTTCTTTGCTGGGACAGGGCCTACTAGGCAGAACACGTAAGCATCGAGATCTAGCGCAAATCTAGCGCTCATCTAGGAGGACATATCCTTCGCGCATGTGGCTTCTACTAAGGCGTGCATGCTGTTGCTCATCATACGGAGGATGGGGTGTATAGGACGAAGTCAGCTCGGTGTAGTTCGTGAGACATATATTCATTGAATATAAATACGGTATATCATGGTGGTCCGATTACCACGGACGGCTCATCCAATCAGTTATATCCCTAATACAAAACCCATACCCAACACCAACTCCAACAGCCCAAAAGTGTAAGATTATATCGTCACGTGTAGAACCAAAGACTCGGTCCCGAATCTATACTCGGGCCGACCTGTCTATATCGTCCGAGGACTAGAGGAGTCACTGCTCAAGCCCCGAACCCCCAGCCTGGATGACGAGCACGCTAGCTTTCAAACCTCCCATAGCCATCGCCTGACCGAAAACGCCTATCGTCTTCTGCATCTCAAATTCTGTGTTGCTCTGGTCTGGTGTACGCAATATAGCAGGCAGCCTGGGATGCCTACGCCCTACGATGACAACATCTCCCGCATTGCGTGGATTGTTGCCGACGTACTCCTTCGCTAGCTCGGCTGCTTGTCTGACTGCCGAGTTCACGGTGACCGAAACTTCCGTGAAGGTTACACGACTGGCTAAGTCAGGCGAAAGGCTGGATCGCGCCGTGGCCAACAGTGACGTATCATGTGCAGTTATCTCGGTATCGACCTCGGTCTTGGATTCCGACGTGGGTGAGATAGGATCCAAGTTGCCCTCTGAAACCCCCACAATCTCATCACTGCCTTCAGCACAATTCAGATGGGCGATCATGACCGTAATGAGAGGATTCTTAGCAAGTTGAAGAACGAAGCGCAAGGCAACTCGGTCATCGATACCTCCGAGGTATGGGAAGAAAATGTTGTGTGACTTATCGGCGATGGGAGGAATGACATCGTCTCTATGGCTAGGCATGGAGACATTGCTAAGTGTTCGGGGTAGACTCAACCGCTTTCTGTCCGTGGGTGCAGAGCCGCCGAAGCCGTCACCAATGAAGATACCAGTGTTACAAGGGGCGTTTGCGAGCACTTCCTGGATGAAGTCGAGATGAGTTCTGCCGGAGAAGCGGTCTTCCTGGGAGACTTTGAATGGGGTCGAGTGGTCCTCCTTGATGCTTCCGACCTCGCTCCATGGAATTAGCACAAAATCGGACTCCTGGTTCGAAGCCTGCGTCAGGACAGTTCGAGCGTAGGAATCCCCAGGGGCAATGACAACGTTGCCAGACACCGCGACGTCATGCAGTTGAGAAAACGTGCGAAACGCATTCACCACAGGATCACGTCTGGAGTAGTCGTCATCAGTTACTTTCATCACAGATGATGTACGTTCGGTAAGTTCAACGATACGTAGACCATGGACTTCAAGCGGTCGCTTCCGAACGATAGGGGCTTTGCCGCGATCCTCGCCAGCGCCTGAGTCGAGCGCGTCTTCCGATTGAGGCGCGATGCGATCATCGCCCAGAAGAGATATAAAGGTGAAAAGGCTCGGCAAACTATCTAAACGAAGATAGACCAGGAGACGACGTATCTTGGCATCCTGTATTTTGGCAAGGTTTTCAGATTGACTGGTACTCTCAGCGTGCAGTGGATTTCCGTCCCAATCAATCTCCCCTCGTTTCCACTGCTCCAGTTTCTTCTGGTACCACGGAGGGTAGAGCCACTTCGTCAATGGGGTTGTAGCTACTGTAGTGATTAGAGCCATGACAACAAAGATGGTAAACGCCCTCTGCGATAGAATTTTTGCTTGAAGACCAATGTTCTGTGTATTTGTTAGTAATATCCACTATCATGGTCCTGATAGACCACTATAACGTACCAGCACAATGAGTTCCACCAAGCCTTTGCAACTCATAAGCACGCCTATTGTGAAGCTTTCCCGCCAGACGAGTTTCATTGACTTGGCGGCCAGTGTACCACCAATGATTTTGCCTGAAAATGCAACAGCAATGACACCGATAACATAACCCCAAGTGATACCATCGTTCAAGAGACCAAGATTGGTGCTTAATCCAGATAGCGCAAAGTAAAGGGGTAAGAAAAGGACCGTGACCAGGTCTTCAATCTTCTCAGTCACATGGATAGCGAAGCCGCCATCGTGCGGACAGATCAAGCCGATCAAGAAAGCGCCAAAAATAGGATGTACCCCGATCATGCCTGAAGAAGTTAGGTAACTTAATTCGGTAATGAAGTTATTTGGGTTACTCACTTGTGAACCAAGCCGAAGTGAGGACTAGCAAGACGGTGACGGCAATCATACCTTGAGTCGGGCCATTATGGATGCTTCCCGTCTTTCTTAGAGCCAAATGGAATACCGGCTTCACGGCGAAGACCAAGAACAAGACCCAGCCGACAGCGACTAGGAGAACCCAAAGTGCAGTCAAGCCAGAACCGTTGTTGACCAAGGCGACGCAAAGTGCGAGTAAAACCCAACCCACGACATCGTTTCCAACGCCAGCAGCCAAGACGGTAACACCTACAGGGGTACGCAACATGTTGAGCTCGGATAGGATACGACACAGTACGGGGAAGGCAGTGATGGCCAAGGCGGTACCAACAAATAAGGCGAAGACGCCAAAGTTAATATAAACAGTATCGCCGTCAGTATGAAATTGATTGTACAGACCCCAAGCAATAGCACAACCCAGACCAAAAGGTAGAAGCATGCCGGCTAGGCCTACACTCAAAGCCACGCGCCAATTGGATGTGAAGAGACGCATATCGACTTCAAGGCCAATGAGGAAGAGGAACAAGACCAGCCCAAGGTTAGCGGCATTGTTTAAAACAGGCATGGACTCAGTCGGGAATATGGCCTGCGAGAAGCCTGGAATGCGCGCCAGAACGGAGGGGCCCAGGAGTATTCCACCAATGACCTCAGCAATGACGCGAGGCTGGTTAAGAAGCGACAGAGGGTAGTGTAGAAGACGGCAGAGGATGATGATGATGCCAGCCTAGACGCAAGAGTGAGCAGGCATTTTCGGTCAGAGGCTTGTTTCATGCCCATAGCATTATGAGAGGGTGGAGTGTGCTCGTTGGCGGTATAGAGCATGGGTCTGGTTTTGCGGCTGGGTGGAACAAACAGCGCTCGTACCTGAATGATAAAAAGCTGTATAGGGTTGGAGGGAAGGAAGGCATTTGGCAAGACCCCTTCCAAGATACCTCCTTCAGCAGAAGGGCCGGTTGTGGTAGCGGCCGAGGTGCCGGAAGTAGTGACGGTGACGACCGACGCGAACGTCGCCGTCGCGGTAGTGGTTACGGACGCCATGGCTTGCTCCGCACGACTGAGAAATCAGTTTTGGGTTTCGGCGCACTGCAGAAGCAGCGGCACAAGCAAATAACCCGACTAAAGAAGACAGAAGCTCTACGCGTGAGGAAGTATATCTATGAGGACTTGGAATACTATATAAAAACGAATCTGAGCATGGAGTAGAATACATAAATGTGTTGAAATCGATGACTAAAAACAAAGAAGTTGGAGAAAAGAAGCCGGAAGATCGTAGGATAAGGGCCTTTGGATGAGGTGACCGCGAGCCAACCACGACGGACTTGGCGTCGATCACCTCCTGTTGGCCAGAGATAAACGTGCATTATTTACAATGCTACTGCTCAGCTAACCTGTGGAACAAGAGGTAGAGGTATAATGGCGGCTGGTGAATGTAGGGTGCTGGATTATTCTGGACGCATGTCTCGCAAGATCTCGCAAGAATGATGAGGCTCGGCGGTGTAATGCGCCCCAGTGCTACGCAGGAAGGTCTCGACCCTTGCTAGGATCAATATCAGAGCTAAAATAGGGTGTTATGACGAAAATATCCGCCGATAGCCAGTGAGAATGACAGCGCTAGTGTTTCCGGAAGGTGCCTAGGTGGGCAGATTTGGGGAATTTGGAGAACTACGAGGTACATGTAACCCCAGAATTCCAGAATTACAGCTGAGGATGCGGGGATCGACCCCCTCTTTTCTTATTACCTAACTTATCTTATCCCTTCGGTCTCACATGGGAAGCAACTGACACACCTACACGTGGGAGAGTATCACTTGAATCAAATAAAGATAAAACTTACCTCATTTAATGTAGATATGGTCCCCATGCTTTACGAGGCGAGTTGGGATGTAAATGAACCTACCAATATATTAAGTCTATAGGAAAGCAATATACTTGCCAAGACTAAGGCCAAGAGCTACATGTAGCTAAGAGATCATGAGATAAGACGCCAAGTCAAAGTCATAGACGTAAATTAGAAACCTAAGGAATATGTTCGTTGGTCAGTAATCCACACCGACCTGAGAATACCTTCTGATGAGGCTCAGTTACACGGCCAGACCGGTCAATTATTGAAAAGAGGCTTATCGCCTTGTCAAACGAGCCAAGGAGACACAACCGCATGACACCCTGCACAAGTTGTGCAATCAGACATCATCGGAAGATGAACAAAACCAATCGTCCTCAGATGTAACCGAATAACTTCCATATTAAGGAAATTTTCCGTCGGAAAAGACACTGATTGGTTACCGCAACACGGTGCCTATGCAAAATCCTGCTTCACATCCGGGCAATCGCAGGAAAAAAATTGATGGAGACCTTGATGACCATCACGAGCAAGAGTCAAGGAAAGCACACTCGTCTTCGAGTTGGTTGCAGTTTCATTGCCATAAGCATGTCTGAATTACCGGTTTGTCAAGGCTTAAGATGTTTTCTCTGGTAACTTTACTTTACCCTTTCAAAATCACGTAAGAGGTACTTTGCACTGTCGTATACCTCTGTCCCTGTTACTGAAGGAGATCGGTTCCTAGTACCTATTTACATGATATTAAATGGATTAGGTATGTTACCGGTTCTATTCAGCTTATATTAATTTCCGGCGTCATCATCCGGACCATTTGTTCCCTTCGCGCTACGAATTATCAATCTAGGTTAAGGCCTCCTCGAATGTTCGATATGCGGGTGTTTGAGTGGAGAAGCTTATTTAACGACATGGCCTTATAAATGTCAACTTCTATGGCTCGGTTACTCGGAGCCAGACGACATTGCCCGACTCTCATACGTTCTTGAGGTTGATAGAACTAAGAGGATTCGTTGATGATATTGGTTATTCTGGTATTTGTTCCTTTTGGCAGCAACGTCATAATCCATCAGATGATTCCATAGAGCAACGAGGAGAAGTACAGTTGATGCACAACGAATTAGCTATAGAAAGTAGAGGGGGGAGGCGTTTCTCGAACCACTGGACTTTAACCAAAGCTAAGCTCATGCTCTAAGTTCGATACTTTAGATAATCGAGTCACTTTTGGCTTGGCCTGAATTATGCTGATAGCAAGTTACCAATAGGTGGTCAACATCTCGAAGCAATATGAGTGTCGATTCAGTTTATGGTGTGAGTAGAAAGCCCCGTTGGCATAAGACACCTACCCCATCAATGTGTAGCTAAGTACTATAAGTGTATCGCAGAAACCACGTACCTCTATTAGCTAGATGACATATTTGTCTTCTATTGCTAAACCCTGAGGTATTCGCCTCAACATTGTAAATAGAAACTTTTACTTTACTGGCGTACTAGCGAGCTATTCCGCACAACGTCGACACAAATTGAGATGTTCACTATTTAGGCCACTTGCCTTCAGATGACGTAATACACAAGGCACTATTAGATTAAGTAAGGTACCTAGGTATCTTAACTTTGTCTACTCGAGCCAGAGACCTCCTGGATAACATCATTCCATTGGGTTTAGGAAGCGACGAGGGGACTGTCTACCTTATACCATGTAGGAGTAGTGGATATTACATACATTATTTCTGCGCTCAGGCGTTCTTGAACTTAGACGACTTGAGCTTGATAGGCGCTGGTAGAGTTATGTCATTGCCTCTAGCCACTTTCATTGACTGACCGACTGACTTACTGGATTACATGATGTTGTCATCAACCTTGCTCTGCACGCTGCATGCGAGACAAGAGCCATTTCCCATAGTGCTGATTCTATTTACCGAAGCAGGTTAAATATATGAGGTAGATAGGAAAGAGCCTCCAAGTTACTTCTATAGTTTCGGGCTTAAAGGTGAGGTGCGACGTGTATATGGCACATTCAACGTCAAGACATTGATGACATTGAGGCCTCAATGGAAAAAGGGGTGTCCCTGCCTCGAACTTAAGAAATACTAAAGGAAGTCGTCTTCGTGCTTATCATACCTTGGACAAAACTCTTCCCTCCTGGCCTCCCAGACGAAGCTATACTTTCACCAGAACATCTCTCTTGTCCTCCATTCTTTTGACGGAGTAAACACATACAAGCCAGATTTGCTCCATTCATATACTTACTTGCATATCCTCTACCCCTTTTAGCATCATCAGCTCTTCATTCCGACGTCAAGTACTGACGCTTTGGATAATATCTCAATCCAGGTTCAGCCACAAGAGCCTTTATCCACTCCACAATGGTACGGCTGTCTCACGCCTCGCTGGTCTGTACCAGCTTATTCACCTCAATCTTGGGAGCTGCTCTATCCAATCTCCAATCCGTCGACATTGAGAGACGTAAATGCGTACCTGGCGCTAAGAGATGCCACGATAACATTGTCTTTCGCTGCAGTAGTATAGGCACGTGGGTTGGGACGTCTGTCTGCCAATACCCGGCCTTTTGTAAGGAAGATCCCAAGACTGGAAACGCTGGGTGCGTGAAACCCCACGTCGGCGAGGAGTCAAAACCCGACGTTGTGACAGCAATACCTTCTCCGGCCCCGACTCTTACCTCGTCTCACACGCGTCGGCAATCCCCGCTCGGCGACTGTACGGAAGGCGATGTGCGGTGCGGCGGTGCCTGGGAGGAGATATGTAATCCCTCCGGTCAATGGGAGCAGTTCCGGGTGTGTTCCGAATGTACCACCAACGACAACGGCGAAGTCGCCTGCGTCCCCTCTTGCATTCAGAACGAAGTCCGATGCAACGACAACAGAGAGGAGATGTGCGATAGAAAGGGTGAATGGTACCCGGTGCAGGAGTGCAGGGCGTGCACCGAAGAAAGCGGATCGACCAACTGTGTTCCCCTTGATAAGCCACCATCTTGGCCAGCTTCCCACCATCATTGCCACGATGGCGACCTACAGTGTAACGGTGACTGGCTTGAGATCTGCTACGCTGATCGCCACTGGCATCGCCTCGTTCCATGCGCCCAGTGCAGCCGGTCTGACGACGGCGGTACCTTCTGCTCGGGCGTCACTCCGCCTCCGTCCGCGCCGCCTGCTTAATCATCAACCCAACCTCCTGCTCAACCGTCTGCAAAAATATCCGAAGCTTGTTGGGAAGACGAGGTGAAGTGTAACGGCGACCGATTTCTGGGTTGCTCTGCTTCGCGCAAGTGGGAAGACTTCGGATCGGTATATACCCCCCTTTCCCCCCTTTCAACCTGTCTTCTTGCGAAACTTATTGGACCCTTATATTTGCTAGCTCCTATACTTAAGAAGTATTACTAATCCACCACCGCAGTGCCCGAACTGCAAGCAGCTCTACAACACACGGGTAAATTGCACCTTCTCTAGCTCAGACGCAGACATCTCGTCCGTTGACGGTCCCTTTCCAGAATAAAAATCAGCGCCAAAAACGGGAACTAGGTTGAGAAGTCCCCGTGCATCGCAGACCAAGCATGCCAGTGCTATATTCCGGGGTTTTCTTTCTGCTACTGAATTACGATTACTGAGTAGGACAGCGTAAGGCAAGAAATAAAAAGGGGCGTTTGGTGGTTTGTAGGTTCGAGTTCCTATGTGAAAAATTGTCCGGTCATGTTGGTTCGGTGAGGAATGGAATCAAAGCCGTGGCTTGAATCCAAGGGAACGATGCCGAATTGTGTGGTTTGGCAGTGGTTAGTAAGGCAGTATTGTTTAATGAGTATTGATACGATACACAGTCACCCTGGAATACCTTAATAAGTACCTATTTATGTGATACATTGGGCACCTATACAAGTGTGTACTGAGACCACCGCAGTGAACTAATTATTTCGGCGAGGTAATAACACCTTGTCACCGATACATAAGGTAGGCGTAAAATCGTTAGGGCCTCCCTCCACCCCTCCTCTCTGCATGAAAAGGGGCGTCATGTCCCTCCCTTTAAAGGACTAAGGACGTAAACAGCTCCGACCGAGCTCCACACGCATAACGGCAACGGCAACGGCAACGGATATACTTCGCCTTCGCTCTTCTACTCCCATCAATGTTAAAATTCACCAGTACCCGACCCCCATTATCGCATAGCGTCTGGACTCCTCCCCAATAGGTCAGATTTCTCACGTGCTCATTTAGAAGGGCTTCCCCTTATAGTCCTTCGGCGCCAGAATGACATTGTAGTCCAATTCGAGCTCCGCCTTGTCGTCGCCTTCCAACGGCTTGAAGTCGACCACTAGGTCGTCCTTCACGGCGAAGACGGTATCGGAGGCTAGCCACGGGTCATCCTTGGGGTAGAGTTGTGTGGTGCAGCCCTTGTAGTCGGGGTGCGTGACCTGAATGGAGAAGTTAGCAATGGAACGGGATATCGATTTTTACTGCCTCTTCCCGCGCTGGGGTTGGGGGGACACGGGCGAAGAGAAACTCACCATGATGTGGATATGCGCCGGCCGCATGGGATGTCTGTCCATCATCTGCAGCAGCTGGTACGAGGGGCCGTCGGTGGGCAGCGAGTAGGCCGTGGGGTAGTAGCAGTAGAACCAGTACTTGCCGTTCTCGTCGGCGCGGAACTTGCCCCTCAGGTTGTTGGGGCTCTGGTTCTCGGGGTCCTGGAAATCATACTTCCCATTGGCAGAAGCTTGCCATACGTCGAAGACGGCTCCGGGGATCGGCTTGCCCGTCACCAAGTCGCTGATAACGCCATGCATGAGGACCGTACGACCGTTGGGAGCTGGGTTCTGGATGATGGTCGAGCCGTTGTCCCGGAACGGAGCGTTGGGCGACCAGAAAGGGCCGAGAATGGCCGAGGATGTGGGGTCGACGTCCGACTCGGAGATGATCTTGTGCGCTATCTCGTCGACTAGTGTCTCGAGTCCGAGGATGTCTGATACTCGATGAGCCTCGTTTCTCTTCTGTCCCGACTCGGAGTAGACGCGGCCGACAGCATTGACGAAGGCGACACCGGCTAACCACTCGTCAATTGTGAGCTCGACTTCTCGAGAGAAGTCATGAATGTGCCTGATCAGCGCTCCTAGGACAACTCGGTTTCTTTCGGTGGTTTTAGGGCCCATAGTGTCGATGACATGTTGGGTGAATGTAGGGTCGAATCTATGGGATTTGGGAGCTTGTGCCGCGTTGGACACGCCGGTAGCTTCAGGAGCCATTTCTCAGGTCGTCGAATAACTTTTGTAGGGCTAGTGAGGCAAAGGAAGCTATCTGAGGTGAAGATGGTGTGCTTAGATATGTGTGAAGCTGGGTATATATGTTGGGATGAATAGAAGATGAGTATATACACAACATATATGGTTTGGATATTGGCTATATATATTCCATAAGAGGATGGCCAAGGAAGAAGTTAGTAAAACGCCCGGGCTCTGACAGAGGCACCGTCTTCATTAAGATTTGCCAGTAGTTGCCTCATTGTATGAGCAATGGATGATATATGATAGGTTAGTCACTTGGAAACAATGACAAAAACCCCGCCATGATCGAAAGGGACCCTATATGTGGATCGGATTCATCTCGCGGCAGCCATGTGTACAACCCTTGTCTTTCGGGAGAAAAATCGCCCTTAGAAAGGCAGCTCGCTCAACGGTGGGCTCCTAGAGCTCTAAATTAAGTAGGGTGTCAGGGTGTGTCGGGTGAAGGATGTACTGTAACTAGCAGCTTTGTAGACCAGGGATGGATGACATGTAGTTTGTTAGGGTATTCCACTACTAAGGTAGGCCAGGACTTGCTTTGATGTCACAAGCCGAGTCTTAATACCTACAAGCTTTGAGGCTGGAGGGTGACGAATGACTGACTACAGCACTTGCTCCTCTACGTACTCGGTAAGCTACTGAGAATAAACATTGCTGGCCAACAAATCAGACGCGATTGGGATTCAGGGTCCAATAATGCCTCTTCTATAGTACAATTGCTTGAGCTGAGACGTGACGGGGAAATCTGGCGATGAAGCGTTTATCCGGCACTGCAGCGTGGCAAATGGAGATCCAGCATGTAGCCATCCACTCGGTAGCTCAACGACGAATTAACCCGCGTGCCGTGACCATCTACCGCCGCTGGTGCCGATTGTATCAAGGAGAACGTACTAAATGCGTACAAAAATGTCGGATCTTTCCCCACATCGTGGTTCCATAGATTATGACGAGAAATCCATACGAGAGGATGAATTGTAAAGGAAGAGGGGCGGGATTGTGGCCAAGTGGATGCGGGGATAAGACAAGATAAACCCTAGCTTACTAGCCGGGTCTAATGAGGTACCTTTGGAGAATACGTGCCGTGGCCTAGATACTATGTACCATTAAGTACTAAAGAATTCTAGCCCCACTCATACCCGCAATGGATATCATCATGGTCGATGGTTGAGCCGACTATCCATTGTCGGGTGAGGTTTTCGGTTGTGCGCGATAGCTAACAAGAAGTCGGATATTACTTCTTCGAGACTTTACGTCTACTGGTTCATTACATGAATCGGCCGCAGCTGCTTAAGACTGCCTCCCGATTTACCTTGCGAAAAGCTTCCAGGATGCCGGTTCATCACTTGATGATAGGAACTTGGACTCCACCAGGAGCCATCTTCACTGTAGCTTTCGACGATGAGAAACTGACACTAGAACTGGTGAAGAGAACCGAAATTCCTCATGACGAGCCCATATCTTGGATGACTTTTGATGTAAGTCAAATCGGCCAGTCCAGGTCCAGGTCCAGATCCAGGTACAACCGATCAATCCCCCGTATACTTACACTGCGTTGTCTTAGCATGCCAAGAAAAACATATACGGCGCGGCCATGAAAAAATGGTCCAGTTTCGCTGTGAAGAGCCCGACCGAAATAGTCCATGAAGCGTCGCATCCCATGAATCATGATCGTAAGTTCCGCATGGATCTGTCAGCAAACCTACCCGGCAATTGACCCCTGATGTTCGGTACGTAGCTCAAGCAAGCTTGGCCACGACCAACACCCGAGCCATCTTTCTACTTGCCGCAAAACAACCACCATATGCGGTTTATTGCAACCCATTCTATTCGCATGCCGGCCATGGGTCCGTCTTCTCCGTATCGTCCACCGGGGCTCTCGAGAAGGATATACAACATTACCCGTACCAACCCAATACTGGCATCCATGGCATGGTGTTCGATCCGACCGAAACCTACCTGTATTCAGCCGATTTGAAAGCCAACAAGCTATGGGTACACAAGAAAGCTCCATCGGGGGAGGTCGACCTGGTAGGGAGTGTGGACGCGCCGGACCCGAAGGACCATCCGCGTTGGGTGGCGATGCACCCGACGGGCAATTACCTATACGCTCTCATGGAGGCCGGCAATCGACTTCTCGAGTACGTCATCGACCCGGCGACGCACATGCCCGTATACACGCACCATTCGTATCCTCTGATCCCGCCAGGTATTCCTAAGCACGACACAATGTACCGCAGCGACGTGTGCGAGCTCACTCAGTCGGGGAAATATTTGTTCGCAACGAGTCGGGCCAACAGCTTCGATCTGCAAGGATACATTGCGGCGTTCAAGCTGCGGGATTGCGGGTCGATTGAGAGACAGATTTGCTTGAACCCTACACCAACGAGCGGTGGGCATAGCAATGCTGTGGCACCATGTGACTGGAGCGATGAGTGGTTGGCGATCACGGACGACCAGGATGGTTGGATTGAGATCTATCGCTGGCAAGACGAATTCCTAGGTCGCGTCGCAAGGTGTAGGATTCCGGAGCCCGGGTTTGGTATGAACGCCATATGGTATGACTAGATAGTTCTAGTTGAAGCGAAATTCTACGAAGCAATAAATACCTCCTCGTTGTGTCATGAAGATGATAATAACCAATATCTTCTATTAGGGTATTTGGTATAAGGTTATGTAAGGTATTATTCGAGCTCCAGCCACGGTACTATGTCGGAATTAACCTTGCCGAAATCAAGCCACATAATCCCCACTTTCGTCATGCAGTGTTCCTTAAGGGTAGCTCTGGCCCATTTACCCTGCAAGGCCACCCACCTTACCCACAACAAAGCTAAAAAGCATCCAGTAACGGCTGCCCTGTGCCATCCAATCCTTCCTTTCCCCACATAAGCTTGTCTTAACTGGGTCTCATCATCAACTGAACAATCCTTCGTCATCGGCGCCGCTCAATCTTATTTTCCTCCGTCTGACACCAAGAGATTCGACAACGCGCCGACTCCTTGCGTGTGCGACCGGTTCCTTTCTCCTCCATTAGTCATTTCTCATTGCGAGCTTTCGATGGATGAATAGGTCTTTTGACCATATTCATAATCCCCCCTATCCATTGACCTCCCCGAAGCGAGCAAATTCAATTGGTTCGACGATCTGATTGCTCGGCCGAGGTAATCTTCGACGCCGCGGAAATAACTCCTTACCACAAAGGGGATATTTTCTCATCCTTAATAGAAAATCCTGCGAAACATTCCGATCCGTCGATCATATTTATCCGAGACTAGTTCGAAGCCGTCCTTAACCTGTACGATAGCGTATTTCAACCCATCTATTTCCTTCGCCGAAAGTTTGGAGAAGCATGGGAAAAGACGGCATTCTTCGTGCCCGTTCAGCTGTCCTTAGCCTATCCAGAGCTATCTTCCTCTCGCTCGGCCTAGCATCCGCTGCCCCAGTCCCATTCTACCGCGTTCTTCAAAATGCCCCCGAAGAAGCCGAGGGTGGCGCCCTCTGGGTGCTTTACATAGTATCCGTTGTTCTCGTGCTCCTAGGAGGTGCTTTTGCTGGCTTAACAATAGCTCTCATGGGCCAAGACGAAATCTACTTGCAAGTGATATCCCTCGATGTAGAAGAACCGCAACGAAAGAACGCTAAGCGCGTATACGATCTCCTGAAGAAGGGCAAGCATTGGGTGTTGGTCACTTTGCTATTGTCGAATGTCATTGTTAATGAAACGCTTCCTGTTGTGCTGGACCGATGCTTTGGCGGCGGTGTTGCGGCCGTGGTTGGAAGTACTGTTCTTATAGGTAGGAAATATCCGAAGTCGTAATCCCAAGCTTTGCAATGTAAGGTAATCCGACTAATGCGCTTCACCTACTCTAGTAATCTTCGGCGAGATCTTGCCACAGTCCGTATGCGTTCGCTATGGTCTTCAAATCGGCGGATATATGTCTAAACCCGTCCTCCTAATGATGTACTTCCTCGCCCCTATCGCATGGCCTACCGCGAAGCTCCTCGATTGGCTATTGGGCGAAGACCACGGAACCGTATATAAGAAAAGTGGTTTAAAAACCCTGGTTACGCTCCATAAGTCACTAGGCGAAGTGGATGAACGCCTAAATCAGGATGAGGTGACTATAATAAGTGCCGTCCTGGATCTGAAACGTAAGCCTGTGGAGGAGGTCATGACACCTATGGAGGATGTCTTTGTCATGTCAGAGGATACGGTGCTGGATGAGCAGACTATTGATCAAATCCTCGATGCCGGCTATTCTCGCATTCCTATCCACCAAACCGGTAAGCCGACAAATTTTGTCGGTATGCTTTTAGTCAAGATCCTCATCACGTACGACCCCGAGGATTGCAAACGTGTCCGGGACTTTGCCCTTGCTGCCCTCCCCGAGACCCGGCCGGAGACGAGCTGTCTCGATATAATCAACTTCTTCCAGGAAGGCAAATCCCACATGGTACTCATTTCAGAATCGCCCGGTGAAAGTCACGGTGCTCTAGGTGTCGTCACACTCGAGGATGTGATCGAAGAGCTTATTGGAGAGTAAGTAACTTCTCCATTGCCTAACGTCAGGTCCATTACTTATTGAGAAAACTATAGGGAGATCATCGACGAGTCGGATGTATACGTTGACGTTCATAAAGCTATTCGTAGATCCCATCCTGCTCCGAAGGCTAGGGCATTGAGAAAGGAACTCATGGCCAAGGATCTGGAAAATAGGAATGGTACGCTTATCGACATAGAAGAAGAGGGTGGCAAACCGCCTCAGCCCAAACGGACCGCCTCGATCAGTAGTAGGACGGAGGCGTCTGCCCTCAGTTCTAGTCCCAAGATGACGACGTTGCTAATGCGAAGACGGTCAGCAGGCCAGGACGGTCAACTGTTCCGCGCCACCATTCCTGCCAAGGCCAATTTTGAAGAGTTGAGAGATCATTTCAAACATCTTGGCCCATCCAATCCCGCATCTAACCCCAAAGCCACACGAGTTGCGGCAGTCAAAATCAAACCAGCCTCGACGTCAGCTTCTAGCGCCAAACAACGGTCGGATTCTATTACGACGGACGACGTCGCTGGGGATCTACTAGCAGCTGCAGACGAGCGCACGAGCCTTCTTGGATCTCAGTTCAACGCCAAGGATGGCATCCAGGCTCTTCAACAGAATTATACCGAACCTGCCTCCGGCACCAACTCCAACCCGCCGCCTGAGATCGTCACTAGCTTCGAAGGCGACTCTTCAGAGCAAGTAACTCGAGGTACACAGACCAAAATAAGCGCTGTTGACAAAAGCGAGCCATCACCAACATCGACAACAGAAAGCGTAGAGAGTGCCCAGGACGCTGGTGGGCGTCGAAGAGGCCATGTACGCAGTGGTAGCATCACCGAGAATATCGTCGAATCTGGTGGCATCCGCAAATTTATCATCGAGGCGAATAGCAGTCTATCAGAGGGTGAAGAAGATGAACAAGGATCTAGTGCCAATGCGCAATCAGATGCAGATGGTGCATCATCCACGTCCAAAGGCAACAAGAAAAGGAAAAATCGCCGGAAGAACAGAAATGGAGGGAAGTAAGAATATTACATCAAATTGATGTGATTACGGCTGAGGATGAATTTTGCATCCCAAGGAATGTGCGGCATCTCACTCCTGTCTACGTGGCCAGCTGGAAGACACTTAGAGCATACATTATATGGTCTCGGGACCTAAAAGTGGTGGGAATACTACAAGAGCTCACATAATGTCATGAGGCCCCGGTCTGTGTAAGAATACAGTTTTTCGGCATCCGAACTATGTACTATGTAGCAATATAAAGATAACAAGCTATGAACCAATCTTACATTCTGAAAACACTCATACTCTTCCTACCTGAGTGGACGAGACAGACAAAACCATCCGGTTCCTGGGTATATAAAGTAATTCTAGCCCACGTATGTGCAACACAATGAATAAGACCCTTTGAATAAAATAGTCACATCCGTAACTGTACTACCTCTTGATACACGTCTACCAAAGAACGAAAATATTTCGTGCGACCTCTCATAAGAACTACTCCGGAACCGGCAGCCGGCGTGCTCCGTGGGGTTCCCCCGCCGATGACACAGATGACAAGAGTGGGTGAAAAGTCTCTTTCGAGAGAGTAGAGAAAGAATGCGATTGAAAAGAATCAAACAGCTTCCAACGGAACAAGAAGCCTAGTACTACGGGTTTAAGGACTAATTGAATGATATAAGTTAGTTGTCTGAACTAAGGTTGCTCCCGATGGCCGCTGAAGCGAACCCCGAATTCGGTATTCCGACGATTGACATATCTCCGTACCTCGAGGACCCATCCTCGTCGGCGTCGGCCCGGGTTGTCGAGGAGGTGCGCCGGGTTTGTGTCTCGAGTGGTTGTAAGTGGTAGAATCTCTGGTCATTTATACCCTCCCTTTTTGAGCCCGTCTCCGTAACTATAAGGTAGTTTCTTAACTGAGTTAATACGAGCACGCCTCCCCTATCTCCTATGTTGAGAGAGTTGAGAGAGTAGAGACTGATTTTAGTCCTTGCAGTCTTCCAGATTGTCAACCACGGTGTGTCAAAGGAGCTACGGGATGGTGTGATAAAGGCTGCCGAGACTTTCTTCGCGCTCCCGCTGGAGGAGAAGAAGAAGCTACGGCTCCCGGTCTTGAAGAATAGGGGCTATGAGGTGATTGGCTCTCAGGTTAGTAACGAGGAGCAGGGATTCTGCACATGTTTTGTTCTATATCGTGTCATGGCAACTCTCGCAAATCTATCGTATAGGTCAAGAGAGAATGACAGCCGCTAACCCTAAATTTTAATTTGAGATAGGCCTTACAAGAGGACTCCCTCCCGGACCTCAAGGAGGTAGGCCATATCCCTAATCACGCTCTGCTTTAGGGACTAGCTGGCCCAAATCAACCTCTATATCATATCCAAGCAGCTACTCCATGACGTTAACCCTTACTTAAAACAGGGCTTCTTCGTAGGCCAGCACATACCCTCCGAGGACCCGCGGTCACAGGCGCACCCCTATCTAATTGGTCCCAACATCTTCCCGCCGGGCCTTCCAGACGAGGCCTTGAAGATCCCCACGGAGACGTACTACGACGCAGTCTTCGCGCTGTCGTGTAAAGTCATGGAGATCCTCGCACGCGGACTTCCTTACGGCGACGATGTCTTCGTGCCTTTCGTCTCGGGAGACCCTGTTTGCGTCATCCGGCTGCTGCATTATCCGCCGCAGGACTCGACGGATGAGAGGCAGCTTGGCGCTGGGGCGCACACGGATTTTGGTAAGTCACTCTACTCCTATTCCCTCCTCACTTCCTCTCGTCATTCTTCACAATTCTCATCTTCTGCCCCTTATATGCATGAAAAGCCTAAAGCAAAAGCAAACCCATCATCTCACCCCCTCCAGGCGCCATAACCCTCCTCCTCCAAGACTCCGCCGGCGGTCTCGAAGTCCTCAACCACGACACCCAAACCTGGGTCCCCGTGACGCCCAACCCGGACGCCTACGTCGTCAACATCGGGGACATGCTCTCTCTCTGGACCAAGAACGAGTACAAGAGCACCGTGCACCGCGTAGTGAACCGCAGCGGCCGGGACCGGTACTCGGTGCCGTTTTTCTTCGACGGGAACACCGATGTCGAGCTCGCTCCCTTCGACGGCAGTGAACCTGCGGCTGTGGGGGCTGATGGGAAGGTGTTGACGGCTGAGGGGCATATGTTGGAGAGATATGGGACGACGTTTGGGAGGGTGGATAAGGGGGGAAGGGCTGCTGTTACTGCTGTGTAGGGACTAGGAGCGTAGGCCAGTTAAATATTCTGGCCCGAGGAGGATGATGTAACTCAAGACAGCCTCAGATTAGTGGTGGATGTTTTTGCAGTTGTATCAAAGCGGCTCACCAAATTTAGGCCGTGAAATCCATGAAATCCGGTCATTTCTAAGTCTTGCCAGTTCCAACTTGATAGCAATTTTATTTATAAAAGCCATCCCTAAATGCTTTCGCAATATCCATAGCGCTAGACACTCTCCTCCTACAAAACGTTCCTAAACCCATAGCCCTCATTCTCCAATCCCACTGAGCCAATCGTTGGATCCGTGCCCGCCTGCCGCATCGCCTCGTCATTCTTCTCAAACTTTCTATTCTCCCAGTCCAAGTACGTGCGCAAGATGAGCGCCAGCAGTGCATTGAAGAACATGAACCCGGCACACACGCCCATACCCATGATATAGTAAGGCGCATCAGTGGTCGGGAACATCCTAGTCCCGAGCAGCGGTCCGCACTGGCCGACAATGTTGAGCAGCGCGATACCAGCGCCTCGCTTCGAATCGCTACCCTGGTTATTTATGGTCCAGGGGAGGATATTCGAAATGGCTGGGAAGACACCAGCCGCGGCGAGGAACACGCCGAAGTAGCGTACGGCGACACTCTTGCAGGCCAAGAGGAGGATGTACCCAACGCCGGCGACGAGGGACAGGCCGATGATCATGAGACCGCGCTGGCGCGTCTTGTCGGCGATCCAGGTCGTCAGGATACAAATCATGAACGAGAGGAAGTACGGCGGGGCGCTGAGTCCTTGGGCGTTTATGGCGGTGAATCCCATATTTTGTAGGATGGTGGGCAGGAAGACGGGTAAACTGCTGAAGGAAACTATTTTTGGTTATTAGGCATTTTGAATTATCATCTTTAAAAATTCAAACTTACCATTGCAACTAAAGTACACTGTGGGAGCTCGAAGTTAGCCATTGTTATCTGTAAAAAGTGAAGTATAAGGCAAAGAGTGTGGGTACATGACACCCAATTGTGTCAAAAAAGGGGAGTTGAAGAGAACAAGGGTTGGAACCAAGTGGAACTTACTCAAAGGCGGAATCCAAGTCTTGATGTCCTTTAACGACATCAAAATATCCTTAAAATTAGGGCGTCCAATACGTTCAGTTCCTTCACTTCCAGTCTGCTGGATAGCTCGGATCTTAGCAACCTTCTTCTCCTCTTCCGTCAAGAACCTCGCCGTGTCGGCGGAATCCGGCATACAGAAGTACGCTACAAGCGCCAGTAACACAGAAGGGACTCCTTCTACAATAAACAGGAGTCTCCAGTTGGCTATGTGGGCCGGGTGGCCTGAGGTTATCCCGTAGGCTAGAGCTCCCGCAAAAGTCGTGGCGAGAGGAGCGGCAGAGAGGAAGATACCGCACCTAAACCCCAGTTCGTGGCGCTTGTAGAAGAATGAGAGGAGATACGGAACACCGGGTCCGTAGCCCGCCTCGGCCATCGCCAGGAAAAACCGGCAAGCCATCAAACCAGACCAGTTGAAGGCTGCGGCCTGGAGAGTGGAAGCTAAGCCCCTGTACTCTAATCAGTTATCTGTACGGGTATGATTGATACAGAATATCTTACCACACGAGTATACAACATGTTGCCCAAACTACAGCAGTGCTAGTCAGTAAAGTGTATAGGAAGGAAGGCCACCATGATGGTCGAAACCAAGGAATCCGGTTCGGGTTCACAGATTAAAGGCGCCTGAAACAGATTCATATGGCGCGCACTCCCAAGACGTTAAGCAGGAGTGTTAGGACGAGGGATATGAATACGCATTACATACTATGACTATAAATTCTTATTAATTGGAAAGCTCATGAAAATTGACCAAGAACACTTACGGAGGCACGGCTTTCCACATCAGTGCGGCCCATTCGAAGAGAACTGCGAGGAAGGGTTAGTAATCATTGATCTGGACCGGGTGGGATTCCAGGACTCACTATATGGTATATAAAAGATTGTCAATAGCCACTACGCCGCCACATAGTTAGCACAATGCAGCACAATCTAAGGGGATGAAGAGGACGAACCTGATAGTGGGAATCATCAAATCCAAGATCTTTGCTCCTATACAACAGAAACGTCTGTCAGCACTGTTCGTTTTGAGCTTATTTTCAGGTAATGGCGTTGTAGAGCAAAGCGGTTTCAGCTGACGCCTCCCGCAACCCAATGCTCTAGTCAAAAATAGCGGTGAAGAACTCATCGTATATGGGCATCACGTACATTCCCGCTGTCTCGGCATTTCCAATATTCGAACGGTCTAAAAAGGCGACCAAATCTGAGGCGAGGATGAGTGACCAAGTCGTGCGATATACCAATTAGGACTTACAAAGTCCCATAACCAAGGGAATCAAGACCCGGTCAATCTTGTTCCTAACGCGCTTCTCAACAACAGGATCGATGTAAAGGCCATCGGGCTCGAGTCCAAGAGTCTTCTCATCATAACTGCCAACCGCATCCTCCTGACGTTCCAGGGTAGGCTTTTGATCTTCACCATTGGAGACACTCATCTTGTAAGAGAGAATGCTCTGTAATTGGGTTGATTCGAACTGAAGGCTAAGAAATCAGAATGAGCTTGGCTCCGGCGCGATCACAACTTAGAAAGTTTGAGTGCTCGTTCCGAAGTTGAACGTTGCGGTGGCGCTCGGTACGTTATGTGCCAATTAAGCCGATGGAGCCGTAAGGTTAGCTGGGGGTTTTGATATCAGAAGAGAGTAGTAGTCGTGAACAAAGAGCTTTATACGATAGTCGTGATTACGCGTATAGCTCCATTCATTCTCTATCCCATTTACCTATCGCCGAATGGAATAGGTATGTAATCAACTCGTATCAATTGGCAGGGCGGCTCCAGAGGGCAGCGATGGTAGCGAGGGTAGCGAGGGTAGCAATGAGGAAACCCCCCCTCTCACCACAGACCTCCAGACCTCCATCCGGAAGAACGTGCCGCCAATCATTGTCGCTTGCAAATTACCTAGGTATTTCCGACCTACCGACTTCAGCTCTCGGCTTACCGCTTTAATCTAGTCTGAGGGTAGTACGGAGTAGGTACAGAATACGCAATTACGAATCAAAGCATCCGTGGCTAGTGGCTAATGATATGCCGAGATACCCCGATGGGAAATGCCCCCCAGCCCCCTCAGCCCCTTTCCCCAAATGATATCATGGCGGCTCCCGGGGAGCTTTTAGTGTGTGGGGAAGGACAAGGATAAGGTCTTAGCAAAGGCTTAGCCCTGATCATCTTTATTTTCATTGCGAATTCATCTCTGATATCTAATGGATTCATTGCCATAGTTAATTTGTCATTAACAGTTAACATATCAATTCTGAAACGGAACTGCATAGAAGCTATGCTATGATAAAGTCAGCTATATTTGCTCTCCACGTATTCTTCTATAATTCTCCAGAAAGCAACGACTTAAACGAACAAAGGTCCCCAACTTTATCCTTCATTGCAGTAGAAGAGTAGATCGTCACACTTTATTTGATCTTTCACAACCTTTGAATAGATCAATTCCCTGTCACTACTAACATAAGAAAAAGGAATGGCAATTATAAACTTCAAGGTGGAAAAGGGGAAAAAAAATACAAAAAAGCTCAGCTGCGGCCACTCGGGCTCGAGTCCGCAGCCTACGAAAACCCCTCCGCTGGCTAGGGAAGGTTTTACGGTTTTAGTCCTCGGCCGCTGAGCCATTCGGTGGGATTTTTCCCACCCAGTGCTGCGTCCAGCACTGACATCAGCGGTGGTTGCCCGAGGACGAAAAAGTAATGTCTTAGGTGGTATATATGTTTTAGGCAGGCACAGGTATTGGCTTAGGCAGGTACGCGTTCCATCTAGGCTCCTCTTGCCGTGCTGGAGACGACTTCTGCAATTCTGAATAAAGTTGGCATGCTACCTATTTGCTCCTTCCAGCGATTTCAATATAGAGAGAGTATTCCGCCTCTGTTCTGCTCTTCTGCTCATGTATATACGCCGGTTGTTACTAAAGTTAAATCTATATGCAAACATAAATAGGCATAGAAGCGTACCTACCTAGAATCAGATCCTCAAATAGGTCGGGGCCTAGGCTTGTATGCATTTAGAGGAGGAAAATTACCTACTAGCACATTCTCTCCGCCGAAACTTAGGGGCTTAGTTTCAATATGGCGGGCAAGGGGTGCAAACGATGTTGCTCCGCAAGGGACTTTAACCCTATCTACCAAGCTCGTGGTATACATACAAGGGACCTCCTTTGTCCATGCTGTCTTAGATTTCCCACAGACGCAGACCTTTGGCGTCCGGGCCCTCTCGGGTCGAACCCTGACAGGTCAGTCCTCTGACAGAGGCTTAGGTCTATCCACAGTAAGGAGAAACTCGTTGTGCTTTTTTCCTGCCGAGATTCAGGGGCTTCATTTTGGTGTAAGCCGGATTCCGATTATGAGCTTTTCTAACTGGATGAACTTTATATGGGATGGTCTTTTTTAAGAGACGAACTCGTGATGTATCTGAATACATTCAAATATTAGCCTGTGTATAAGTTGGTACAGCCGGGCCATGCAGACATCACATAAGTATACCCTAAGGAAAACGGAACAATCTAGCAATGTATGTAGCTTTTGGAATAAGATACGACCCTCAAATTGGTCTTATTAACATGGCATCTTTAAAGTCGACTGGGGATTACGTACGAAGTGTCGTTGCTCTCTACCCTCAGCAAATTTGCTGCTACTATACCTTTCCATGGGATGGGATATGGTAGTAAGAGTAAAGCATCCATGCTTTGTGTGTCCCTAGATTTGATGGCGAGTTGTTTTTCCGGGTACCTCTCTTGGTCTCCTTGGGCAGGGGGCAACCTTATGTACCTGCCCTGTAATGAGAACCCCTTACTCTGGCATGAGTTGTGAAGGACTGTTTCCCATACCTAGGTACCTCTACGCTATGCAACTTGTACGATCCAAACTCTGACCAGCCTTTCATACATGCATAGGGACACTTGCCATAACAGCATTACATTCTACAGTGGTGGGGGTGACAATCTTGTCGCTTGGGGGACTCCTGATGGTTTGGCTCAAGCTCCATGTGCACTTCTGATGCGAGACGCAAGTATGTCAAAAGTCAATGCATGACTTGACCAGATTAGAGGACGGAAGAACCTACAGCTACGCTTTCCCTCCTTTTGAGAGGACCGAACTTGATTAACTCAACAATGTGCATTCGCTGCGATCGGTCAATAGAGTGCACAATGCTTTCTCCTATGTACCCTTTCATCCCCCCTTTTTCTAGTTTAGAGAATCCTTATTGTTTCTCGAATACTTCTCGTGAACCCGTACCAAGAGCGAGCCCCTTTGACTTCAGCGTGCCTTAGAATAGGTATACAAGTGATAGAAAGCACCTACCCGCTTTGTCTCATCTCCAGCATCCCCATTATCCTCAGCAACAAAGAACGTCGGCGCCCTGAAACTAATCTCAGGAAGAAAGGAACGGTACGATGTATATAGAATTAAGTTTCACACAACCAAACCATGGCCAGACGTGGCAGCAAAGAGAAGGAAGGAATACCAGGGAAGAAATTGTAAATACCCATCATGGCAAGCACTACACCAAACCGGCCCTTCGCAGGAAAGCAGCAACAGATCAAGGCGCAATACGACTACTTCTGGAGCCACGAAACAGCCCTCGTAGACGCAACCGCGTACCTCCACCGCACCCCCAATCACGTCTACGCATCACACACCAAGTGGATCAAAGCCAGCACGCCCTTCACCCAATGGAGCGGCCCCAGCTTCGCCTCCAGCGCCAACGCCCTGCTAATCGGCAACCGCTCCTCCTTCGACGTAGTCCAGTACCCAGGGTCCCCCGAAAAAGCCGGCATGTCCATGATCCACATCCTAGGGATCCCCAAACCCAACCTCTTCAACGGCGTCTCGCTAGACGCGAGCAGCGTAAGCATAATCGACGAGATGATCTCGCTCTTCAAGACTTCCTGGCAGGACCCCAAGTTCCGTAATGCCGTCCTCATGCACCAGTGGCTCGCGATCGAGGACCAGAATCAGGCGCAGCCGGATCCGGAGGCGTATAAGCTAGCTATGGCGCATTATCGGGAGCTAGAAGCTATCATAGGTGACCTCACGGCCGAGGACTTTACGTTTGGACTTCATTTGTGGCCGGATAACAGTATTGGACATTTACATCTGCATATCCTGGCCGCGCCGGACAAGTGTCGCCGATATAGCACCTTTGCCCATGACTTGAAGACCAAGGACGCGCTCGAGGTCCGCGATTACATCAAGAGCCGTTCTGGAGCTTAGATAAGTTGTTGTAGAGATTAATTGACCGTCTTGCCTGTGCTTTAACTAATAAATTAATGTAAACTGTATTTATTTGCTTTTTTCTCTTTGGCCATGTGGGAAGGCATACTTGTTATGTGAATAGGAGTCGCCCCCTGAATGATTACGTCTGTCGTACATACATGGGACGTGACTTGGGTAACCGAAAGGGGGTATACTCATGGTATAGGAGTGAGTATTAAAAATTAAAACGCTGCTCAGTCGTGGACCTCTGCAGTCACTACGAGGGTATCTATATGCCATCAGCCCTTCCTGGAAGCCAATACGAACCCCAGCTCATACGGGCCTCATACGAGATGACTGCCTACTAGGTACCTAGTATACCTAGGATCTGCTCTATGTCTGTAGATCGCTTGGAGATCTCGCCTCTCTATTATAACTTGGCCTTCTCTTCAGCCTTCTTCTCTTCCCTCACTTTCTGCATGCTCCTCAATAGCGCATACAACGTCTGCAACTTGGGCATTTCCACACCAGCTCTCCTAGCAATCCTAACAGGATTGCCCAAGATGACTTCAAGTTCCACAGGCCGACCTGCTTCCCAATCTAGAAGCATGCTTGGCCTGGCGCCTATATTCCTCTCGGTGCTCTTGATAATCTTCTCCGGTGTTGCCAAGCTATCAGGAAATGGCTTCCCTAGAACCTTCGGCGCGGCGTTCCAGATCTCGTTCATGATCCCTATGATATGCTCGCGAAGCTCCGGATCAGTCAATTGATCCGCATTGCCGCGACCGCCAGATAGAACGGCTGTGGGATTGAAAGCCGCGTTGATACAGAGCTTATGCCACCGTATCGTCTGCAGCTCGATCTCCGTGTGCGTCTCAACATCGCGGATTCCACCGCACTCAGTCCACCAATGCGCAAGCCGTTCCATGCACTCGTGGCCTCGTCTCACTACCTCACTGGATTGCGTTTCAAAGGTCGAAATAGACGGTGAGCTGAGCCCGCTGCCGTACGGTCCCAAGCTGATTCTCGTCCAACGGTTCTGTCGTATCACCCCATTCCTGATCTGCTCTGCGCTGACGATGGTAACTGCGCTCACAATTGGGTTGCGCGGGAAGCGCTTACGATACGGCTCCTCTACACCCACGCCGTTCTGTATGAGCACGATACAAGAGTTCGATCGCACCAACGGTGCTACCATAGCTGCATCATCGGCTCGATCGGGGAGGGCTTTCGTAGTAACTATAATGTAGTCCCAACCCTCGCTTGGCGGCTGTGGCGAGGGGCTCGGATTGGTCGAAGATGACGCGTTCGGTACGGCAGCCGAGATGTTGGGGAACACGGCATAGGGCTCGAAAGTGTAGTTGCCGAAGGAGTGAGTGTGCAGCTCAACGCCCGAGGTAGCGATTGCCGAGTAGTTGGATCGCGCTATGAGGGAGGTGTAAACATTTTGCGCAGGCTGTCATGTTTCATCCGCGGCGGGCCATCGATCAGCGAGTATTCCTGCGCGGGCACGGTGAGCCTACGTACATGGTGTAGTCGGGACGCGTAGAAGCAGCCTACTGCGCCAGCACCAACAAATAGAACGTGTACTGGCCTATCAATAACCAGAGTCAGCTGTGCAAATCTGATAAGTCTCGCTGGGACGAGACAAATGGATCGGTGGCGCACTTTGTAGGATCGTTGGGAGTAGCCATTGCCATTGTGGCCTCCATGGGCTTTCTAGATTGGAGACGGTGTTGGCTCTAGAGACCTTTTTGCACCTTGATTCGGACTTTGGCTTGTCGGAAAGAGTTCCTAAATGAGATGTAGATGGTGTCAAGTTGGAGGGTGAGGGTGAGACACAAATCAGAGAGTGTCGGCTCTTTCTTTACTGACGAAGAGCTTAAACACTACAAGGTTTAAGAGCTAGAATTAAGAGTTTAACCAGGAAGGAGCTTGGACCTCATGAAATTACCGAGGTTGTATTGAGTACTTTGAATACACGCTAACTTACAACTCAATTTCTTATACCTAGAGGTCACTTGGTACTTACAGGTGCTAATAAACGAGCATTGACTCTCTTAACAAAAACATCAATGAGATTGGGTGATGAAGCTGGGGACGACGACAACTGAGAGACAAGGAAACCTTGGCTATATCCCAATTTTCAAACTCCCTCAAGTTGATGGACGACAAGATACGCCAATCGCCCACTCAAGCGAGATTCGCGATGAACAATTGAATAATCACGTCTTTGCGATGGCTTACACGAGATGACTCCTTCGCCTGCGTCTACGTCTGCGTGCTTGCTGCTCATGTTTCTTGGAACCAAAACTCCAACGTTTCAGGCTGCCCCGGAATGAGACCTCGCCTCTCGCCTGGGAGATATGCCGAACCTGTACGCATGTCCATCCATGTGCTGCTGCTGCTGGAGAAACGTATCATAAGGCGGTCAGTGTATGTATGCAGGATCGATCTCCGTACCGCTGATGTCGTATATACGGCTCCTTGGCGGGAAAGTAAATCCGAGACAACATACCAATCTAGAACTTCGTCGGGGCCCATTTCCGATCGTGGGTATATGTGTTTTGTGGCGAGCCTAATCGCTCTATCCGTTTCGTCCGACTCCCGTCCTACCTGACCGTCAGCCAAGTGCTCGGTAATATATGGCCCATACGCCTCCATCGCGAGATGATGCACCGCTAATCTTGTCAAACGACGACCGTGTAACTTACCAAGAAGCTTGGCCCAGCCTCGTTCGAGGTAATAGCGGGTAGACTTTACTCCATGGAGAAGGACGAGAAAAGCCACGGCGTCCGGCCAAGGCCGCGCCCGTTGAGAAAAAGAGGCGGCCCCCCGGATGGCGGTAAGTAGACGCGTGATTACTAGATGTGTGAGAGAGGACGAGGCGATAGCGTATGCTGTACACGTATTGGCGCGTGTCTCATCTCAACAAAGATGAAATCGCGGTTCCTTGGCGACCGAACTTCGTGGGGTCGACCGTAGGCGTCAGTACGCAATTGGGGAATCACGCCAGCCTTCCCTCGGGCCGGCGTATGCTTTGCAACGTCCGCCTCCCTTTCCCCTTCCCCAGGAGGACTGCTGGTCTGACGACGACGATGCGCGTAGCAAAAACCGTAAGACTGTTGGCGAGGAAGTGCGGGTAGTCAGACAACATGACAACATGACAACATGACAACATGTTTCGGTCCTAATGCTTCTCCCCAACTCACGTCAGCAATGGGGAGCACAAAGAGAGGGGGGAAGGATAGAGTTGGTTGCAGGGGAGGGGCTTGCAGGATGTCCGTTACTTCCGGTATTATTGTTACACTGTCCCTCGAAGGGTCTTCCGAGCACGTTCAGGGGCGTCCTTGAAGGCTGTTCCAGGCTTTGTAGCTACACACGCACAACTCATTCCACCGTGGCAATCTCGTATCATGGAGAAGGGCCTGGGCTCCGCCGACTACGCGGGGGTTTGAACAAAGAGTCTCATACGGAGGTGAACCGGACACGACGTCCATGCCGCCTCCGTGCTATGGGGCGGAGATGAAGCTAAGGGCTACTCATTCCTAATATGGCTATGTCTAACCTGTTCACTTCCTTCATTATGGGGTTAGGGTCCAGTATGTTAGTGGCAAGGGCAGTCAGTGAGCATGACTCTGAGAAGCCGAACAAGGTTTCATCGCGTAAGGCATAACCTCCGGGGCTCATGTTTTGGTACGGCAGCCAATATCGCCTGCAGCTCTTGGCTAGATCACATCTTTGACAGCCGCATTAGTGTGCGCCTTAGCTAGCTGGAGGGTGTATCGTGCCAACCTAAAGTCGCGGGCTTGTCTCGAACAGGTAAATCTTGCCATCCCGAGGGCTAGCTTCCGCCAGAGATCACGGTTTGATGCCTGGATCAGAACCCTTTATCGAGCTCAGTCACAGTCCCCACGCGATGGATACCGTGCCGATTCTCTCGGATTGTCCAATAGCTACGAGCCCGCGACCCTGATCACCCTCCGCTAGCCGGGCTCTGGATATCCTCACCATCGCCGGCCGGCAACCTTCGCCATCTAAGGTAGCGAATGGCGTGAGGAGCCTGAACTCGGACTGGAGAGCGAGCGCGCTTGCACACATCAACTGCTAACCCCGCAGATAATCATTCTGCGGCTCAGCCTATCCCATCTCGTAAACCTTACCCCAGCCTCCGACTAGGTTGCTGATGGAGGGCAGCCGCCGGGGCGTGAAGGGGGGATCGGAGGCTATCAATGCTGTACACATAGGGTAAGAAGAACTCAAAAGTGTAAAATACATGTACGTAATTCGAAACGTGTGTATTCCGGAACCTTGGCTCCCTCAGCCATGAAAGCTTAGCATGTAGGTAAGCTCCAATGTCACGTTTTCGCGTCCATTTCGCGTCTTGATACGACTTCGTATGTTCGTGAGGTCATTGAGCATGAATCTAAGGTTACGGGAGGCAAGGTCCGCATCCGTAGACTTAGTCTAAGACTAATCGATAATTTGAAGGTTCCAAGGTATACAGTATCTAGAGAGAAGGATCCTTATCGAGCTGTCTACTCTTTGGCTCGTGTGAATTGGGGGTTTATGTTGAAGGAATCCCGAAGTAGGAAACGTCAGCGTTGAAAGGAGTGGCGATAGCATATTGGTTGATAGCCGCGTACACTTCGATTCGCTTCCGCCTGATATCAATATGGGGGCCGCGTCTTCTAGTGCCTCGAGCTTTAGCCGATTATCCTTATCCGCGCATTCTCTACACCATGGGTGTTTGTGTTTATGTGCGTCGATTATACGACATCGCTTGTATGAACTTGCGCATAACCAAAAGTTGACTGTGTCCCATGATTTGAATTATTGAATTTGCTACCCCTGCCATCCAATGCTTTACTAACTCGGGTCTCGTAAGAGCTAAATTACCAGGTCCAGGTAACAGGAACAAATGGAATCGCATTCCGTTCTTGCCAAGGAGAGATCTCCGCTGAGGGATCTAGGGGACGTTCTCGCGGGACTTAGTACCAACAGCGGAATTGATGGAACCGTCTTCAAGTGGCTTATATCCATGTAATTAGTCTAGAATGGTGTGAACGAGCCCGTGACATTGCATGAAGGACGCCCCGTAGCGTCGGGAAGAGCCCGTCCTCCAGCTTCTCGGGTTTATTCCCGTGCGCAGTCTGCAAGCGAGGTGTGATAAGAAACGAGACTCGAGGAAAGGTCTATTTTGGAAATCAACAGAGAAAGCCACTCCAGGTTCTAGGCTAGCCCTTCCAAACCGTCAAAAACCATGCACATCCTTTGGGGAGTGGCGGGTATATGGCAAGGATTTATGTTTACCTTTACTTATATGTCAGCTTAATAGAAACGGCCCGGTCATTGGTGCCTGGTTACCACGACAGCGTCTACGACAAGTTGAAATGGGAGCCCAATCTGACACGATCCACGGCTAGCTTAGACCTTGCTAAAGGGAACAGAAACGGAATGAAAACTGAATATTGAAATTGTGAGATGTGACCTCTACTGATTCCCGGATTCTCAAAGAGATGCAAAACGATCTCTCAAATCCGGGCGCCCAGCAACGGGTTCATTGGTCTCTGCCGGGAGCGAAAACACTCGCGTCATTAAGAGGTGACTGCGAATGCCGATTTACGTAGAAAACGTATAGCTGGCAGGATTGATTTTTTTGATAAAAAAAAAAGGGGATAGGAACCAGAGAATCAGCGACAGCACTGATGATTTATCATTTCCCTACCTCTGAACAACATATGCCTGGTACCATCTAGGCGTCTAGAGAGTTGGGAGTTGTCAAGGATAGGAGAGAAGCTCCCTGTTACGTAGCAACGCGGCTGGCACCGTGCGGCCGTCTGGGCATGTTTTGAACCGAAAATCATGATAGCCAACAAACAAGGCAGCCAGAAGGAGGAAATGAAGGACACCTTACATAAACGACTCGAAGTTGAATGAACTCCGAAGCTCCGTTGCAGTATGGTGTAAGTAGGTAGGTTGCAGAATCCTCATCATCCAAAGTCGCGAGCCGTGGAATTCCGCGAGCCCACTTGGTGCTGGGGGCCAGTTAGAGATGCCGGATCAAGTCCAGAACCGGTCTCCTGGGCAATGATGGCTCACATCGGCAGAAATCAAGCTTTGCAAGCTATGCCATCGAAAGCGGGGAAGGAATAGGACTGTAACTTAAAGGGGATTTTATGAGTTACATTGATATTAGGTGGTGGTGAGCTCTGCACCAATGGGACTGGAGAAGAAATGTTAGCTGGGATGAAGGAGTCTGGGGCTGATATGTTTCGCTCTCTGATGAGAGATTCCAGCATGTAAAAGGCTGCAGTGCGTGTGGGGGTTTCGACCAAACCAGTGCCGGCTGCGCAGTGATAGAACACGGGCTCACGACGTGGGAGATGTCGCAGATTTCTGGCCTGATGCTTTATTCCTCTCCAATCACTGTTGGGGAATCCTTGTAAGCTGCCCTGCACATTATCTGCATAGGAGCTGTTATAGATATGCAAGGCTTCACAATCCACTCACATATCTCTTTTGCTATTCGCTGCAAGGTGCAAGAAAAGCAATTGCTGCTCCTGGTATGTGTAGGCGAATGGCATTGACAAGCAGCCGAGGCGTGCCAAGTATCAACAAGTCGCGACATGAATAGTGTTGCGAACTATGACGAGACTAGCTCGAAACCTGGACTGTGCCCGTAAATTGCCAGATCTGGTGGGCTCCCGTGGGGACGACAATGGCAATGGACAAGGAGTGCTGGAAGGACTGTCGCTCCCGCCGCGAAGGCTGCATGAACGGTTGGAGATTTTAATGACTGGACAGTGCGAGTACAGCACAGTCTTCGCCGGGAGGATACTGTAATAGAAAAGACCAAATAAGGCGATCTTCTAGAAGTTTTCGTGGAAGCACCCGGACGAAGGCAACTCGGGTAACTAAAAACCCAAGGTCTCGGGTGTTTCCACTTCGGCCCTCGTGTGTGCCACAGTCATTGGACGATGACAGATGCTGAAATTCCGAAGGGTCAGCCCAGGCATTCGTCATTTTAGCCGCAAAGATCTGCTTGTTCCTAATTCTGGCGAAGCGCGAGACACACTCGTACACAGGCGCAACTCGTGTCATGCCCCCAGTAAGGCTAGACTGGGATGATGTGTGACACGCCAACGACAACGTGGGGTTCAGCACCGCACAGCGAAATAGGGAACGGCCTTGTCGCATTCGCGGTTCAACTTGCTCAATCAAGCCTTCCGGCCCAAGGGCCTTGGCCCTGATAACGCACCATATACTACGTATGGGTTTGGTTTCATGAGCGATATGATATCACTCGCAACCTAGCAGGATGATGAAAGACGGACCGTGATAGAGCGCTTTTTCCTTTTTCTGCAACCCACGTTCACAAGGATTCCTGTAAGTTACGCGGCTGGGCAAACCAAGTGCGCGTTTCGTAGGTGTCGGTTGCTGATGTGTTTTCGAAACAGGAACAGTAACTGTAAGGGTGACACCCGTTTTTAGTACGGACGTTGGGTGATTCATTGGGGGAAGCTTGGTCAGATTCAGGGGTCCTGAGTGTCGCTCACTGCCAAACCTGGGTGTAGGTAGCAGCCACCAAGACCAAATGGACGGTCTTGTGATGCTGCGATTATGGCGGGCACCGAGTGAGCTGTGTTGGGTTTCTGGGGAAATCCGCCATGCCGGGCCAAAACCGAATGGTAGTTGACATGGCAATATGCTCGTACAGTTACATATTCCAACAGCTAGCTAAGCATGGGAAAACGCGACAAATGGCCCAACGTTAGAAATGAAAATCACCCTTTCAACTAGGTAGGAGGTCTAGGTTGGTTAGCTCGATTTGCAGTTAGACAAACCCAGACGGCGGGCTTGTAGCGGTCAGACTAGGAACCAGCTGAATTATTTGCCACCGACGAAGGGCCAGCCAGTTGTACTGATTGGCAATATGGATGCGTTCCAGCATGCTTGCTACTATTGCGGCACAGCTTGGTGCCGTCATAGGGTAAGAAGGGCTACCCCGTGGGCAAGTTAGTGGCACATCTTGCTTCCAGATGAACTACTGCAGTGTGACAAACAGCTACGTATCAAGTAGACAAGGCTGAAGGGGTGAGAAAGGCGGTCGCTGGGGTGATGAGAGGAAGTCAGCGCGCCACGAGACTGTTGTTAGTAAGGGGATAGGCGCGCGGGATGGATAGTTCGAGCGTTGCAATTCCTTCCGGCACAGAGCATGCGAGTGACATCTGCAGGATGGATGGGAAGTACGGTCGCAAGCGACAGGATTGAGAAACCCGGTAGGTTGGTTGATGGTGTTTTGTTGTAGCGTAGCACAGCGATTGACATTACTACTGTTACTAAAAGAAGATTCGATGGAAGAGCCGGAGCAAGTCGGGTGGGTTGGCGACAATTCAATGATGGTAAGGCACCCACGGGTGAGTAATGGAATTGGGCAGATAGAAACTCAAGTAGGTGTGGGAGGAAGGAGATTCTTCGGCGGGCTGGGGGTGGAAGAGAGGAGAAAATTTTCACGGCATCGTGACGTGAAATCTTGGAATGGGGGTGGATTCGGTACAGAGAAAAAAGATGCAGGTGGAATTTTGGTCAAGTGGGAGTTTAATGGGAATGGAAGAAGAGAGAAAGAAGGAATTGTTAGAATCTAATAGTGTAGAATAAAAATAATTATAATTAAAATAGAAAATAAAAATTCAGGGAAACTGGGGCCCCGAACACGGCTTCACTTTTGTGCACTTTTGTGCTAGTATAGATTGGGGAAAGTATGGGAAGGTAGTGTAGTGTATGTCGTAAGGAAGTCGCAAGTCACAATCATTCAATTGTATCGTTTATCGTTTATCGGGCCGGCCAACAGTCTTGCGATATTCTATTTTTTAATTGTTTAGATTAGAAATAGGGCTGGGCGCGAGTGGGAGCGCGAACATGAGCGCGAGTCCGTACTCTCTCTCTCTCTCTCTTTTTTGGATTGGCCTGCATTCGTCAATATTCTCTATGGATGCAATGTATGTCTCTGTATGTCAGAGGTATCACGTAGGTTAGTCCAGCGATTAACAGCAATTAGAAGCCTCTATGTAGTAAGCTGTGTTCGTTTTCGAAATCCCATACCGACATTTGTGTCAGCCTCCGAGTCCGAAGTATTGCATGGTACCTCTTTTATGATTTATGGGAATCCCACATGCAATAGCCTTACATAAGGTGTTCAGGTAATTCTCATGATGTATTTTGTACATTCCGCGGTCCCCGTCGTGGTCCCGTTACATGAATGGCGCCTACAGCGGCGGAACTAGAAAATTTGTGTTGATGTCAGTATTACGGTGTATGCGACAGGTGCTTCTCTTCCGTATTCTGCACCCTGTAAGATGAGCCCTGGATGAGGTGCGCTACTACGGGGGTGTCCGCTTAATCCGGGTCGGTAAGGGTCAGACGTCAGTCTGAGTTACTGTATCAAGTAACTACAGTAATTAAATCCTTCCTCAGTACCCTTTTTAAAACGGTATCCAATTGTTGAGACATGAACGAGCTTCACTTTGCCTTCATAGGCAATCGGCTTTTAATTCTCTTCTTGATCCGGACCTTGACGTGTTCCTACTAGGCAGTGGAAAAGTCTTGGTAGTTTCACATTGCACTATAACGTGATATGAACTTCAATAATCTGTGTTGATGTCCGGACTTTCCAGCCATGACCGATGATGATCGTCCGGAACATTTGGGCTGTCATCAACAGTTGAGAACGGGAACATAGTCCTTTACTATGCAATGTCAAGAAGGCTGCTTATAGCCTATTCGGTCTTGAAGCACTTCAAATTGATATACTTCTAACTATCCAGGGAGCCTCGTCGATTGATAATTCGGTAGGTTACCTGTTAGTAATGTCTAGACTAAAGACGGGACGGCCCTTCTTCTCAGTCATCCATCCATCTCCTATCAAAGTCGGGGGACACAAGATCCCAAGAGTCATGGCACTGCACCTGTCGTGTCCGGAGTTACCAGAACAGATAAAATCTTATTATTACTCTCCGTTTGAAAGTGATCTGAATAATTTTTTGTCTTGGCTTCAATTTCACCATGCGCCTCGCCCACGTTGGTCAGCGAATTGACTTGACTACTGTCGTATCGCCGCGCTTCCGGGTCTGCAAGTCCTCGACGACTATGCAATATTAACTGACACGAAACACTTGGCAGCCGAGCTTCTCACTCAGATATAAACTCCTTCTGCGAGTCTTCATGGAGATTACGCTACTGCCGAGCACCAGAAATCATGAGGGCTTGCGAATTTCTTGGTATGAGGCTGTCGAGATCTTCGCTGATAGAAGGGTTATGCTTCACCGTTCCTTCAGGATGCCTGCCGTATACGTCGCCCAATTGACGTTGCTAAAGTTTCGCCGCGCCGGATGCAGTGAACAACCTAATCTCAATCATGCCGCGCCTATGATCGACGGACCTGAGGATTTATTGCCTATGTATAGCCCTTTCGCCAAGCAGATTCGTAGAAGCGTACGCATACAGAGAAACATGATCGACTTATTAGAAACAGCTTCCATATGATTTGCCAAGGGCCAAGAGCGCGGCGCTGAGCGTCCGTTGTAAGGGTCCTACGGCGGTAGTCAAACTCCCATTATACCACCGACGACGAGTAATTTGTACGTACTACCCGACGTTCAAATTACATGACTTAGTTAAGGAGGCTTTCGGAATGTCCCGCGATTCCCGAATCAATGACCGACTTACACCACAGTTCAACCCGCATATAGGCAGGCTCATGTGCCAAGAAAAGAGATGCGCAGCTGTGAATCAGATCCTAAAATAATATGCATAGGTGAGATGTGTAGTAGGGGATACCCTTCCAAGCTTCTTACAGTTCGTCAGAAACCAAAACCGAGCTCGGTAGAGGTGATAGACTAGCACTACTGGCTCGACTAAGTCGACTGGCAGGGTGACGAGAGACAGAAACTCGGGATATTTTAGTTCGATTTCTTAGTGTAGTTTGAATAAACCGTCTGGCTACCGTAAAGGCTATTCATTCCGACATAGGCAAAGCCAGCCGCAGAGGTTAGCTTGCTAGCCCATCCAGCCAGCCAGCTAACCCTTTTACCTTAGCTTATTATTAGTGAAAATAATGAACGGACTTGCATAATAGGGCCACAAAACATTATTGCCCTTGGCCCATGGCCTATGGCCTGCACTAGCTCATCTCACTCCGTGCGTCTGCAACGGAACGTATTCTACCATTCCATCGCGGCATGGAACCCCTGTCCGACGACCTGTAGGTGATCCCGCCCTTGGCGGACTTGCGCCAGCTAGCCTCCCCCCAGTCTATTCCCCTACTCTATCCTTCACAAATCGAAGCTAAGAAAGTAGGGGTAACAAGGTAGGCTGAGAAGCGCAGCTCGCGGTTGGCTGGCTCGGCGTGGGTTGAAAAAGCTCCTCCCAACACCGATGTAATGCCCAGAGATTTTCTTGGTATGTCTTGGGGGGAAACCTTGGATCTATTGTACCTTCGAGCTAGCAAGCCGCAACCGCGGATATGTTGTACATAGGCTCAGTTCGCAATACGCAGTAATCAAGAAGTTTCGTCTGCGTGCCCACCTTTAATTTTTTTTTTCCTCTCGCCCTTTACCTACTTGAGTATTACCGTGCTTCATCATCTGAATTCTAGAGGCCTATTCCAGGTCAAAGCAAGCGGGTAGGTTAGCACACCCCAGCCAATCCACAAGCTCCGTCATTGTTAGCCATGCTGGGGCGCCATTAGCCCGTGATGACATCCATCAACAAGTATATTCCCGGCTAGGTTTGCTGTAGAAGGACTAAGTACATTTCTTCGCTTTGGGCTTCTACTTTCAACACTCGCGAAAGGGCTCTCTCTCATCCCACCAGGTAATGATAAGCCTGCCCACCTACATCCAACTCATCCTTAGGATCTCAACTCTTTAAACCTCCCACGTTCCCCCTTCCCGTGCCGAATGCTTCCAACCTTCAAAACCTCTACCGACATCCGGAACTCAGCTATAAGTATACAGTGTCCTCGCATCCCAAGCTTCGAAGTCGAGCTTCAACTTAGACCTGAACCGGTCTCTCTCTAACCTCGACTACTACCGACAAGTACCGTAGGTGACTTGCGCCTCGCAGCTTTCTGTCGAGAAAGTGACTTACACCCAACTCAGTGATCCATCTCCGATAGTCCCCATCGAAGGCAGGGCCTTTTCCCGGTCAGACTCTATTAGCCGCATAGCACCGCCGAGAGGTATCGCGCTGCACTGTGCGATCTAGCCAGCCCTTGGTGTTGGCGCCGACGGATGATCATCGCGCGCAGAAAAAAATAATAATACATCCATTGAAACTCAATTCACAGGGCTTTTATTTATTTTTGCGGCTCCTCGACGGGGTAAGAAAAATAAAGAGAGACAAGAGACTTTCTCAAACCACAATCGCCTCAACTAAAAAAAGAATTTTCCAAACGAAGAAAAATCTCCACTCAGTTCAATTATACCTGTCTTTCTTAGACAAGAGCTTCTTTCTTCTTGTTCTTTTTATTTCAACATCGCGAAAGCGGTCTCCGGTCCAGCTTCGGTTCTAGTCGAATAATTTACTTCCACGGCCCATCACCTAAGCAGTATCCCACATTACCATTCTTACCTTACACTTACTCGTACGGACGGCCTGCCTACTTTCGCCTACCTTACATACGCAGCATACGACATAACTGCTACATAACTTCTACTTGCTACTTGCTACTTACTACTTAGCTACCCTTGGAGATGCTTGCATAAGGATTCGTTACGTACCTCTACCTTGAACGTACCCAGTTCCCCGTCGCAGCAGCATCTCCCCGGTCCGCTGCAACGCAACCTACCGCAAGCTACTAAGCTTATTAGCTGCCATCTTGTTACTCGGGCCTTTGTTTGCCCCTTGACGCCCACGTTCCCAGCGCAGCCTCGACATTCACTGAAGCAACCAACCGCTTCCTTTGAAACTCGCCCGAACTCTCGTGCGTGTTTATTGAACCGGTTCAATCGTTGCATACCGAGCACTTCCGATATCCTCTCTCTCCAACTCGTTCACTGCGTTGATCAGACCCAGCCAAAATGTTAATTGACGGAGAGAAATGGGCCTGCGAAGCTTGTGTAAGAGGTCATAGGGTTAGCAATTGCCAGCATGCCGGTAAGTTCGATTATGCCGCACTGACGGTTTTCTCTCTCCCTCTCCCTTGCTGCCGAGCCAATGTCACTACCACTACCACTACCACCGCGGGGCACCCGGAATAAGAGACAAACCACTTTTGGGAGAAGGACACAGCAGAAAGCATTGGAGAGAGACAATTGGAGAGACAAGACAAGCCTGAATTTCAGCTTGGAGATGGGCTTGAAGATTGGAGATTTTTCATATGTTACTCCAAAACTTACCTACATACCACGCTACCTATCAATTTGCCTGTAATTCACGGAGAGAGACCAGTTGACTTACACGTTTCTGCGCAATACTCTAGACCGACCCTTACAACACATCAACAAAAAGGGCCGCCCCGTATCGCAATGCCAGCATTGCCGCGCGATGCGCAAATCGCGATCGTCACATGTCAAATGCGATTGCGGCGAGAAGACGCACAAATGCGCCCATCTGAAGCAGACGGTTGAAGGACACAAGGGTGAGCGGCATTCCCATTTGCAAGAGCGCTTCAAGAGTATCATCATCACCACCATTACTATCACTGCAACCCTACACTTCAAAGAGAACACCTATGGTCTGACCTGAAGTCTTTTCGCCGGCGTTCCAGACAGCTGCTGTTGCAACCACGGAGGGCGATGCACATGCTCGCACAAGAAAGAGCCGTCGCTCGACACGGTGCCAGAGTCGGACTCCGAAGCCGAGACGAGTAGCCAGTCCCAGTCCAAGCCCAAGGCGGCCGCCCGCCGGCGCCGCACAAATACCGCCCACTCCGAGCCCATCCTGAGCTTCGACGAGAACGGCCACCACAAACCTACTCAGCGCCACACCAAGGCCTCGCAGAAGAGCGGCCCCTACACCATCCACAACCACAATCGCGGCTCCAGCATGCACAGGACCGGTAGCGCGAGCAGCCTCGGCACTAAGTCCGTCGATCGCTCCCGGACAACCGGATCCTCGTCTCCAGACCGCGACTCCCGAATGGCGAAGTCCGCACAGGCCTCACCTTCTATCGATGGCGGATCCTCGTTCGCGCACCTTAATGGCCAGCTGCCACCACTAGACCTCTCGAGTATCCGCTCCTTTGATTACTCGTCGTCGTTCGACCTCTTCTCCGGCGTCTCCGACTACGAGCCGCCTATGTTCAGCGCTGGCCTGAGCGCCACCTCGGTTGACTGGGCGCAGTACGATGGACTCGAGCTCAAGGGCGAGTCGAACCTGACGCCCTCGTCTTTCGATCAGACGCAATCTTACCTTGGTCTCGACTTTGGTGGGTCTACCGAGCCCACACTAACCTCGAATTCGGGCGACGTGTCGGAGACGGAGGATTTCGTATCCACCTTTAACGAGCCGAACTTCGACGGCTTCGCGCGCAGCGGCGCGGGCAGCTACCTGGGCATGTCGCAGAGCATGCTAGCGAATGCCGGGAGCAGCGATCTGAACCAGCTGGACTTCGACCAGTTCAAGGGCACGGCGGCAGCGAGTAAGCTGCTGTCGACGCAGTCGTCGTTCGACGAGGGCAGCTCCGTGTTCCCGCTAGTCGACGACGACTTTTCCTCGTGGGGCATGAGCAATTTCACCGACGGCATCACGCACTCGCCGGATCCCGTGGCCTCGGGGCTGTGGGATACCGCATAGACAGGTAGAGTTAACTCACCGAATTGCGTGTGTGCGAAAGCGAAAAAAAAGTTCCCGTCCCAGCGTTCTGATTTGCTATTCCCCCCGCGCTGCAGCATCATTTCCTCGAATCATGATACCACGCGCTTTATGAGAGACATATATTTCTAAAAATCGTTGTTAAATCCATCATCGTATACCCCCTTAGGGAGTCTAGTTTTCTCGCTCTCGTTTTTTTTTTATATAGCACGTCTTCCCCCTATTTTCCTGTTGGCTTGCTTGCTTGTTTGGTTTGAGAGAGAGAGATTTCATCTGGTCATGGCCCCCTCATCAACGGATATGGCGCGGAATTGCGAAAATCTTTTTTTTCTGGCTGGAGGGGAAGAGAGTTCTGGCATTTGAGTGTTCTGGGTGGCAGAGATATGACACTACCGGTTTTTTCGGATTAGGCGTTGATTGGGTACGGAAGATGTGTTTTGCTATTATTTTCGGATTCTCTTGTTTCTGCTGTTCTGTTTTCTGTCTCATATGGGCGGCTCGCACACATGAAATCTGTCTTTTCCAAGTCGTACATATTACTTCCAACAGCATATGTTGCCCTTTTTCCTGCCCCCCAGAACTTCTAGATTATCCCAGACCCTCAACGGGCTGAGGAGAGCGTGATGAGAGGCGGTCTGTTTCACGACAACACCCATACAAAAAAAACACACAAAAACTACCTTGTTCCTGCACATAGATTAGAAGTAGAGAGAAACAACAAGAGAAAGCCTGGAAAGGCCTATTGGTACATTTCGGTTAGAAGAGGCAGAGAAAGGGGAAGGGGGGAAAGGACAAATCGGAGTCGCTCGCTGCGGGATAATCTCACGATTTCTTCTCTCTCTTTTCCTTCTTTTCCTCTCCCTCTTTTTCGGCCGGGTGGTACGTACGGTATATACTTGCCTCTTTCGGTATATTATTCAGATATAGCCAATGCTATTATATCAACGTTGCTATTATAACTGCGTGGGCGTGCGGAACGCTTTCCAGGCGTCGATCAGCTGACAAGATTACGACTTAATCGGGGTCCATGCATTGAAGCCCTTGTGTGGTATGCCGCGGTGAAGAGGCTCCGTCGGGATGGGGGTTCACAAGGCCAAGGAGCTAGGGTTGGTAACAAATCCATGCTTGGCGGCACATCTCATCCGCGTAGATTCGTAGTGAGTTAAGAGATGACGGTGCCCACATTGGCGTGTCTCGTGCTCGTTAGGAAATTTTTTGTTCCTGCAGCCGATGTCGCGAGCGAGCGGGTCGCGCCGAATTCCCTTGGGGGTCGGTTACATAGTAGCTTCTAAGCGACATTCTTTTTATTTAAAGGAAAGGGCCCCATTGCGAAAGGCAGCATTTCCGCTCAAGCGTTATGCTAGAAACGCCAACCCGACGCATGTTCGGCGCTCAATCGGTGGTTGCATGTGGCAGGTAGAAGCCTGAAGCGAAGTTGGGGCCTTGGTGCCGTGCCAATGCCAGCTGTCGTCCACTACTATTCCCGTGTCGGTGAGAGGATGAAGCCTGGATAGGCCGCGCGGTGGTGACGCGAGCAAGACTTAGATCTAAAACGAGACCAAGAGATTTACGAAAATACAGCCCAGGATGGGAGGGGGATACAGATATTTATGTATGTATTGGAGAAGGCAAAAGATACTTGGATATCTAATTCTTGACTGATCAGAAAACGTCATGATGGTACCATCCTGATGCGTGCGAAGTCGAATGATGGAGGGACGTCTTGGCATTGAATCGCTCTCAAATTCTCTCAAGAGGCGTTGCCGATGGAGGCGATCGGCAGACCCTGAAACCAGTTTTAGGCAAATGGGGGATAAAGTGCTTCTTACTCGTCTTACATGGTTTCTATCAAGTACGGCAAGGGAGCATAACTGAGAATGGGAGAAGATGAAAACAGCAGGATAATTCCTACTGTATATCGATCTCTGTAATATGCTGGCAATTTCTCTGTCTCGTATCGTGTTTCTTATTTCGTACGATATCCATCAATGCTGTGGATTCGGAGATATTCTGCCCCGGAGACTCCGCAATGCGTTGTCACTACACCACAATAATAGGGCAAATAAGACCTTAGAGCCCTCCATCTTGTTGATAATTACCTCAGCTAATAGCTTACCTAGAGTATTCTACACCACGTCCTCTGTCCTTATGGATCTATTGGTTACACGACAGTACAGTATAGACAAAATTACACTTGCCAGCGCCGTCTTAGCCGCCATAATGGATCTACTGCATAGGTGTCCATTGAGTGCATGAAGTGGCTTTTGACCCCTCATCTCCTATTCCCAACCACGGCAGGTACCGTCTATTCTTGAGACCATTGACTCTAGAGTTAGTAGGTTACATAGCATTCATCCATGTTCAAGTTGCTTGCTGATCGTAGCCAAAGTCTTCTAGTGTCCTATTGCGTAGCCAGTTGCTCGCGTGCTCCTATTGTAGATCTATATATTTACGGGCTTCCATTTCGAGACTTCCGAATATGAGCAAATGTAACGCTTCGTAATGCTGGGGCGATCCACTCCCTGTTCGCATCTCGATCTGTGGTAAAACGACTCTACACTAGGCCCGCCATGGTTTTGCTGAGCCGCCCTAACCTCGCAGCCTAGCAGTCTAGTGAGCCGGTAACGGTAGGTCTCTAACCACCAGGGGAGAATAATTTTACGCCGGCGCAAGCTCGACGGCGACTCTCTACCGGCACTATTTTTCCCACAGAGCGTACCGTAAGCATACATTCTCTGAACAGTTTCTACTTTCGCCGTAGTTGGTCGAATCCTAGGCTGGAAATGCATAGAATGCAGATTTTCGTTGGGAACTGCATACGAGATATGATTACTTGCCCCTTTGGGTATTTGGCGGGCCATGATTGGCGCATTGGATATGCAAGGGCGCTGGTCATATGCAGGTCTCTATTTCTTAGCTTTGCACAAATTTCTAAGAGTCGAAGTTTGATTCGGCTCGTGAATAGTCTTCGAGTAGATATCTAGTAGGAGATGCTAAATTGAAGAATATTGTTATCCGAATAGACACTTGTGCTTACTTTAAACGCTTAGTAACCCATTGCGTTTAAGGGGCAGGAGGGCAAGCCAATACCTTAGGCACTCGAAGATAGGTGGGCAAGAAGGAGGTCCGTGAAAAGGAGGCTCGTTGGCAATGGACCTGTGTAGTTCGGGTGCCGACGCTCCCGAAAAATTACTGCTGGTTAAAAGCTTCGTACTAGCGCCAGTGACGGCAAGACGATCTTGCCCCTGAACCAAGCCCTATACTCACACCGAGATCAAGTGGATAAGCAGTAAAACGCCATAATATATTTTAAGTGTAATTTTATTGATGGACCTGGAGTCAACTATAGTAGTATACAGGCAGTCTGATGCGCCCACTAATCCTATAGGGCTCAGACGAATCTCCTTGATTGAACTAATATCCTTTGTGCAGCGTAATCTGCGACCAAAAGGCGGCTCAATTAGATGTAACGAACTCAACAGCAATCCGTTATTATAACCCCGGCCAGGTTCCATAGGGCCCGAAGTCGAAGACGGCGATCTCACAGTGAACAGGGTGTCAGCTGTTCACCGGATCAACATAGGCAAGGTATCATAAGGTACAAAACTCGGCGACGAGTCTCTTAGGGCCTAGACGGCTCTTATCCTCAGTGCCTAGGTCTTTATAAATTAAACATTGGTGAATTTGTAGTCGTAAGTCCACATGTCATGGTGTCAACACCAAAACCATGATAGGGATCTCGTAAGGGGTATATCCCCTAAGGAATACTAGTCAATTATGTCTTAGTATTGCTGCAGGGCAGGATCCAGTGGTAGTGCGGCTGACGCGGGATTCCAAGCATGCTGCGGGTAAGGTGCATAGCTTGCTTGAGGCGGCATTACCTGAGGAAGAACCTATTGCAATTAGAATAAGATCACATATATGTGGTTGGTATGCTTACATGTCTAGACTGATCCGACGTCATGCTATACTACCGCAATACCGGGTGAATGTCAGCCAAGACATTCAAATAGCCGCCTCGCGTCAGTATGCGAGGATCAAACCCAACATCACTGTAGCTATCACTTGTCCTGAGCGATACGAGCTCTGAATCCTTGTCTGCTTTAGTTGTATCGATTTCCGTCGCTGTTGCCAAGTCAGCGAGGTGCTGCAGGCTTTGATTCGCGGCTGCTTGAGCAGTGGATGGTCGAAGATGCTCCGCAATGCGATCTCTTATCACCGCATCCCACGTTGAAGGCGCAAGATTTGCATCCAGTAGGTTTCTTAAAAGGGTTTTAGCCTCCTCGCGTGTCTTTTCGGCTTTAGAAAGCTCAATAAGTGACAGCGTCGTAAGGCAAAAGAAATGGTGATTCAAGGGGCTCAGCAACTGCGTGTTGGTGAGTAAAAGGGTCACGGTCTCCTTGCATGGCCACAGGATATCTGTGGACTTCGCATTGGTCTGGAAGAGATATGCAAGTAATCTGCAATGCCAATAGACCATGTGTAATATGGGGTGAGTCGTCGGCGTAATACTCTCCGGAAGAATCTCTCGGAAGAGCTCAATCGAAAGATTGAAGAAAGAACTAAGAATTGGTGCAGCTCCTGACTCAGGAGAGAGAACCTTAGGTGGAGCCAAAGCGACAGGGGCGAAGTGACCCAAGATATTCGATAACCCTACAATAGTTAGCATTGGTCATAATACAAGTACAAGATTATACTTACGCGCCAAATGGTAAACGTGTTCGCCGAGGATCGAATTCAAACTAGGCAGGATAACTACGCTGTCGTTCGGGATAAACAACGGGCTTGCGGTTGAAATAGCATTCCACCGGTCCAACATGATCAACGTCCACCAAGCTCGAATGGCGATGTTCTCATTTGAATCAGGTTGGAGCTGCGCATCAACAGACATCTCCGCGCTCGAAATGTGAAGCCTCATTGAGTAGGCGAGACCGACAGCACGTCCCAGTAAGGACGCTTTAGACGGGCCTCCATGTTCGCCCTTTAACGACGGTATGCTGTAGTTATCGGTCGCAATGGCTGTCAGGATCAACGTTTGAAGATGCACAAGGTTCATTACTGGTGAACGCGGAGTTGGGTCAGCTTCCCAGTCCGTTACCATCCGCGTAATAGAACCAATATCGACATTGGTATAAAGGCCAGGGACCGACACAAAAGACTGCATGGTTAGGTAAAGCGCCTCGGCAAACGCATCGCGGAGAAGAGGTGGACATTGCGTTAATTGTCCTTCGGCACGTGTCCTGTTTCCTGCGAGCAGTGGAAAACAAGGATGGACGACATTGAGATAACCACTGAATGCACCATCATCTAATTCACGTGTTGCACCATTTTGGTTCGGATCACAAGGCACAGCATCTATGGCTGCTGCTGGATGAGATGCCACGCCTGAGTCGGGCTTGGACTGAGGCTGAGGCGCTAGTCCGTTAGAATTATACGGCGTTCTGAAATTACCGGCAGGAGTCTGGTATGGCTGAAGTTGTCGCGGTTCCGAACTCCATGTGCCCTGACGTGAACTAGTCGGCGTTGCAAACTCGGCGCCAGATATACTAGAATATGGTCGCTTACGACTATTTTCGTCTGGCTGTCCGGATGGACTGAAGTAATCAATATCTGGGAGATTATCCACATTATTGCCTTCACTCGCCAGCTTGCCCTCGATGTGGTTGATTCGATCTGCCAGCTCTTTGATGTAACCTTTACTCGGGCCACGCTTTTGAGGGATCCTGCTGAAAAGGCAACGTATCGCAGAACGACGGCAGTTCGAACAAGGCTCTTCACCATTTTCCGAAACTGCATCGCACTTCACCTTTTTCCTCCGACATTCATCGCAAGCGCGGGACACCTTAGAGCGCTTCCTCGGCGGGATATTATTGTCTGAGGGCATAACCGAAGCTTGAGCTGCATAATGTTGAGCCAGCTGTTCCATTGTACTTTGTGACTGCAAGCCGGGAGGTGGTTGATGGGGGTGCGGCTGCTGCGGCGGTAGATGTAGCTGCTGATGATCATGTTGCTGCTGATCGGGTATGTACTGGTGTTGATGTTGTTGAGGATCATGTTGCATAGGCTGTTGCATTGGCTGCTGTAATGACTGTTGTAATGACTGTTGTAATGGCTGCTGCATTGGCTGCTGCTCGTGATGAACAGCGGAAACATCGTGGGCGTTCTCGGGTTGTTCATGCGTTAGGTGTTCATGATGCTGCTCATGAACATGGTTGTCGTGTTCTGGAAGCTGCTCCGGGATCTGCTCTCGCTGTAGCTGATCATTTTGTTGCTGATACTGAGGTTCGTGGGATACGGATTGCGTTAATGCGTTTCGAAGTTTGGACTCCGCGCTCGAATCGAGAGAAACAGTGGGCATGCCTTGACTGAGATTCTGGCTTAGTTGAGCAGCAATTTGAAGCTCTTCGGCACTTGTAATAGACGGTCGGACATCTTGCTGGTGAGGCGTTGAAGGGTCAGTAGCTTCAGGTTGTTCCTGTTGCTGATCTGGATGTGAGTTGTCATATACTGCCGCGCTATCCTGGCCATCAGTAGCAGGTACGGAATACTGTTGTTGCATGTCAACAGCATCTTCCCTCACATCAGGCTTAGGATCTTCGAGCATGGGGTCTATGTCGGTCATGGCGATAAGTTGTTCTATCTTAGACGCGTCGAGTGCTACGGAATGGAATGACAATGCGGCAACTCAATACGGTCCTGCATACGACGAGATTTAATTGCGCGAAAAAAGGTATTTGAAGCGCGAAGTTGACGCGCTGGTCACGAAATTGGTTCTTTTGCCACTTTTCTTTTGCCGTAGGTTGCGATGATGCACTTGCGACTCGTGCAGTACGGCGATCTATATTCCTTCGTCACCTGTGACTAGAAAAACATTAGAAATTACGCGACAACAGCAATAGCGACGATAATAACACAAAATCGCGCTTCATTGTTCAATCAAGCACCAATCAAGCCTGTGTAGGTTATTGGCATATGGCAACGCCGGCGCGGGCGCGACGAGCAATGGCAGCTCCATCGCCTTCATGAATGCGACAAGAGGCGTTGAAAAGGGAAAAAAATTAATTGCATGAACCAGACATACCTGCGACGATTGTCCCAATAATATGGGGATGGAAAATAGATGAACGAGTTCCGGATTTGCCCAGACGCGGAGGAGGAAGAACCTCAACGGCCGATATGTTTCCTTTTTAACCCAGGCTCTTTTCCTTCGGTGCTAGATTTTCCAGGCCCTTTGCGCGCATCCGCCGGATTGGATTCGACTCAAGACCGAGACCAATTCTCGGAGACGGGAAAAAGTTTCTTGTTGAAGGGATCAAATCAGGTGTGGCGGCGTGGAAGGTGTTGGAAAAAGAATTTTGCGGAGGTGGATCGCCGATAATTTTGCTTTTTTTTTAAGTTCAATTTCCATTCATGGGGCAAGACGTAGCCACCCCACTTCGTGCAAACAAATTGAACCTTGGGAAAGTCTAAGGCAGGTACGTTGATACGTGGTACTTTATTCAAATGGCACATTACCTAACTGGGTTAGGTTAGATCAAGAACATTTTTTTTTTTTTCTATGTGATTGCGAGTGATTCTTCAGAGCTCAAGTACCTTGCCCTGTTGTAACTCCGGGAATATGGCATAGACAACAAGTCCTCGAATATTCTAGTCTGAGACTCGCTTCTAGGTAATCACTTATGACTGTGCATGTTATTATTTCAGACGGAAGCTACCATAGCATCGTTGTTGGTTATATGTCTGCGCTTAAATGTTGGCAAGCTGCACCGTGGCATAGTCCTTCGTGTATCACGCTGCGTAGAAAAAAGTATTGAGTCTAGAAAGATCATCAGATTCAAACTGAAACGGGTAGATTCAGCACTAGAGCCAAATTTTGAGACAGCGAAGTCATACAGATGCTTTCAGTGTTGAATCGACGGGTTCACGAATGAATACCCTAATGCTGAAATGGCCATCCGAGGATAATAGCTCGTCATCAGGGGTCATGACCGTCGGCTGCGCTGCCACATTGCTCGTCTCTTCTTTTACTCCAGAAACCTTTCCCGTAACTAACAAGAATCTCTTCTTCCTTCCCAATACCTGTAGCGGCCTTCTTCCCAGTGTTCTTGCCAGCAGGTAGAACAAAGACGGCCATGCATTTCTCTCCTCGTCTCGAATCCCAACACTCCCTAAATTCGCTGTTAGGCCTCTCCTTGACGCCTCTGTAGTCGTTCACAAAGCGGGCTTCGTTCCCTGCCTTATCCGCGTCGACTGCCAGTGCCGCGTCACGGTCTAACCAGAGGTCGTAATCCGATTTCTCGTGAAATGTGCTATATGGTGGCAGAGATGAGTGTACTATACCGTAATAAGGTAAAATAAGAGACCCCGGTGGAAGCTGTTTTGCGGCGAAGAGACCCGACTGCCCATTTGCCGGATGTGAAGGGTCATTGATAGGAATAATCTTCACGAAGGCTGACGGACCCCGAGGGAAATCACGGGGGATCTCGGTGGTGAGCTCAGGGGCTCGAGCTTTGATGACTTGAAGTTGCGATTTCGTAACGTGAGGTGCATAAGACGGTTGTAAGAGATACGGTATTGATGACGGCCAGTTTTTCGGCGCTGCATCCTTCCCCATTTGAAGTGTTGCCTAATATTATGGATAGCTGCTGTACCCACACAGGAGGAGACTTGATTCGGATTATTGTACATAAGAAGTAATTCTTCAGGTACAGAGGAGCTCGTGGTGGAATTGGAACCAGATATGGAAGAGATCTTATTCAGTTGGCTCACTGGTTGATGCGAGTTTCTGGGCTACTGGCGGGCCGGTCCGGGGGGCTTCACCCCACACAGGCCGGTTCCACCGAAACTGCATGGTCGGTATCGGGCGGCCAATGTTGTCCATCCAAGTTCATTCTGACGAATCTTGCGAGTGGTATGTTATTATGATAACATTACTTTGGTTTGAAGGGCGTTAAATAGACTTGAATTACGTCATGAAATACCTATCCAACATACACGACGGTATATGATACATCAGCGAAGCAGTTGCAAGAACCATTCATTAACTCACCTGGATATATTAGGTACATATATACACATTTTCATAATATAGATATAAACTAAAAGGAAGTTGGCCATCTTTTAAAGTCAATGTATTTTTAAAGAGCGAAGTCCACTAATGAATTAGCCATGAGTTGTAACAGATAAAATCCTGCCTGAAGTACCAATACCGTAATATACTCTACTTGAGATCACTTCTCCTCGTAGCGAATTGTGATCTGACCTGCCTCAATGGTGATAGATTTAATCTCTTTTCCCCTTAAAAGCTTATAGACTTCGATCTCAAGTGTTGAATAGCCCTCATTTTGATCTACTTCTGTTTCCTCAATGGTTATGGCTTCCGCCCCAATGCTCACGCCGTTCGCATCCATACCAAAATGCTCGGGCTCCGTTTGCGTAGCACACTCATTTGTTTTAGTAATTACACGTTTTGCCGATGTGTCTGTTGTAGCGTCTATGTGAGCGTGTTCATGAGCATCTTCCATATCTATATCAACATGTTTTGCTGACTCATCTTCCATTTCTATATCAATATGTTTTGTTGATTCATCTGCCATGTCTATATCAACATGTCTGGCTGATTCATCGATCATGTCTATATCAACATGTTCCGCCTCGTCTGGATTCACTGAATTTTCTTGAAGTCGGTCAATCATCGGGTGATCATAAACCTCAAAACGGGGGTCTTCGATATTTCCATCGTTTTTGTCCATGTTGCTGAGTTCAGCGTAGAGAGCTGCGCACACCTAGGTACGTACCTAGCTTTCGAATTGAGTGCGTGGGACTTACCTGTGAATCACTTACCTTACCCGTGCCTATGGTACGTCTAAGAAGTGCTTTGAGAGGCGTTGCAGTCCGTGTCGAGGCCATCATGCAACGACCTGCTAAACAGCATATTTATGATTGCGCTTTTACAAAGGTAATTCTTGATTGTGTAAAAGAGAATACCTACCTTGTATAATACGATTGTAACGAATTGAGTGCCTTTGATGTTTCTAGAAAGTATAAAGATAAAAGCGCTTAATACGGTGTTAATGGTATTATGCTTGGACAAAGACGCGCATAGAATAGGAATTGTTTACGCATTGTACTCGGCTTAGTGTCAGTTGTTATACACGGATATCACAAGCTGAAAACGATAGGATGCTTTTGTTAAAGATTAGGTGTAACCAAATAGGGTAACTGGAAATTACCTACTGGGGAATTGAATAACCTTGGAATAAACCTAGAACGATTCTTTGAAGCTACTTGGCTAGCTGCCTGCCTAAAGGGGGGTAGATCTGATCAGAGATTTTAGCGTGCTATCAATTTCTAAGAATGATGTCAACGATATGCGGCGAGAGCGAATCCTCCTTCCAACCGGCACTAAACATCAAAGGGCAGGCGAGAATCTGAGTCATCTTAGCTCGTTTCCAAGTCGTAAACCATGCCGAAGCCCATACCCTAATCCTGCTTAAGTACCTACGCGTGTACATGAAATTGTAACGAATTGAACTTGATAGATCTACATCTAATCGATTAATCCGATGATACATCAACTACATCCCGTTTACTTCCTTGACGCCACATGCTGCATATACTAAATAAAGAAGGTATACGACGTGTCATAATCTAATCGTCTTCTGCACAACACCAGGGTCCCCCGTAATGATCATCGGCCACATACGTACCTACTGTAGGTACATACCAACTCTCTAAATGGCCCACACACATATCGATGCGATCTTCTCTAGGAGTGGCGAACCAGCCCTGCTACCTTCGCCGATCCCACTAGGTACGGACTGCGATTCTCGATTTCCCATTTCCCATTGTCGATACTCAAAATTCCCATACTCGACCTCCACCACGTATGTTTTCCTATTTGGTCTATTATTTATCTTCACGATCAGGTTGGCAGGTCCTATCTGCTTGAGCCCGTCCCTATCGTCTTCCTAGTCTTCTCCTCTTTATGCGCCTTACCTTTGAAACCTAATTATCTGTCTTAGACAAGGACTGCGGGTGTCGTTGTCGACAGGTAGCCCTTTGTTCAGGGCTGGGTAAGAATTACATATGGGAAACCAGGCGTACTGGGAGCTCAACTGGTAATTCTGAGGAGGCTGCGGTCGGGGTCAACTAAGCTCGACTTTTAGGTCGTCGCCATTGATTTCACGGTAGCATGGAGTCAAGCCAAGACCCGGCGACCCAAGCTCGGCACAATGCCGACCATGAGACTTCTCAGCACCAGGCACAACCCGATGGTGACACAGGAACCCCCCACCAGCCGTTGGACAAACATAGCAGCTATGAGAAGCCCACAGACATGTCTACACCTGTTGGCAACGCCCCAGCGATAAGCCCTGAGTCTCTCGCTATCTCCACTGAAGATCCCTCCCCTACTATGAATAGCGGTAGTACGCACGATCGAACCACAAACATACCTTCATCGTATAGTGGGAACCTAGACCACCAGCCCGGTCACCGCTCGCGTGTTAGTAGCATCGCTACAGATCCTTCCGATAGAGTGTTTCCTATCCGGTCTGTTATTAGCGTTGACCAGTCGCAACCAACACCATTGAAGCCGGCACGGAATCCAAGTGAACCAAGTCATATAGTCCGCCGTGAAACAACTTGGGACTGTCGTTCTTCAATGGACACAGCTGGTCGAAGTCAACATGTCGAGGCTGCTTCTGCTCCATCGCCTACAAGATCACCGCAAGGGAGAGATGGGGTAAGAATACCAAGGAGAAAGGAGACGATTTCTGATTCTATCGGAAGTCTAGCCCCAGAATCGGAACGGGTTTTTTCTGTGGGGCCGCTGCCATTATTCAACTATGCATCATCAGATGGTTCCGAGAAGACTAGGGAAAGCACGTCTCTCCATACCGGGGAGAGCCATCATGAAGATTCTCCTGGACGTAGGTCTTTTGCAGAACTTAACGATACGTTGATGACCGTTCGCTTCCGACATGCGGTAACTGATGAAGGCCACAATGTTATTACTGGGCGGGACGGTACGTTGCAACGATGCGAAGACGAACCGATTCATGCTCCTGGTGCTGTACAAGGCTTCGGCCTCCTTGTTGCTCTAAGAGAGGAGACTGATGGTCGGCTTTCTATCCGATATGTAAGCGAAAATTCAAAGAAAATGATTGGTTACTCTCCCCAAGAGCTGTTCCGACTCGAAAGCTTCACCGAGATTTTCAACGAAGAGCAGGCTGATAATTTTCTCGATCATATCGATTTTATCAAGGATGAAGAAGCGGATCCTGCTACTAACGGGCCCGATGTATTCAGTATATCTGTACGACCACCTCATCGTAGATCTATCAAGCTCTGGTGCGCAGTCCATATTAATCATAGCCATCCCGACTTGATCATCTGCGAGTTTGAGCTAGAGGACGATCAGGAGTATCCTTTGAGGCCGCCTGGTCCAGACAACGACCCGGAGGATACGCTTTGTCAGAACCCAACAACGGAGGAGCTGTATGAAAGTACGGAAATCAGCAGTAGACCCCTGAGGATTCTTAGGAGAGCGCGCCAGAGACGTGGCGAAGCTGGTGCCATGCAAGTTTTTGATATAATGTCTCAAGTTCAAGATCAGTTGGCATCCGCGCCAAATTTGCCGAAGTTTCTCAAAATCTTGGTGGGCATCGTCAAGGAGCTTACCGGATTTCATCGTGTCATGATCTATCAGTTCGATGCAGCATTTAACGGAAAAGTGGTAACGGAGCTAGTTGATCCTGCGAAGACTCGCGATCTCTACTACGGTCTTCATTTTCCTGCTTCGGACATTCCGAAACAGGCGCGCGACCTCTACAAGCTCAATAAAGTCCGACTACTTTATGACCGAGAATTAGAATCCGCGAGGCTTGTTTGCCGATCTGCGGAGGATTTGGAACAGCCTCTCGATCTAAGCCATGCCTATCTCCGCGCTATGTCGCCCATTCATCTCAAGTACCTTGCTAATATGGCCGTTCGATCCTCCATGTCCATATCAATCAACGCCTTCAACGAGCTCTGGGGGCTAATTGCGTGTCATAGCTATGGCTCTAAGGGAATGCGAGTTCCCTTTCCAATCCGGAAGCTATGCCGGCTAGTAGGAGATACGGCGTCGCACAACATCGAACGACTCTCGTATGCATCGCGCCTGCAGGCGAGGAAACTTATAAACACTATGCCAACTGATAAAAATCCCTCAGGATATATCACCGCATCATCTGAAGACCTTATAAAGCTTTTTGACGCTGATTGTGGCATGCTGTCCATTCGCGGCGAGACCAAAATTTTGGGAAAGATTGAACAGTCTCAGGAAGCCCTAGCCATGCTAGAGTACTTGCGCTTGAGAAGCTTCACCTCAGTTTTGACTTCGCAAGACATCCACGAGGATTTTCCCGACCTCTGTTATCCTCCCGGCTTCTCTGTCATCGCTGGCTTGTTGTATGTTCCGCTGAGCACGGGTGGCAATGATTTCATCGTATTCTTCCGCAAAGGCCAAATTAGAGAGGTGAAATGGGCGGGTAATCCATACGAGAAGGTTGTCAAAGAAGGTACCTCGAGTTTTCTGGAACCACGGTCGAGCTTTAAGGCTTGGCACGAGATTGTTGTTGGCAAATGCAGGGAATGGTCCGAAGAACAGGTGGAAACTGCTGCAGTATTATGTTTGGTCTATGGTGGGTATAAACGTGATTTCAGCAAAGGTTTTCGAAAGATGGGAGACTTACTAACAACATTCCAGGTAAATTCATAGAGGTATGGCGGCAAAAGGAGGCTGCCTTGCAAAGCAGTCGACTAACTCGACTTTTATTGGCGAATTCTGCACACGAAGTGCGCACGCCGCTGAACGCTATCATTAATTGCTTAGAGATCGCCATGGAAGGACCACTCGACCAGGAAACCCGAGAAAATCTGGCTAGGTCTCACTCGGCTTCTAAATCTCTTATCTATGTCATCAATGACCTCCTTGATCTTACTAATACGGAAGAGGGCCAAGAATTGATTAAAGACGAAATTTTTGACCTGCCAGCTTGTATCGAGGAGGCAACGGAACCGTTCAAAGTCGATGTCAAGAGAAAGGGGTTGTCTTACGAAGTCATCGAGCATCCTGGTCTACCTCGATACGTACATGGCGATTATCGCCGTGTACGTCAGACAATTGCGAATTTGACAGCAAATGCTATTCAACATACCCAGGAGGGCACAATAAGGGTCGAATCATACGTTATTGAAGTTTCTGAGAGCCGCGTTAAGGTGGAAATTGTTGTTCAAGACACAGGTCGTGGTATGAGCAACGAAAAGGTGGATAACCTCTTCCGAGACTTAGAACAAGTGAGCGCAGACATGGACGAATCTACCTCTGGTGAGGAAATTGAGAAGGCGGGTAAGACGTTGGGGTTGGGCCTTGCTGTAGTCGCAAGAATAGTGCGAAACATGAACGGCCAGTTGCGATTAAAATCAGAAGAGGGAAAAGGATCGAGATTCGTTGTTCAGCTCCCTTTCGAATTACCAACAGATCAGTCCCTTGAAAAGGTCGACGCTAGCAATACCTCGGGAAAATCCGGGACATTAAAGAGCACTGCGTCTGTTACCAGAACATTACCGTCAACGGACTCGGACGAGGTTATGCTCGTAGATCGCGGAAGTTTGAATATGACGAATGCGACGAAACGTTCGAGCATTGAAAGGCGAAGTTTAGACGGGACGAACAGCGTGAGTAGCTTAAGAAGTGCTACTAGCGCCGGTGGTCAGAGCAACAAGAGTGACGCAGATCGCCTAATTGACGCAATCCAGACACCGTTGTCTCTAGGAGGCCCTGATGAGAATACTGCCGGCTTACAACGCATGAATTCCAGGGAACGACAAGACTCTACCCATGCTAGCACCAGTTCCTTACCGGGCCCTAACATGATCCATTCATCAAACATCGGCGGTGATATTTTAGAGGTACCCACAGCGTTGCGGCGTTCTACGGGATCTAATAACCCTTCAGAGGTACCTAGCGGTGAGTATCGTGTCATGGACACGAAGACTGCTATCAAATCAGTCAAGATACCGGATGAAGTCTTCGATCAACCACTAAAGCCCTCAGCTAGTCAAACATCTAAGGTGTTGTTTGAAATCCCCGGAGATCCTAAACATGCGGGGCAGCAAGCCAACAAACGGAAGCCCGCGCCCCCTATGCTTTCAGGCAAATTACAGGTGCTGATAGCTGAAGATGATCCAATCAATATGAAAATCCTCAAGAAGCGTCTAGAGAAAGCTGGGCACCAAGTGTACCATGCGGTCAACGGCGAAGATTGTGCCGCTGTTTATAAGGAAAGGCCGGCTACTTTTGATGTTATTCTTATGGATATGCAGGTAAGTCATCAGCTGACAAAGTGGACAATATCCGGAACTGACTTTGTATCATAGATGCCCATCGTTGATGGTCTTACTAGTACCAAGATGGTACGAGCGTTTGAAAAGTCAGACAAGCACGTACGACTTTCTCCTTTAGCTGCTACTTATACGAGAACTCCAATCTTTGCTGTGTCGGCTTCTCTTCTAGAACGGGAGAGGTCAACGTACGTTGAAGCCGGGTTTGACGGCTGGATTTTAAAGCCGATTGACTTCAAGCGGCTCAATGTTTTACTAGATGGAATTACCAATTACGGGATCCGAGCTGAATGTCTTTATGTTCCTGGCGAGTGGGAACGCGGTGGGTGGTTCTCCCTCGAACCTGAGAGTAAGGGAAGTTCGTCTTAGAAGACACCATCCTACACCTACAACCTACCTCGATGAGCCAGCAAAGTCATCATACTAATCTCGCAATATGCCGAGAAATTAGCCTTGAATGACTTATGCCATTTCAGCTTATAATATCGGCAGTTCACGTCCAACCTACAACACTATCTCAACATAGACCTCAAAAGTGTAGATAGGAGAAGCGTGTTGGAACTAGCGGTTTCCACCATGTTGCATCCTAAGATGCACAGATGGAAGATATTTCACGTTTGTATTCTGGTACGAAGCAACATGGTCTTACTCATGACCAACCATGCGCATGACTATACGTTACAGGAGATCATAGACGGGGTTGGCTATTTTTGACTGTTTTTGGGATTAACCCTAGGAAGGCGTCCTATTTTGGCTCTTCCACGGCATGGTAGAAAAGGGGTCCACTATGACGGTATACATATTGTATGGTGTTTGAGGGCTGGATTATATACACGGAGTATCGTATGGTGATTTTGTTGCACCGATATAGATTATTAGGTATACTTTGATGATTACAAAGTAGATGGCCTTGAAGTTGTATTGGTTGTTGCTCAGCTCTCGCGGACAATGGCCGCTATTACGCCAAAGCTAAGGACCCAATACATTTTTAAGAACATTCTTCGCGTTAAATGGTGCATCTTATAAGAATATCACGAATGCTGTCATGTTGTAGGTGAATTTCATATCTTCCATTATTCATACGACACTCCTCAGTCCTGCATCTCCGTCTATCTTATGTTCCCGTCTACTTATTTGCGTCATACGACTCGTTACATACGCCCACTATTTTCCCGTTCTTATTTAAGCCCTTTGATCCCTCCGGTAGACATGTACTCAAGCGGGATAATAACCCGCACAATATATATGTCGTGATAGCATCGAAATGTTCATACCGCCCAAATTTCCAATCAACATAATGCTCGCGCCCGTACCCCGAGATGCCGTTTCTCTTCTATGTGTACATGTAAAATCGTATCGTAAATGCCGTAATATGTCCATGGAAATATCAACATCGTTCCGCTGGAGCTGATGAAAAGTGACAGGGGAGGTCTCCCCGGCGATTCACGTCCGGGTTTGACCGTACCTAGGAAAGTCTCGACTGAGACTCTTCGATAAATGTATAAGGTGTTTTTGCCTTCCCTCATCACATCTAGACGAGAAGGCGCAAGGGAGATACGTCTCTGGGCACCGCATCTTGTCCCCACAGGTGGCCCACTAGATGGAATCTAGCCATCACCCTAGAGGAGTGTTCCGAAGAAGTGGGGACCCGATGCGCAGAGGAAGGAAATGGGAGCGGTGTCAGAGGTCGGCCACTTCCATTCGCGGTCATATCTCCTCTTTAGTGTTAATCTTCTATACCGCTTGACCCGCTCCCACTTCCTTCTGTGATGGTGCCTTGCGACCTGGCCAGGTGGACTAATCGGTAGATGCCGAATGCGATGAGGGCCAGGACGATGAAGAGCACGATGATGATGACGGCGATGACGTCGTTTTCTTTGGTCATGGTGGCGGTTTATCTGATTGTTGGAGAGGAATGTGGGAGGTAATGGAGGATAGTGGTTTGAGAGTGCGAGGACTTTGTCGTCGCAATGGGTTGAAGATATCAAACAGCGTGCTTCGATAACGATAAGGATAGCAACAGCGGTGCAGTGTGGTGGGACTTCAACAATTAACAAAATCCCCTAAATTCAAACAGTTTGGAAAGGACCAAATGACGAGACAAACGTATTGTTTAGATCGCAGCAAGAGGCAGATAAGGTATCAAAAGAAGAACAAGAGAGCACGGCAGATGGAATGGGTGCGCAAGGTACAAATACTGGTGGTTGCCCCGCCATTCCGGTCGAGTAAATAGCGAGGCTGGGCCCAAAATGGGTTCAAAATGCGCAAGGCGGGAAGTCGCTGAAGTTGGAAGCTAGGGGTAGCTGGCCTTGCAAGGGTTAAGTACCTACCTACACTGAGGCTGTGAGGCTGTACCCGGTGGTTGGCAGGAGCTTGGATGCAGGGGTGCGAAAACGACCCATCGGGCCCAAGCTTCTGGGCATTAACAGGATAGCGCTAAATCCCCAACCCCCTCCGGACTTTTTAGAGCTGATTGACGCATACGCGCTCAAACACGTGTATTAGGAGGTCCACGTATTGCTAATGGTCATACCGAATTCAAGATTTTCACTGCGCTCCCGTTAATATCGCGTTTTGCAAACAAATCATAGTATTTCCCTGCGCTATAAATCATTGCCTAGTAAAGGTGAGCCGAAGACGACGATGATCTCGAAACTTACGGCTAGAGACATAATACAGCAACGGAGAAGTTATCGTTGAAAAAGTAACCCTTATTCTCTGAGGCTCCATGTAATGCATTTTGACCGAAGCATCTGACTCCAGATCTGCAGCCCGAGTAGGTATGCGCGTATGCAGCCTCCAATATTCACCTTGCGATTCGTAGTCCACTATACAGGCCAAAACTCCCTTCAGAAATGGTCCATTTTCCTTATGCATAGGTAGGCATAGACCAAGCCTGACGCTGCGTAGCAAGTCCGACCGCCCATCCAGTCCTGGCAGGCTAATTATCTGCCTCAGTTGCTATCCCCTGATCACCATAATAGCAGGGAAATATTTATCACTCGTCCTTCACGCCGCCATCGGATGACATAACGATTTTAACGTGTCGCTCGTAGAATTGAAGCATCTGTAGTTACCTATTAGTCAATGCCCCGAAGGAAGAATAAGGATAAGTGCCAACAGACCTTTTGAGGGCAGCGCTTGTAGACGATCTGAGTATCATGCTGGGTCTTCTGCCCATTCTTCCACGTGAGGTACACGATCAGTTTGCCACTGATCTCGTCATGGCAAGCATCGATGGACTCAACGTCCTCTTCCCAAGAACCGACCGGAGGCTTGAAGGCTCGGCTGCTGCTAGCTGGAGGTGTTGCTGACGCAGGATGGCTGCCATTGCGACGTCGCTTCGTGCCATTGGATGGTGTGCTTGTGCCCGCAGGCCTTCCGCGCTTCTTCGTCTTCAGGGCTGTTTTCGCGTCCTCTAAGATCTTCTCTCGTCCGCCTACGCTTCTAAGGTACTCTTCTAGGACGTCGGAGGCATTCTCCCTAATCGGAAGCTGTCAGACAGAGGGATTGCGAATTGTAGCCGGGTTGGATCCTGTGCCGGCTGGGAAGACGACAGATACACTTACTTGAGGTTCTCGTCTTCTTCCCAGGTCTGATCTGACTTCTTCTCATAACCTTCCCACTTGACCTTGAATTTCAATTTGCCCTGCGTAATTTGTTGGTAAGCTGCAAAGAGCAAGCGCTCGCGGTTTACTTACGTCGGGTTCGACGACATGCGCAAGGATCTTCTCAACGATGTATCTAGATGCTAGTTAGCAACGATCTCTGGCTATTTCCCTGTGATGTCCATTTACATGGACAAGGTACGCACTCGTCCTCCTCTAGATCTTCTGCGTCGCCTTCCTCATCTTCTTCGCTCTCGTCAGCGCCATTCTTAACGTCGCCTTTCACATCTTCCATCTCATCATCGCCATTGCCCTCCAAGCTGGTAAGGGGCTTCTTTTCGCGTGTTGAAAGCAAAGGGACCGACACCTCGCCAACGTCGGAGGCCTCGTCGTCGCTAATTGCTGTAGGTAATACGGTTAGCGTCAGTTCACGTATATAATAGATTGGTATCGCGCTGACGGTTTAGATGGGGTTGACGAGGTGAGAATGAGGAAAAAGCATGTCGTGTCGCGCGCGCGATGGCTTGGAAACTTTGCGAAAACATCGTGTTGAAATTCGAGATAACGTACCAGGTGGCATCTTTTGCTTTGAACGGGAGAAATCGTATAGCGTGATAGAATTGAGGTAATTAATACGAATTGACTAACAGAGATGTAGATAATTCAGAAGAGGTAGAACAGTTGGATGATGGGCTGGTGTTTGAGGGCGTCGCGATCAATTCTTGCGACAAATCAAGGTGCAGAAGTTTGGAAAAGGCGTAGCGATGAATCGCGGCGCTCGTATTGGTCTGAGCTTCAGATTCGACGGGTTACGGCTGTTGTCAGGTGACCAAGTTTGGAGGTCTAGTGTACATTTGATCTGCCCATAGACCCGCCAGTCCCCGGTCCACTTTGCTCCACAACTGACATCCCGGGCAGAAGCTTCCTGCTTCCGTGCCTTCCCCTGTACCTCGGAAAGCTGGATCTGAATTGTACAGTATCGTATGTACAGTGTCGCTGAAGTCTTTAAATCCTATATTTCAACAACCTTCTTTGTAGAGATTTTAGCGACAAGAGACATTGGCTCTTGCGAAAAAGAGAAGGAGAGACATGTCAATTACTACACGGTACATCTGTGTTACCTGACTTATATCTCGACTAGACCCAAAGAGGATACTTGAGTCTAGTACCTAAAGTGCCATAGACCGGTTGGCGCTAACGTACGTATAGTACAGTACCTTCCAGGGTTCTCAGTTAGCCCCTGACCCCCTGAACGGAAAATCCCCCAGAAAAAAAGGCCCCAAACATAACATTCATTCTCTTAAGAAACAAATACATCACCACAGGCACGGAACAGAATTATCTACGCCAATTCACTCTTCTCGCAATCTTCCGAAGATAAATGACCAAGGCATCATTGGGGTTTTCGTCGACTCCTAGGATCCCTCTCAGGATTCTCCTTCCTGGATGAGATCCGAATGGAGGATGCTCCTTAGGGGCAGCTGCTGATGTTATATACAGTATCTCTATCTAAGCATTCACTCTTTACCTGAATCATTTCCAACCCTACATTCGCTCCCGAAGTCTAGAAACAGAACCATCATTCGTTAAATCAATCTGGCCCAACACCGACTCGAGTTCCTCAGCCATGTCGGAAGGAGCCAACACCACCGCCGCCGCCGCCGAATCTCCAGGCGCCCCCAAGACAAGTGCGGCAAAAGATAGAAATTGTCAGTTCTGTGGTCAGGCATTCACGTCCTCATCGCTGGGAAGACATTTAGATCTGTATATTAAAGAGAAGAACCCCAAGGCTCCAGATGGCATTCACGATGTCGAGCTTATTCGGAAAATGCGAGGTAGTATTACTCGCAGGCAGCCAAGGGGCTCGCTTGCCCGGCGAGACGCTTCTACTCCCGGTACCCCGACTGTCTCTTCGAAGAAGAGCCCTGCCCCCGACCTTAGCGCAAAACCACCTGCCATACCGAAAGAAGGCCACTTCGTCGTCGATCATCAGATGCCCAAGTATCCCTTCCAGCCTACTTGGGAGGCTACGGGTGTGATCAATGATATTCCTGCGAGGAACGGGGAGTTGAAGAACAGCCCCGACGATAGTAATGGTCAGGACTCGAGACGGCTCCCCATGCAGCGTGCACCAAGTAGAACGGCAATTCATAAATCTCAGTTGGATGCGAGGCAGAAGCTCGCCGACGCCATGGATACGGCAAGGGCTGCTGAGTTGGCACTCAGGGAACTACTCAGCTCATGGAGGGCCGCGAAGTAAGATTCATCTCCCGGCGAACTGCTCAAATCGTATCATTAACTAACTACGTTGTTCAGGCAGCAAATCGACATGGATTCTCTTCCCTTCGACTTCGATCCTCTTTCTCTCGACTTCCCTGCTCTCACACTTCAATGTCTCCAAGCACCCCCGACTCTATTCTCTTCGACACCGCACCCCACATCGACTTCTTGGTCTATCCAACCCCCGGCGCAGAAGCAATATGAGGCACTCAAGGCGTATTTTCAGGAAGAATTCAAGAAATGGAGAATCGCCTGCGCCATGGCAACTACGACGTCACACGAGGATCTGACATACCCGCCATCAAACTCAGCATTCCCCCGTGATATGCGTGAAGGGGTGAAGAAGGCAGAAGAATCGGCAGCCGCGCTTGAGGCGCAGGTCAATGAACATCTAGAATCAACGTACCACGTGTGGGAGCAGCTTCCTCTGCAGAGAAGGACTGAGCTCTGGGGCCTCGAACTAGCCAGGGGCGTAGGGAGAAGACAGAAAGAAGTGGAGAAGTTGAAAGAGACGCAGTATTCCATTAAGCAAGAGAATGTGAACCTCAAGATGCAAATCGAGCAATTCAATCGTCTACAGCATCCAAGAGAATTCCGGATAGTCCCCCCAGCAACGATCCCCATCGAACAGTCGGTCCTCGCTTATTTGGGCGATCTAGGTATTAATAAGGGTCACCAGGGAATAGGACTTCGCATCGAAGACCGCCACTTGGATCTCGATACTATGGTGTCCCGCGCCATTGATCGATGGAAAACTGTCATTGCGGCGTCGAAGGGGCCCGGTATGGCTGCACAAAGGCCTCTTGATCAGGCAACGCCAACTCCGACTACCACAGCTTCCGGCTGTGCACCTGTGCCTCCATCCCAAATGGCACCCTGCCAGCAGCCTCGGCCTATACAGACGACATCTAACGTGCAAGTAAACGAGTCGCAGTCTACGACAACGGCTGCGGCGACAGCGCCAATGATGATCACCACCTCTAGCACGTCTGCCGCCAATGACGAAAATAGTGATCAAGATGCCGACGCAGAAATGGAGGACGATGAAAATTTCACACCTATTACCCCCGTCGTCGCGAAGCCGCCAACGCAACCCCATCAACAGCTAGATATACCGCGAACAAGAAATCGTGATCAACGGGTGCCTGCTACAAATGAAGCACGATTTGCGGTCAATGGCACAGTGCCTAATCGGGGCCTCGACGTACAAACGATGCAGAGCATGAACGCGGGTAACTCGATACCGGGGCGAATTCATGGCCAACACGGACATACAATAATGAATAATGGCGATTACGGGACAATTGTTCAAGGCGTTAGCGGTAGCGAACAGATGTATATGGATTGATTGACTGATAGAGGAATCTTCAAGGTGTGTGCGGCTCCCGGCGTTCAAAAAGATAACACATTCTATGCAACTTTTTCGGCGATACTGGCACTTCCATACTTCAAGGCGGGTCTGTTCTGAGATGAAAAGCAAAAATTACTATATTGGCTAGGATGTATCCTTCTGACCTTGCTAGGTACGCATGGTGGGTGGCTTGTAAGGAGTTGAGCGTTGGTGAGCATGAGCTTTGAGCTTTGAGATTGTGCTTATACTTACCGTAGCGGCAAAGGTACTGATACACTTATACTCCACCTGTATGTGTTAATAGATATCGTTAGAAGTATCATTTGTGCTAATTCATATTGGGTTTGCTGGGGGCTTGAGTGAATCTTGAAGCGTGACATGAAGCATTCAAGATCCGTCAGCCATTCGGAGAATTCCATCCATTTTCTCATGGTATTTCAATGCATTTTTCGATACTCATTTCCGCAATCCCCAAGCTTTTCGAAAACGGCTCGCGCCTTGCCTCCTGACGGACCCAGCGCTATTGCGTTGATATTGGAAATGTCGCTGTCGTATAGCTGGAAGTCAAACATCCTTAAATTATCGTCTACGTGGTCTGAAACGCCTAGCGTTGCACCCACGACCACCGCGCCTACTGCTCGCTGCTGCAGGACCCAGCGCGTCGCGACGTTGGGAATGGCTACGCCGTGCTTGCGGGCTATTGTCGAGAGGCATTCGAGGAGAGCTTGGAATTCAGACCATGTGCCCCAGGTCCGGATCATGTCGAAGTACTATGAATATTGTTTTTAGCTGAGGGATGCCTTACGAATAGGCGAAGCGGTGAGGTCACTCACTTTGCGCTGAGAAGGGGTCAACTTATTGGATTCCTGGTACATCTCAGGGGCTGGTTGACGAAGCCATCGCTCGGATAGGAAACCTCCGCACTAAAAGAGACAGGCACGATGTTAACATACCCTAATGCGTTTAAAGGGGACAAATGGGGGAGAGAAGAGGAAAAGAGGAAGGTGAAGGGGTAAGGAGGAGAGGATCCTTACTAGGGAGCCGTATGTAAGCAGCTTCAACCCATACTTGCCACACACATGGACCATTCTCTGAAGCGGTCGTGCGTCTACGAGCGAAAACTACATGCCGACCTTAGCACAATGTGGGTACAATTCCATACCACGTAGAATACCCTAGACATACCTGCACTTGATTCGAAACGATCCCGACCAAGCCTGTTTTCGCAAGAAGATACTCACAAACCTCTTCTGTGTGCTCGGAGTCGAAGTTGCAGAGGCCAATTGTAGTCACCAGATCTGGGTGAGATTTCGAGATGCGGAATAATTCAACGAGTATATCGAGATACTCTTTAGATTCGTACTGTTAGGTGTAAGATATGAGGTTCTTCGCATTGACTTAGTGAGGGAGATGCGCGTACATTCTGCCAGTGGAATTGGAGCAGCTCGACTCGCCCCTGTAGACGTCGGCACCGTTCACGTACTGCGTCGAGCACGAATGATGTAGTTACGGGCTCCGAAAGCGGTGAGAAGATGCACTAAAGGCTCTTCAGTCAATATTAAGGGACAAGGGGGTGATAAGTGGGAGTGTCCGAACATGCTTACCCACTTAGTCGCAGCGTATACGGTATGCCTGATCTCAGGTGAGAGAACATTTCTGAAGTCGCCGTATACTATTTCCGCGTCGCCCTAATAGTTTCATCAGGAATAACCTATCTTGGGAAGGTGTAGTAATCTGACATAGTGATCTGCCATATCAGCCGCGACTAAGCCGCACTCGACCGCGTGCACGAGGTCTATACAGTGACCCTCAGCAGGACAGGAGCCCCAAGAAGGCGACGATAACTGCCAAAGACCGATGAAAAGCCTAGGAATGTATTCGAAAGGTCCGAGCCTAAAGGTTTCCACTTTGCGCCTTGAACTTTCCTTAGGGAGAATAGGGATAATAGGGGATTCCCATGACCAACGGGAAGAGGGTCCTGCGCGTTCGTTCGGGAAGAAAATATCTATTACGTCGCAAACCTGGCGTCTTGCGCGGTCGAACGGGAAAAAGAGGTCCTTGGCGTGCTCGCAGTACCTTTCACAAATATCCAGACTGACACGGAGGTCTTTAAGCGACATTAGCAGTTCTGGGCTTGCTTCGGGGCGCGATTCCTTTAGCGCCTGTATCGCTTGAACAATATCGCCGTCGAACTCCCATAACAATTCGACCAGATCGCTGTCTTCGCCGCACTGCAACGTGCAGAGTGAGCAAAGCTAATTACTAAGGAGGACGAGGGAACATACACGCATGGAATACACCCACCTCAACTCTCGCCTGCGGAATAGCTTTTATGAAATGCTCCAAGCTATCATCATTTAGACACGGTCGACTTATGTACCCAAAGGCAGGTAAAAGGGCACAGGAAGTCTTACTAAGGGAGTGATTCTCGAGCTAGCTTGCACGAGAACATACATCTCGTCTGCGCGATATAGGCCAAGCATTCAGGACTGACAATGTCGAACCTAGGGAATAATTTCGCTGGGGGCTCAAAACTAGGGGGGTTCTCGATGAACTTGGCGCGGACGTGCTCAACGAAGGACCGCTGCGTGGCGGAGCCTTGAGAAATGAGGAGGCGGAGGGCGGATCTGAGAGTAGCTGGCGGTACTGCGCCCTTGGTCAGAACGGATTTGTAACGCAGATACAATGAGTTGCATATTCATTACGCGAACGGACAATTTGATATTAGACAATCGTCCATCATATTCCTTATAGACATCAGAATACATCAGTGACTACTTCACGACTGATTCGCTAAGGGATTACTCACACGTGGCCAGCCATATTTGACGAGCGTTATCTATCCAAAATCTATGGATAAGGGCGATATAATTCTATATACTCGAGCATGAGAGCCGCGCGCCGCTAGCACTATAGCGCTTGAGACTCAACTTTTCGAAATGGACGACGTCCCGAGTTGGGTTAACAGGTTCCGAATGGTGATTATGCGGTGAGAGGAATCCGACCCCAGTCTACCCTAGGAAGACCGTGGGGTATAGATATGGAGTAGTAAGCTACAATTGGCTACACCTAGATCAACCACTGGGGACTTGCTGAGCAAGCATCGCGGATATCGGGGCCTTAGCGGCCATAGTTATCTAGGAGGTAGCGCTCGCTCCTCGTCCTCAACTCAAGAGATTCACAATTTCAAACATGAACTTGATTTCAGACCTGACTGCATTATTTACAATACCCTGCGGAATGACTACCGCCGGCCGTTTTTCGATACGACGGAATGAATTGAAATCTGATGAAGTAGTTTCAGGGCTCATTCTTAAGTTGAGTGAAGATGTGGTCGCGCTTTCTTTTACGTTCAGAACCGTATATGAGGAAAAGGGGGATTTGGAAAATAGGGGGCGAAGCCTGGCTCCAGTACGATGAGACATTGATATGGAAGCTGCGGCGCTTGAGCCGGAGAGGAGTAAAGATCGCATCATAACTTTCGCTTATAACTAGCTTCCACTCGCCATAATAATCTGTCTTAGTTTCGCAAATGCTCCTGTGGGAATAGGCAATTCTATTCGTAGCTTGTCACGCCCCCGAGTTGGTAGGTCATGTTGATGGGCATCTGGCATCTGGCGAAATGAAGTCATGATAAGATAGACAAAAGCTATAAGTTCATTACTACTTTAAACTAATCTACACAGCTATTTACTTAATATGATTAGTTAGATCGACTGCCTAAACTTGGCGTGGTAGTGTAGCTCATATTGGCGGCTAAATTGGATCGTGCCTCGGGTTATCATTACCAAGTCCTGCCGAAGACTCGCCCCGAGCATCATCGTTGGATATCACTTTCATTCCAGAGGAAGTTGTCGAACTTTTTATTTACTTTTTTCAATTAGTCTCTTGTCACCATTCTGGGAATTTCATTCATCACCATGCCATTGATTCGTAACCCGATCTTGCCCGGGTTCAACCCCGACCCGTCAATCCTTCGGGTCAGCACTGATTATTACATCGCCACGTCAACGTTCGAATGGTATCCGGGAGTCCAAATTCACCACTCAAAAGATCTGGCAAACTGGGAGCTGATCACACGCCCTCTGAACCGCAAGTCCCAGTTGGACATGCGTGGTGACCCTGATAGCTGTGGTGTATGGGCTCCTTGTCTTACACATGACGGCGACAAGTTTTGGCTGGTGTACACGGATGTGAAGCGAAAAGATGGATCTTTTAAGGATACTCACAATTACATCGTCAGCGCTCCGGCGATAGAGGGGCCATGGTCTGACCCCGTATATGTCAACTCTTCCGGGTTCGACCCGTCATTATTCCATGACGACGACGGCAAGAAATGGTTCGTAAATATGCTGCAGGACCATCGGCGCCGACCTCGTTCCTTTGCGGGGATAGTGCTGCAAGAGTTTGATCCTTCAGCTGGCAAGCTCGTTGGACCGAAGAAAAACATCTTTAAGGGAACGGAGCTAGATCTTGTCGAGGGGCCACACTTGTACAAGAGGAATGGATGGTATTACCTCCTGACGGCGGAGGGAGGCACGGCATATAATCATGCTTGCACATTAGCACGCTCCCGTGATATCTGGGGACCATACGAAGTGCATCCACAGAAACACATACTCACCTCCAAGGACCACCCGCACGCCGCCCTACAGAGAGCAGGCCATGGTGATATCGTGGAAACACCCGAGGGAAAGACCTATCTGGTACACTTAACAGGTCGTCCGACAACCCAGGAACGTCGCTGTGTTCTCGGCCGCGAAACTGCCATCCAAGAGGCCTACTGGGAGGACGACTGGCTCTTCGTGAAAGATGGACCCGTCCCTTCACTCTACGTCAATGTCCCTGGAGAGCGTGACGAGAGCAGGTACTGGGCTGAGCAGCGATACACCTTTGAGAATGGGCTACACAAGGACTTCCAGTGGCTGAGAACGCCGGAAACAGAGCGGATTTTCAATACAAAAGACGGGAAACTTGCCTTGATTGGGCGGGAGAGCATTGGTTCTTGGTTCGAACAGGCGCTGGTCGCCAGGCGACAGACTCATTTCTCTTACGATGCCGAAACGGTAATTGACTTCTCTCCGACTGACGAGAGGCAGTTCGCTGGGCTCACTGCGTATTACTGTCGCTTCAATTTTTTCTACCTGACTGTGACAGCTCATTCCGATGGCCAACGGGAGCTGCTCATTCTCACCTCGGAGGCATCTTGGCCCGACGGCAAACTCAACATGCCGCTCGCAGACCCGGTGCAAATACCCAATGAGGGAAAAGTGAAGTTGGCACTGACAATCCGTGGACGCGAACTGCAATTCTTCTATGCATTGGAAGGTGGGGAGGAATTGAAGAAGATTGGGCCGGTCTACGATGCTTCTATCCTGTCTGACGAATGCGGTGGTCATCAGGCTCATGGGAGCTTCACGGGTGCATTTATAGGAATAGCTTGTTCGGATATAAATGGGACTGCACTGCCGGCTACCTTTGACTACTTTGTCTACAGACCTGTACAGATTCAGACAGATGAGAGCAGTTTGTACTTCAATTGAATGCACAATAGTTCTAGGATTGATGATTAGCTCAGGAGATCATACATATAAACACCTATTTGCACATTTGTCTACTGTTTCAGAGTTGAGCTGAGCTATATTGGTATCTATATGAAAGAGGCGCGTCCTATTTCAATCCAGGCTACAGCATTTCTCATCCAGACGATAATATGAAGCTTTTGTACCTCTATCACATCGATATTTAGCCCTATTGTGGAATGATCTCAAGTCTGAGGTACCTGCAGCTGCGAGGAATTTGTGCTATGGCCAAGCGTGTTTCCATCCTCGCCTCCTAATTTTCTCGAAATCTGGGGGAACTCGAATGCACAAATAGATATGGATCCGACTAGGACGAGGAGATAAGGGAACCAGAAAGCGCAGGTAACAATGTAAGCGACCCAACAGCATGCCACACACACATCTGAGAAGCACAAAGAGACGTCCTTGACATTTTTGATGATCCTGTAGATCAATCCTAGAGTGACGACACAGGCCCAGATGAAGATTAAGTTATCCTGATAGAGGATAAAGATAGCCAATGGTCACTCAAGCTGACGCATCATCGGATTGCTGAGAGTCAGGGGAGCGGATGGGGGGCATAGATTTGGTCTGGAACCATGTTTGTATATGTATGCTTGAAGAACATCATATATGCGGTGATTGTTGGCGTTGAGAGACTGCTTCCTGGGTGCAGCTGGCACGATATTTTATATTAAGTGGGTGGTGATTAGGAGAAAGGGGTTGTATTGTGCCGCACCTGTGTCTGTTCAAAACATTGTATGAACAAAGAAATCTCCCTTTGACGGCTCATGTTATGGTTTACCACAAATATTATACTCACAACAATGTGTTGCCAATGGAGAGATAGCTTTGTGTTGAGGTTCATTTTACTTTAATTCTTCTCTTTCAGATGGTGCTATTGGAACAGGAAACCACTGATATGTCACTGTGGCTCACATGCTTGAAGAGAATACGAAAACAGCTAGTTTTCAAGCCCAAGGCAGACCTGGCGAAACTAAGTACTTACTGTAGGCAGGTGCAGTTAATTTTGGTAAATAAAAGCTGGTAGTTTCATGTAAGTGCTGATCCTGTCGACCACGCCACGCTCAACTTTATGGGCTAGTCGGGAGAGGCGGGAGGGACCAGAGCGGACATGACGTGTTCCACCTTCTCCGATATTGCCGGTTCACGGTCCCGAGTCGGCCTCGCACACGGCTTCATGTGTTAACATTGGAAGCTTCAGTGTCACTGATAATATGCTACCTACCTGACACGAACATACGTAGTCCTACGCGAGCCCCAGCAAAAGCAAGAGTTATGAAGTAGCTGAATGATTCAATTCTTCTTCATTGACAACATCCAGAGCAAACGAAGTTGTCCCCCATATCACCCATCACGTTGTCGATTCTCAGAACTGCCAAAGACACGTCAAACAGAACTTTCGTTTTCATATTCTCAGGCAATACAGCATCCCAACGGTCAAGTGTATTTACCATCTCGAAAGTCTTCCCTGAACCTTCTTCTCTAGGAATCCCCCACGCCATCCTTCAAATACCCCAACCATCAACATCGTACTCAATCATACCCAAACCCTTCAAGATCTCCTCAGCGAGATTAAGGAATCTCCTTCACGATGGAGACCAAGGACGATCACTACAATCCGAGCTATGATTCTATCTGCAATCGCATCTATCAAGAGATGCTGCAGCTGACACACCATCGAATGGGTGATATTCCCCAAGATCATCCTCCTCGTGCCCACCTCATGGTTGTCTTAAGGACGGCAATTTGGCTCAACCTATTTGACACCAACAACCCCGTTGTCACCGAGATAGTGCCGCCCTACTACCCTCCCTGTGTCCGTCCCGTCGAGGAACTTCAACCTTTGATGATATCACGCATGAGGCTTGGAACCCATAACCGGGGGAGCCGAACTCTGGTCCACCTCGTGTCACACGCTTGCCGAGTGGTCGGGTTCACGAGTATTATTGCTGTCGTTGAAGATGAAGAAGACATGACGCTCTTGCTGGAGCTTCACAACCAGCCTGAGGAGGATAAGACGATCCGAATGCACGATATTCTGCAGAAGGGTGAGGTGTGTATTATCAAGGACCCGTTTCTTGTTCCTTGCGGCGAAGGAAAATATATACTGCGCGTCGATCATGTCAGCGACATCATCTTACTCGAGGATACCGACAGTCGCATCCCCGAGAAGTGGAGAAAACCCGAGGCGGATCTCGCGGCCAATTCCGAGTCTATTCGGATCCAAGGCGTCGAGCAAATTGTGCAACAGAGAGTCGCCTCAGCAGAGCGTCTGTAAGTACTTATGCTCACACTAAAACATCTGATTAGGTACTAACAAGATTCACAGGTTGACGAAAGCTATACGGACTGCTGTGACCTCGGAAGAGAGAGAGCAAGCTTATCTCCTCCGTTCTATGGCCAGGCTCTTTCTCGACCGGCCCGAGAAAGCCCTCATTGATGTACGTAAGGGAAAGGGCGATGAGAACAATCCGAGAGAGACGTCCCTATTCCGAGAGGCCAGGGTCCTCTACGGACTTGCCAAGTACAGTGCCTGTTTGGAGATGTTTCGAGGCATCGTGCGTTCCAATCCAATAGACCTAACTGCATTGACCTGGATCCCCCGAGTCGAAAAACGTCTCAGTGAAGAGGAATCAGGATCATATAACTTCAAGAAAATGCACAAGAAGGCCGAAAAATATACTCCACCTCTACTAGACTTTGCGACGTACGTCGGATCAGTAGCTATCCGCGATTCACCCGGTAAAGGCAAGGGTCTCTTCACCACGAAACCAGTCAAGGTAGGCGAACTCTTGCTATGCGAGAAGGCATTTGCATACGCCTACGTTGAAAAGGGCGACCGCTCGAAGAAAGTCATCTGGAAGGACTTCAACACCGGTATCGCATCGAGGGGTGGCCAGGCAAGCCTCATCACGCAGATTGCTCAGAAGATTTACCACAACCCTACTAGTTCGAAGGTATTCACCGACTTGTATCATGGCGACTACACCCCGGTAGATGTAACTGAGGTAGACGGAGCTCCTGTGGTTGACACGTAAGTTTTCCCGTAGGCACAACTTGAACCGTCAAACCGATAGAGAAGCTAACGAGTACTATGCAGGTTCCTTATCACGAAGATCATGCAGCTGAACTCCATCGGCGCCCCACGAACCAGTAAGGCGTCCATGTTGCAGGTCATAAAGGACATGAACAACGGCGACTGGGACGAATATGGCGAACTTCCTGCGTACAATACATGTGGCATCTGGCCCATCGCTTCGCGCATCAACCACTCATGCGTCGCCAACTGCCGTCGCGCCTTCATAGGCGACATGCTGATTCTCCGAGCATGCCGAGATATGGATGCAGACACCGAACTAGTCTTCTCCTATCGTATCGAGTCTGCAAATCAGAGTTACGAGGGAGTACAGAATAAGCTGAAAAGATGGGGGTTTGCCTGTGACTGCGCCCTATGTCTCGACAAGTGGGCCACAAATCTCCTCACTTTATTGACTCGCCAGGCCATATGCGGCTGCTTCACTAGGGAATTGAAACAAAATGCCTCTACTCCGCGGTTAATCGAGGCGAAGGCACTAATTGTCTCGTTATACGAAACCTATGAAGCAAGCCCAGAGGCAACCACGTTCCCGCGCATAGAGATGTGGTACTTGTACATTCGGGTGGGTAAAGAGCTGGTTAACAGGGACCATCCCGTGGAAGGACTGCAGTCGCTTGTCAAGGGACTAGAGACCCTCTGCTTCATCATCGAAGCCTACCTCCCTACGAGTGCAGATGAGGAGAAGGACGAGATGAAGGTGGTTCTGGAGATCAAGCAGTGGGGTGAAGTTAACTACCATACCGTGGTAGCATTCTATTACTTGATGAAGGCTTACGAGAAGCTGGCCCCTGAGCTCTGCGAGGTCGCCAAGGGATACGCCAACACAGCCTACACCATCTGTGTTGGTGACAACTCCACCATTGGCAAGCTCTATCCGGGGCTTGAGTAGGTAGGCGGAAGATATGGATCTTCCTCGTGGAGGACGAGGGCGAGGAATTTCGGCCGGGGCGTCGAGCAGCTGCTGGTAATTATTGAATCCGCGGAAAACTGCGAACGGGGCAGTATGCCTCGGCACTTGCGCAGGGTCTCAGTTGCATCATAGGGTTAAATTGCTATAATCAATTGCTTTGCTCGTGCAATGCGACCCGAGAGCTGTCACGGAAGGTAGCCAAGGTAGGGAGGAGGCTCAATGACTATTAAAGCATGGCTACCCCTATAAGCGCACAACGCCTCCTAATATGGCCCCACTTTTAACCCCTGACTAGAGCGTTGAAGCCGACCTCAATTCCTTGGGAGGCAATGGAGTCGAGAAAGGAATCAATTGTGTTGAAGGAGGAGGAAGGAAAAGCCAACATGCCAATGGATTCAAATGATATGCTAACGACTTTGAATTCCACTGGCTACCTCACGACCTCAGTATAGCCATGTTGCAAGCGATCTGCAATTGAGAGGCACATTATAAGATAATTGTCAACTCTTCGCCAGGGCGTGTTCAAGGTGTTGATTTGGGGTGAAGGGGGTGCTTTTCCACCACCGTGCATTTGCACAATGAATCTGTAACTCCCTTGAGAAATGATTTTACCGACGACATTGAAACCGTCGGCAAATAGTAGGCAAGTTTAACCCAGTTCTCGTCTCGGTTTCTTGTTTGGTAACCAGCATCATACCATGTGTTTTCGACGCCTTCCAGACAAACTTCTTAACATCCTTATAAAAGGAGTTACGAAAGGAGTCATTTTCCCGATCAACCCGAACCTTACGAAGGTTCTTCATCTGATTGCTTGCAATCAAGTCGTAGACCTGTTCATCAAGATTCTCCTCATCATCATCTTGGCAAGGGTATAAACTGTAAGAGTATAAACGCAGTTTTTCCAACGAATCTGGCAAGACTTCGTAGAGCGTCGAGAGTGGGGGAATGCCAGTTCCAGATGATTCTTTGTCGCTATCCTCAACTTCGCCAACCAAGATATCTTGTTGTAGTGTGAGCGCTTTTAAGCAGGAGAGCTTGCGAAGAGAACCAATACGCCCTCGTCGCGCATAAGCAAACCCTCCTCCACACCAGTATAACAACACCAACTTCTCGAGATTATGTGCGTGGTTCCTGAGAGCCTCTCCCATTTTGTCGAAATTAAGCTCATCACTGCCACCTGCGGTGGGCTCATGCCATTCGATCTGCAAGGTCCGTAAGTCAGGACAGCGAGAAAGCAGGTTGACGAGGCCTTCGGCATTGCAAAATGAATACGTCAAATAGATGTGCTTCAGGTTAAGCTGTGTTTGTGAGATGTGAGACATGTTTGGATGTACCTCCCAGCTGATGGACCAACCGCGAAGGGTGTGAACAGTCGGGAGTAGGATATCGTCAACTAGAAAAATGCTAGTCGCCTCTTGCGCGTCGTGTGTGTCGCTATGGCATAGACGGACCTCTTGCAGCTGTGTAAAGGGGTGCTTCTGTCCGTTTTGCTTCTCAGGCGCGTTCACAAGAGGTCTCGCTACTTTGCGGAAGAAGCTAGACACCATGTTGTTCGTGTCATAATCGCAAGTAATTTCGAGCAACTCGAGGTTTGGAAGGAGGGACAAGACCAAGCAAATTTCACAGCTAGCATCAGGGACATTAACAACATCCTCCAATTTGCCTCTGAAATTGTTGGCCAGGAGACGTTCACGTACTGCGTCCAACGATATGTCGAAGACCCACCCCTCACCATTCGTTAAGTTGAGGTCGATTGCCCGAAACTTCTCAGCCAAATGTGGATATCGAACCAAGGTCCGAAGAAGACGTGTGCGACTTAAGCCGCAGTATGGAATTGTATGGTAGAGTAGCGGCTGGGTAAGTTCATGAATGTGCTTGGAGGTGCGAGAAAGACATGCCAGTGTGATGAGATCAGGCGGTACCCGCGGTTCCTTCCCCCACCAGAAAGTCTTTGGGTTCAGAGAAGGCCGCAAAAATGAAAAGATATTCAGCAGGATTTCATTGGGAAGTTGAGGCAGGGTGACGGGCATGGTGACGGTTATGATGACGGTTATGGTGACCTGTATGGTAATGAATCCTGCAAATTGAAATTAGGCGCGATCAGAATGTCGGTCTGATGAAGTTGGGGTCTTGCGTGAGAAATGGATGTGTTCGTGGTTCGTGGCCGTGTGGAAATTGAACATTATTTTGTTTGTTTTTGTTCAGCGCCGGATGCTGAAAACAGGGCACTGAAATGTTGCTCTTTTAACGAGTATCAGGTATATATACATATAGATGCAGTTTAATGAGTATGTATATGCATATAAGTCATGTATTACTATACCCATACCTATTACCAGTGGTCAAAGCGGCGCTAGGAGCAGCCCTGAGGCAACTGCATGTGTACATGTGCCTTGTTAAGGGGCACTGTGCACCTTTAAAAAGGGTGGTGGGAAGCATCAATACATGTACATGTAGCCACTCATACCTACGTATACATGTACCGCCCAAGTATATAACAAAAAGACAGAGGCACGCGAAGGCCAAGACGGCACACGAAGAGAAGATGACATATATCTTTGGTGTTACCACCCGACGGTGACCTGCAGATTTTGCTTCTTTTTCTGTCGAGCATAGATAAATGGCCGGGGACGTGCATGTGAATAGGCGTCATTCACGCGTCTATCACAGCTGCTGCCTAAGAGAGTTACACAAGGAGAATGGTAGGTTGGGCGCGTTTGTTCGCGATACAAGGAGGGCATCCCTCCCCCATATGATGTAGATACGATTCTAGAGAGACAACAGGTCAGTGTGGCTTTTATTCAACACGTACACTACTCGCCAGCCCGTTTCTCACTTCATCTACTCACGTAACTGGCTTTTCGCCAAAATCCGTTCCAGCTCAATAAACTCCTCCGTTTATTCACCAACTAGAGCTAAACCATGGATCCCGAAGGCCAATCTGTTGCTCTACCCCTTCTGCCAGCCAACAAAGACCATGGTGGTGACGACGATCTCTCAGATGAGGAGATGAAATCATGTTCCTCATGCGAGTATAATGATATGGAAGATAGCGACCAACACGACGAAGAGACTCAAGAGCTACTCCAAGAGGTTAAGCTCTCCATGGCTGACTTCGGCAGAGCCTTGAATTTTGCCTGCGGCGGAGCCGTACCCGTTGAGCAAGTGCAGGTCTCGGAACAAGATCTCAACATTCCATCTTGCAATCCCATGACACTCAGATGGGACTCCCCCGACCCTTCTGCACCTAGCTCACGCTGCAAACTTACCCTTCCTATCGAACCGTCCATATCAGATAAACTATCCCACCTTATGACCGACATGGCCTCTGACATGTACGAGAAGACTGAGTGTAACCCTTTGAAGCTCGACCCATCTCAATTCTCCATCGACTTTTCTCCTTACGAATGCGGCATCATCGACACTGTCACCCAAATCTTGCGTCCTACTTGGGCGAGTGCGAGAATCCCCATGGTTGTCAAGGCCCAGTTGTACGAACTTAATGTGCGTGAGTACTGAGCAGTGGACAAGATTAAGATGGCTCACATAGCGCAGATTTGTGCTGGACCGTCCGCCTGTATCACCAGTCACGTCGAGACACCACGCTCCACCTCCCAATTTGGCTGGCTGGTTGTCTGCCTGCCGATTGCGCATGACGGCGGTCAGCTTGAAGTCCGACACGAAGGCAACGCCATAACCTTTGACTGGTCAAATATGGATATTGCTAGACCATCCATTCAATGGGCAGCATTCTCCAGCGATTGCAAGCAAGAAGTATCCGAAATGCGAGCCGGATATCGTTTGACCCTGAGATACAGCCTCTGCCCAGTACGTGGAAATGGCCAACTAACTGGACATTGCAAGGCTTTAGATGCGAAGAAGTTGCCTTTGTATAAGCAAATGAGAGCCCTGTTCGACAAAAAGTCATTCATGCCGAAAGGTGAGAAATCTACTGAACATGAACTACTTGGGAAGTTGACTAAATTGGGATTGATCTAGGCGGATACCTGGGCTTCTATGTAGTCCACCCTTATCCTCATACAAGCAGTACTTTTCGGTTCCCGGGTGCCCTTAAGGGCCTTGATATGGCAATATGGGAGTGTTTCAAGGCGCTTGGTTGCAAGTTGACACTCCACCCTGTCGCTAGGGCACCGGGTGAGTGTGGTTGTGCTGGGTGGAGATACTATATTGGGAATGACTTCACACTCTACGTACCATATGGGTCTTACGATTATTATGAATTGGATGACCTATTTACGGGCTGGTCTACGGATGAACAACCTGAATTCGAGGATGTGACCTGGTTGAATGAGCCGGGCAACGAGGAATTGCAGTTGGCTTACAGAACGGTAAGTAGGACCCTGATACCTATAAATATAATAACGGTGACTTACGTGTTATTCACGAGGCTTAGACGGACGACGATGAGATAAGTGAATCCTACTCAACCTGTGCCATCATCATTGAGGTTCGGAATACACAAGAATTCGATAGTGACACACATATGTATTAACGTACAGTTTACTTCAACTACCATTAAGCGGTGGAATCTGATCAAGTTTGATGTAGGGCTCTCTTTCATGTGCCCCTTACTGGGCCGTAGTTAGTACTAGATAGATACCTACCTAGGTAGTTTATCTCACAGAATGAACGGCTACTCATTTTGGTTCGTCGCGAAACATTTTCACTAACCCCATTGAAGACATTTTCAATGGAAGTATGTAAGGGTGTCTCAGCATGCCTTGACCCAGGGGGACGGCCGCAGGAGTCATGCCATCATAAGAGAACACACTTGGCAACTTGTCGCAGAGGAAAGCTAGGCTAAATGACTTCCAAGTTGTCAGAGGTCTGGCCTGTCAGGGTTCGGTTGACCTGTTAGGGTTTGGTCTCAGACAGCGCAGACAAAGGAGTCGTTTCTCATATATACCAGGGGCCAGTTAGTTAGGTAGGTTTAGAATTCCTTGCGGAACAACAGAGCTCGTACCCCCTACCTATGGTTGGCATCGTGACACAAGTGCCTCTAGATTCTAAAGCAATGGGGGAGGAATTGAAAAGGAGGGGAATCAAGGAAGCCCAGCTTTTGAATTACGGGCCATGGAAGAATCAGATTCAGCCAAGTAGTAGTCCTGTAAGTCTGACGCTGTTTCTCAACCACTTTGGTTTAATCAATGAACCAATACACAAAATACTATAGTGCTTATTTTCCGCTACCTACCTACATACCTCAGTAGCTACTAGTCTATTTTGATCCGAGGTATTAGGGGCTGAGAAAGAAGACTCCAGCCGATGAGTTAGTGGAACACTACCTTGCTTGGTTTATTCTGAAGTAAGTAATAGAAAGCGATGTGCATAATTTATATTATATATAGGTGGTACATATAATATACCATGTATATTCCATGACGTAAAAATTGCTTCACGGCTTGCTGTGCCTTGCTGTGCCGCGGCTATGTCGATCTTTGACCAACGCAAACATCATAAGAATAGCACAAGATCCTTCTCATTGAAGGATTCATAGTCAATCTATCTAAATCATCAAAAGCTGACGGGCTCTTCTGACTACGACTATCTGCACTGTCTTTAGTATTGTGAAGGTAATTATAAAAGGTATCTACGCCTCCCCTTTTCTCCTTTACCTTACCTGCCAATGATTCGCAACGCCCACTTCACAATCACCCAAAATCGATTCGATCCTGTTCGCAACCTATAATTCGCAATTAAGAACTTAAATTGAAACATGCAACTCTCACTTCTTAGTGTCCTCGCCGTCGCGGCATTCGCCATGAACGCTGCCGCTGGTCCTGTACCGGAAGAACTTCTTCCACGACAATGCGTAAGCATTCTTTCCCTCTAAGGATCGAAAGGAGAAACATCAGAGACACATACTAACATTCCTTTCTAGTCTGGAGTTGGGACATGTGGCAAACTAATTTGCAAGGTGAAGAGTGGTTGTACTTGCACCAATGAGGGCTGTCTCAAGGAATCTAATCGGATTTGTACTTGTGCGTAGTGTGAGGCTAAGGAGCTTATCTGGTAGAATGGTTGATGAGATTCACTGGTTATGTTCTTTCTCATACGTCTAGCTTGAAATTGAGGTGCTTAGGTAGACCCGTCGGGTTCCAGGAGGCTAAAGTCTGAGATATCATAAATAAAGGGTTCGTGTCTGGACACTGCTAGAGACCATTTTGAACACACCCCCCCCTATTTTTCTTAGCAGCTATAAAAGCACGGCAATATTGCCTTCGCGCCTCGTCTCAACAAGATAGAACCTTCTTCTCGCCCTAATGCGGCCTTCTAGGTATTTTTTCCATCGTTTCCATACCATGGCTCTAGGGGTACAAACATTTTTCCACCTCATGCCCGGTCTGCCCACGGTTTATTTCATCAGCCAGATAACAGAAAGTTCTTAGGTGACAGTTAGTAATCTATCCTAGTAATTAGCTCTATACAACATACTTGTTCCTAAATTATGACCGTCTCTATAATTACTGCAATATTCCCTACACCTAGTTCCAATTTTGTGGACCTACTCAGCTCTAAAGATCGAGAGAGCCTTCTCCAGGTCCTGCTGCAAATCCGCGTCCCAGATCCAGCTCATCCGTGACTTGAAATTCCTCTCGATAGCCTCAAGATCATCTCCTTCTAACTCGAATTCGTACAGCATGCCCGCCTCCTTGCTAGTCTTGACTAATTTCTGAGTCCTGGGTCGTCTCACCTCATCATACACCTGAAACACCTTATCTAGATCTTCAACGTTCTTCGCCTCCCCTAGCAGGCTACTAAGGATGAAGCAGTCTTCGATGCACATACCGGCACCAGCTCCCTGATGCGGAGTCGTCGCGTGGGCAGCGTCGCCCAGAAGACAAATGCGCGGGCTGCTACCGTAATAGATCGGCGCAGGCGGATCGTTAAAGAGAGCCCAGATATCCCTTTTCTCCATGGCCTCGATGATGGCCTTCACCATCGGACCCCAGGCACTGAAGTCATCGAGCATTTTCTCCTTCGACGTCTTCACCACCCACTGTGGGTCTGTCCATGTATCGCAGGAGCTGAAGGCCACGACTATTGAAAATCAGTTAGACCACGCGAATAGAAGGGTCTTATTAGATCACCAACCGTTCATCGTCTTCCCCTTTTCGATCGGGAAGGTAAGCAGATGACCGTGATATCCCATGTACATCTGGGAGTTCTGAGCTATTTCTTCGCCCAGCGTCTCGATTGCTTTATCCATCGGTATTAACCCCCTGTATGCGTATTTTCCCGAGAATACCGCTTTGTACTCTTCTCCGAGTAGAATCTCCCTGGACTTGGATTTGATCCCATCGCAGCCAACCACGGCGCTATGCTGCGCCGTTGTGCCATCCGCGAAGTGGAGCACGACATCCTGCGATCCGTCGGTGGCGCTGGTTATGTTCACCAGTCTTTTCCCAAGCTTAGACGTGCCTTCAGGTACCAACTTGAGCAGTTCATCGAGGAAATGGGCTCTATGCACGCCACCGGCAAGGCCATCATTGGTGTAGTGAATCTCGAAGACGGGATCTCCAACTCTCAACCCTTCCTTCTCCCTCTGCTTTACCACACCATCCGGACCGGCTTTTCTCTCGTCGCCGACACGGACAGTGAACCAGTTACTCTCGTCCCAGCCTTTTGTGACGCATCGCTTGTACCCCTCGACGATCTCCGGCGAGATGAGTCCCATGGCGCGCACTGAATTGGGCCCGAAGCCGACGCCAGCGCCGATCTCACCGAATTTATGCGCTGATTCGTAGACCGTGAAGGGCACATTCTGCTTGTGAAGACCAATGGCGAGCGTGAGTCCGCTGATGCCGCCGCCGACAATGGCAATGTTGAATGGCTTGGTGGTAGTCGTCATGTTGAGTGAAGGATCAGTAGTAGTAAAGGATATCTTGTTGTAGAGAAACTGTGAGGAGCTTGTAGTGCAGACAAGATTGACTTCTCGAAGGAGGAGCTAGGATTCTTATATAGCGCAACAGGGAATGTCGGCAGTCGTGTAGCAACGCGTCCCGGCGATACATATGACTACACTAACGGTGCGGTAGTGGCGGGGAAATAATGATGCATACAATGCTTGAATATACCTCCATTACTAATGATCTTGTAAGGGTTATCAAATATGAAAGCGGTGGTTTTCGGCACGCCGAAGTCACGAAGAAGCATAATGAGTTGCTGGCGATGGTACGCACGATGATGTCTTTCGACGACGCTGAGTGTAGATTCGAGCATTCGGCCAACCGATCCCGGCGGTCGCCATCTAATCTTACGATATCTCAAATCCGTTACGACAGAAAAGAAAAAGAATCAAGATTGTAACAGTAAGCAAGCGGACATAATCAAGGGCATTACCTACGAGACCAAAAACTTGGATTTGTTGTACATCTCTTGTGTGTCAAGATGTTTTCTACGACTTCAGTATGCGTTGACGATATGGGTACATCGGATTTAAGTAAACTCTCAATTCATTGCCGAATCCCTGGCCGGAATTCAGGGATCGTCCAATCGTCATGGATTCTCCGCCTCAAATACAGCATTTGTCGGGATAGCCGACCATGAATTACCCAAGTTATTTCCCCATAGCCGTCTCCACCTCAAAACCCGGCCAGAATTATACCCGTCATAAGACCGTACGCCCAAAGCCCATATAGATACGCGAGAAATATCTTCCAGATAACCTCAGTAAGCCTCCATGGCGAACGCGAGGATGAAGGGGAAGGCGGAAGAGACGCAATCGCGAAGCCGATAGAGGAAACCCAGGGGAATTTCCGAGAAAATTCTTCACATCTCCTTCGATATTGGTAAAGAATCAGCACCCCGCAGGAAAAGAATAATTACTGTTGCTGAGATAACGTTGCTGCATTGCTTGAGACGTGTCCGGGTATCAAACTACCTTATCCAACCTATTCCTCAATGCACCATTCTCCACGCTGGTCACGTTTCCGGCGGCGTTGACATTGAAGATGAATTGATCCAACGGCCGAGATCCATACATGATACCTGCTACGCTGACCCAAGTTGAACAATCGGTGGTGTACGGATGTGAAACATTGGGCAAGCTCAGGTCCTCGAACACGGCCTTGAACGCAACTCTCTTTCCACCATCCGACGTCGCGTCCCACAGTCCAGTTGGGTAGAGCCGGACACTTGGTTGAATCTTGTCCCAATAGTCTTGCGATACGTTCTGGCTCAGAGCCACCGAGTACCACATCAAGTTCGTTCCGTTGCTGATCCACGAACTAAGACTCAGTCCAGGAGTCTGGCTGTCGACCACGACGCTGAGGGATGAGTTTACCGCCGAATTCGAATTATTGTATGTGCCGCTGTATACCTGGTTCGCTTGGTTGCGTGCTGTGTTCACCATAGTTGGGAGATAGGTGTTCGATAACGCGTCCGCGATATCCATTGGCAAAGCAGCGGGGACATCACCTGCGGCTAAGATCGAAAACCCGATGTTGAAGTCGGGAATGACAGCAAATACGATGCTATAAACGCCTAGGCTGCCGGCTTTATTGAAAGTGGTCGCGAATTGGTAAGGAGTATCTATGATGCTACGGTTAGTTGGCCCTCAAGTTATGGCGAAGATCGTATTACACACTATTGGAAAGGGGCAGCTGGCGCACGCCCCACGGCATCCCAACACCTGACTTCGGGTCTGAACTGAAGGTCACAGGCTTGAGCCATCTTCTGGTCATGGCAGGAGGTAGCAGAGTAGACCTTAGGATTGCTCGACCAAGGCGGGATAAATCCGAGGGCGATGTGTACATGTTGCCGGTTCTATTCTTCTAGTCAGTTACATGGAACATATGCTGATGACAGGACGGTACTTACGGTGACTCGTTACCCATGTCGAAAGCCCAGTTAGTTTTTAAACGACCGCCTGGTATAATCCCGAGGGAGTCCTTTGGTGTCGTATAGAAAGTGCGGTTCAGACCAAGGGGCTTGATGACTCTGTCCTGAACCATTTGACCAAAAGACTTCCCTGTCATCTGCTCGAGGGCATAGCCGAGGAGAGTGTAGCCGATGTTTGAGTAGGCTGGTGTAACAAAGGGAGAGAATGATGGTGGTAATCTCTTTAGACCTTCGAAGAATTCTATGTAAATTGTTAATATCCTGGTTGAGTAGAAGTTCCCCGTATGCCGTCAGGGGTTGACCTACGCGTTCTATTGCATACTGGTCTATTACCACAGGGAGGTATTTCCGCGCTCGCTATGGAAGGGAACCCAATCTTTTGTGCTTTGTCTGTGGTCGATCCCTGTGTGAGCTCACCTAATAGAGCATCTGTTTGTAAAGCATGTCAGCCCTCTTTCAGCGACCCTTCCAGGGTGAACAACCACTTACAGTCTCTCACAAGACCAGACATCTGACTTGCTAGCGAACCGATTGTGATGGAATCCCAATCTGGCGTGGAGATAGAATGAGAGTTATCAGTACCGCCGACGACCATCGCGGCAATTTCCGGGATATACTTAGTAATAGGTTCATTCCACATGGTATCGCCGACTTCTGCGAGAAAGGTTAGGATTGAAAATATCTTTGTGACACTTCCTAGTCGATACACAGTGTCTCCGTCCACCTCCTTAACGCCTGTTGAGTTGAGCGTCTTTAGGTTCGGCGCAGTCCAATGGTGTGACCACAATGGCAGTTCCTCATCCGCGGAAAACACTTCTACTGAATAGGAGAAGCCGTCAGACCCGGTGTTGTTGGCATGGTCAATGTACTCCGCGAATACGGCATCTAAGGATGTTGCTGCCTTCTGAATGCCTGGCTGAGTGAGGAGGTTTGTAGGCTTGGGATAGCCTAAGCCATAGAGAGGACAATTCTGTTTGGCACACACGCCATACACTGAGAATAGTAATAGGATGCCGTGCGACCACATTTCAACTTGATTTTGTAACATAAAACAAGGCTGATGTTTGGAGTATTGGTATCGTACTGGCTGTTGCCTTGCGCAAACCCGACAATTGTGAAGAGTTAGATTCGAGAAGATCACATCGTGGTATAGCACTACAAGGCCCTATTCTATCTCTTTTACGTTTGCTAAGCCGTTGGCGATCGCCTCTCCCGGATTACTCATTTGATTAGATTATCTTAAGGAAGCCATAAGACATGCCAATTAACCGCCAAGCGAATGACGATATCTTGCAATGAGTGTCAGTCCGCCTACGTGGAGAGAGCCAGCATTAATGCACCCAGGCGCGTCAGCTCCGTGAGACGTGTCCAATAGAAAGCCCATTCTGATATAACCGGTAGCCCATCTCGGAAACTGCAGAAGAGCTAATTTATCCCGAGGGTCTCCTAAATACCCCCTGAACTACCGTAGGGTTCGGACGTCTAGACCGGGACCCTATGTCCCGGTTTATCTTAACGTGGTTACGTACTCATTTTGTCAGCCACAACTTCGTCCCTGAATGGGTATAATTGGTCGTATACCGAGTGTATCTCCTGATACGACTTCGGCGGTATTGCGTGGCCTGGACGGCAATCAATACGATGGACCGTGTATCCGTAGAATACGCCAAGTCATATAAATTATCTCAGTGCTGCATATTAATGAACATCTGTACCTTGTGTCCTGTTTCAACATCGACATGTCGCCTCCTGTAGAGATAGGTAGAATGCAGATAGCGACGGCCAGGGTTAAGATTAGGTACGCGAGTGATGGTCTAAAGCAAGTGCTAGAAAGTATCACAAAATTTCATGGAAATAGATACCCCGTAACGCTTCGCGATCTGCGAAGAAACATGGGAAATGTGTCTAGATGTAATGATTTGAACGGAAAAGTGAGGGTTAGGGATAGGGTTATCCAGCAGCTCAGGGTTGGGGTTGGGGTTAGGGTTAGCTTATGCTTACGTAATAAACAAGGAGCTCTCGTATGACGTATCGGATCTACAGGGGATAGAAAGATGCCGCAAAAGAAACACCAATAATCATAGTAACATAGCGTCCGAAAGGAGCAAACGTCCACGCCCATGGCATGACGACGTACTACCGGTCGTATCCGGCCGGTATCGGAGTCCCAAGGTCAAGAGTGATAGACTTTAGCCCGAATGGTCCAACTGTCGGAAAGCTGGCGTCCCTTGCATCTCGTCCGGCACTTCTAGGCGTGCAAACCGGATCAAGCAACTGCAAGTGCTTTCACCTCTCCTAGTCAGGCCATGTGAACAGTCTGCTAACCAAGCGCGTTTGTTCCACAGCCGAGATATTTCTCTAGCGTCTTGGAGTACCTCGACGACGTTGACCCAGACCCTGAGCACCCTGACATAGCTAACCCTGCAAGTCGCTGCGCGAACGAATGCAATGTCCTCGAAAGCCAATCCTGATGTACCTTCTATCATCCAACCGACGCGAATTTTAGGGTTCGGCGACCACAATGCCATTCTACCAAGCGCCTAGAAGGAAAGGTGTCGACTAGTGGCGGAGGAAGGGTATCTTTACATGACTGTTAAGCTGGAACATGGTGGCGAGCGGTTACACCCCTATTCTAGCTTTACCGAAAGCGCTTTCACGACCGCTAGCTAAAGTTCTTGCCGAGCGTGTGAATGAAGGGGGTGGCTACACGGAGATCGTTACGAAAAACCCGGCTTACGAGTGCTCTACCCATTGATATTCGGACCACTATCCGAAAGAATCGGCCGCAAGATTCCTATCGCGATTGGCGTGCCTTTATACACAATCTTTTGGCTACCAATCGTTCTGGCCCAGAGCTTTTATACCATCCTCGTCTCCCGCTTCTTCTGTGGAGACTATACGGACCGGACTCGATGGGTGTTATGGGAGGGGCTGTCGCTGATATCTGGTCCGACCCAATCTTGCGCGGACTAGGCGTGGATATCTTCATCCTTGCTGGCTTTTTCGGATCTATGTTGGATCCTATCGTTGGAACATTCACCACCCAGAGCTACCTCGGCGTATGTAAAACAGAGAACCCCTTTACCCCCTTTTCTCCCTTTTCCCAGCTTGTCTTGGGATTAAAACGTCCTTTATTCAGCCGAGTGAGGATATGTACTGGAAGCTCCTATGGCCTTTTCTCGGAGAAGCACATGCTGATTCTCACTGCTGTAGTGGAGGTGGTGTGCGCGTGTATCCGTCGTTATAAGTTCGCAAATTGGAGCCTCAGATGGCCGCGCTGCCTCTTAGGTATGGTCATAGACCAATTCCTAGCTTTGGCCTTCACGATCTATTACTCACTTACCGTGTCTAAGCGGGAGTACCAATCCGCTCAAGGCGTCTGCCTCCCATGATAGTCGGTGCTATAGTCATTCCGCGAGGCATGTTCTGGGCAGCTTGGACGAGTCAACCGTCGTCCCCTTGATCCGCCCAAGTAGCCGCGTACAACATGATCGGCACTGGGCTCTTTCTCATCTTTGGCAAAGATTCAAGTACCTCGTGGATGTCTACTTGAATGTCTCTAACAGCGCCATATAAAGAAACAGCGTTTGCCCGTGGCTCCTCCGGGTGCCGTGTTCCCGCTCTTCGCGCCGGCTCTGTATCATAACCTCGGCATGCCGTGGGCCACCACTCTGCTGGCGTTTATCTCACTAGTGCAGGGATGACAGCCATAAGATAAGCTGTCACTGTCGTGTTATTCATGAACAAGGTACCTAGCCCCAGCATTTCCGTGTGTAATGCCATTGCTGAGATCATTACCTTAGGTACCCACCTGCCTCCTATGCAAGCGGATCGAAACGTGGTGGGTGGGTACCTAAATAGTAGGGATCATCCACGTTGCATGTAGGATTCCCGAAAAGGCTCACGAAGGATTGATATCCCTTCCTGCTTAGGAAATAGACTAATGTCGAAAGAACCCTTTTTGTAAGCACTAATGAAGACCCGCAATGGGGACACGCTCTCTATGTATGTACTCCATTACTCCTGGGGCTCCGGTCACCCGCCCCTTAACGCCGCGCTAATCCCGGCGTCCAAGCCTTCGCCTTTTACCTCGTTTGATATCCCTCGTTTCATTAAACCGTCCATTTCCTTATATGCAATGCTAGAAGTAGGCTAGACCAATGCTCCGGACGGCCTACGACATGGATGGCCTCGGCAGTCTAGGTGGCGTCGTCCCCGTCATGTCAAATGACGACGCGGCAGAAGAGAGGGGTTTCTGACAGTATACCGTCATCCTAAGCCGGTTAGCGATCTCCACTTCACATGCTCTAAAGTGCCTTACAGTGTAGAGTACGAATGGATACGCGTATTCTCAATATCCTTTCGCACTTCGACCAGTAACCTATCCAAGGCGTCCTTAGACCATCCGAGCCCCTGCGAGAACACGCTTAGTGAGTAAATATCGATGACCTTCAAAGTATTGGCCCTCTGCATGGCGCCTATTTTCTGGCTCTGCTTTCCTGGGGGCCAAGTATTCGTAGGCACCGCGTACTTCCGTTCGACAATGTTTTCGAAACCCGTCTGTTCCAGCTGACGCTTGTAATCAAGAATGTAGAATAGCGACTTCCCTAGATTTTTGACACCTCCATTAGAGTTAGCCCCTATGAATTAACAACCTCAAAAAAATACGAGTCCGGACAACTTGCCCTCAGCCATGAGTTTGTTCCATTTCTGGAAAGCCGTGCCTTCGAGTGACCGATCCGAGGACTGAGCGTGGAGGATCCATTCCTGGAACTCGACCCAGCCGCCAGGCGCAAGGTTATCGTATATCGACTTGAACAGCCTGCGCGAATCAGTTGGTTCACCCAGACTTCGCACGTGGATGAAATCAAATGGGCGGTTGTATTTCCAGTCCTCGTAGACGTCAGCTACATGGAAATGGCAGTTAGGCGCGATGAACGGCGGTGCTGGCACGGGATTTATGTCTATCCCGAGAACCTCACTCTCCGGGTGTCGCCTGGCTGTACGCATGTTAATACTCGCGTACGGACATATGGCCAGGGGGTGAGGTGAGACGTGCCGAATTCTACCGCCCATATTCCTGTTCCAGTGCCCACGTCAAGGACCCTTCTGGGATTTTTGGTTGGACAGAGGTAGAGCTCTCCATCGTGCACTTCGACACTTATTTCATGTTGAAGGTCTGTTGTTTTTGACCAAATCAGCTTCCGTCTAGATATGCATTTCAATGGTAGATTGATTTCTTACTCATGCGCTCTTGTTCTTGCTGCACATTTGCTAATTAGCCATGTGAATCTTTAAGCGGCTCGCGAATTTCTCATCATACCTTGTCAGAAGGCAGGAAATAGTCTTTTCGCGAAGTCATGTTAGTATCGTAGCTGCTATAGCGACAGATTTTACAAAGTAGCACGTACTCCTATGAAATGCGCGGCCAAACTTGTAAACTACCGAGCGAAAAAACCTCGACGAGCTGGAACCGCCATTTGTCTTAGTGGAGTCTCTGGGTTCGTTCGATAGTTCCATGGTCAGTTTAGTCCAGTGGGTAGCAAATTTTTTTTTCCTGGATAGAGGAATAGTGCCAATTACTTACCTCCTCTTAGTCTGGCGGGGGGACAGGTTTTCTTCCGGCTCATCATTCTCGTCTATGCGAATGCTATCAGCACTCTCGCGGTCTGATCGTGACCATCCTTGCTCAGACGGAGTGCTGAACTATTGAGGTGCGACATGTCAGGTAACAGGTCACTTAATAGGTAAGGGAGCTTTGCGTTGGGGATAGATCAAATGTCCGAAAGAAGAAAAGTTACCGCTAGCGTGTACTCACCTGTAAGCCGGCAGCAAGGTTGCTCGTCGAGCTTAACGCATATTGGAAGTGGCTGGCATTTTCAGCTGCGGTTTGTGTTGGTGACGACGGTCGACCTGTCGTCGTTGACGATGGCGTTAACGCCGCGGTCGGCGAGTTGTCCGAATGGTGATAAGGGGAATCTAGGACGGGTAAATTAAAAACGCTTGCGTATAATGGGGTACGAGGGCTCTGCGGGGTCGGCTGGTGTTGACGACCGGAGCCCGAGTTAGATCGAGCCGTCGACGGCCTCGCAGACAATAATCTACGCCGCCCGCGATCTTTTGGCGAATTTGTGCTGTTGGTTGTATCCATTCGCGTACTATAAGTGCCTTGCACAAGCCACTTCTGGTGCGATATATGTTAGGTATATGATCGTAGTTATAGGCCAAAGCGTTGCGCTAAACCTCGGGCCGCTCCCGTAGTCTGTACAAGCCGGCCAAAACAGCCAACACGGTTGTTCACCGACTCGATTCGCGAAGAATCCTCATGTATGTTGGTGATTGAAAGTTGAGAATGGAACCAACTTGCATTAAGTAAGCTACACTACTTTGTGATGAAAAAGAACATTCTATCTCAAGAGGGAAATGAGGGAAAAAGTAAGGGCAGCCAAGGAGGGGAAGGGTGACGGTGACAAGTAGTCCGCGTATACAATATGCGTGTAATCTGGAGATAAACATTTATTATTATTTTTTTTACAGTGATCTTTTCTGTTTTTCCCTCTCTTACCTGCCTATTTCTTCCCTACTTGTCATTCCTACTGGTACCCCGAATCCTATTGCTACCGAATACCTTGTCGAGAAAAGTGGACTTGCCGCCAGGCCCAACTCGTTTATAGGCTGAAAGACGCTCACCGGGTTCAGCCCTCGTATGCGAAAGTCCAATACTCCCAGACTCCTTACTGCCTTTGGACAGCGGAGTAGCAATGATATACATAACATGCAGAGCTGAGGCACAGACAAACTGGGGAAAAGCGATTAACTAACTTGCTAACCTTGCTAATAACTTATTTTCGCTCCACTCATCGTGATCATCGTGGTAGCGTGGGGGGGGGGGGGGGGGGGGGGTTCAAAATTTTAATACGCGTACCCTTGGAACCCCGTCGTGATGACGATGGGTTCGTTACTCCTATAACCTGAATTTTTAATTTGTAGACGCGAACAAAGCTTCGACAGT